>CM034148.1:277361776-277767825 GCA_019776745.2 Taxus chinensis
TGTAAACATTTGAAAATTTGCACCAAAGGCACAGGCTGGGGGCACACAACACAAAGTGTCGACATGTGAAAATTTGTGCCCAAGGCACATGCTGGGGGTGCACAACATAAAGTGTTGACATGTGAAAATTCGCGCATAAGGCACAAGATGAAGGTGTACAACACAAAATGTCCACATGCAAAAATTCATGCCCAAGGCGCAGGCTGGGGACTCACCACACAAAGTGTCCACATGTGAAAATTTGAGCCCAAGGCACAGGTTATGGGCGCACAACACAAAGTGTTGAAATGTGAAAATTTGCGCCCAAGGTGCAGGATTGGGGCTAAAAACACAAAGTGTTGACATGTAAAAATTCATGCGCAAGGCGCAGGCTGGGGTGCATAACACAAAGTGTCAACATTCGTAAATTTGTGCCCAAGGTGCAGGCTGGGGGCACACAACACAAAGAGTTAACATGCGAAAATTTGCGCTAAAGGCGCAGCCTGGGGGTGCACAGCACAAAGTTTCGACATGTGAAAATTCAACCCCAATGCATAGGCTGGGGGCATAAAACACAAAGTGTCGACATGAAAAAATACTCACCCAAGGCACAGGCTGGGGGTGCAAAACACAAAGTTTCGACATGCGAGAATTCGTGGCCAAGACAAAGGCTTGGGTACAAAACACAAAGTGTCGACATGTAAAAATTTGCCCCTAAGGCACAGGCTGGCCGTGCACAACACAAAGTATCAACATGTGAAAATTCGTGCCCAAGACATACGCTGGGGGCACACAACACAAAGTTTCGACATGCAAAAAATCACACCCAAGGCGTAGGCTGGGGGCACACGACACAAAGTCTCGACATGAAAAAATTCACGTCCAAGGCGCAGGCTAGGGGCGTACAACACAAAGTGACCACATGCGAAAATCCACACCCAAGGTGCAGTTTGGGACCGTACAACACAATGTGTCGACATGCAAAAATTCATGCCCAAGGTGCAAGCTGGGGGTGCACAACATAAAGTGTCGACATGCAAAAAATTGTGCCCAAGGTGTGGCCTTGGGGCACACAACACAAAGTTTTGACATGTGAAAATTCATGCCCAAGCCACAGGCTGAGAGTGCACAACACAAAGTGTCGACATGTGAAAATTCGTGCCCATGGCACAGGCTAGGGGCGCACAACAAAAAGTGTCGACATGCGAAAATTCAAGACCAAGGCATAGGATGGGGGCACACAAAACAAAGTGTCGACATGTGAAAATACGTGCCCAAGGTGCAGGCTGGGGCCGCACAACACAAAGTTTCGACATGCAAAAATTTACGGCCAAGATGCAAGCTGGAGGCGAACAACACAAAGTGTTGACATTCGAAAATTCATGCCCAAGTCTTAGGCTAGAAGTGCACAACACAAAGTGTCAACATGTGAAAATTCATGCCCAAGGTGCCGGATGGGGGCGCACAACACAAAGTGTTGACATATGAAAATTCATGCCCAAGTCGTAGGTTGGGGGCACACAACACAAAGTGTCGACATGTAAAAATTCACATGCAAGGTTCAGGTTGGGGACGGACAACACAAAGTATTGACATGCGAAAATTCATGCCCAAGGTGCAAGTTGGGGGCGCATAACACAAAGTGTAAACATGTGAAAATTTGCACCAAAGGCACAGGCTGGGGGCACACAACACAAAGTGTCAACATGTGAAAATTCACACCCAAGGCACACGTTGGGGGTGCATAACATAATGTGTCGACATGTGAAAATTCGTACCTAAGGCACAGGATGAAGGTGCACAACACAAAGTGTCCACATGAAAAAATTCATGCCCAAGGCGCAGGCTGGGGACTCACCACCAAAAGTGTCCACATGCGAAAATTTGACCCCAAGGCACAGGTTATGGGCGCACAACACAAAGTGTTGAAATGTGAAAATTTGTGCCCAAGGTGCAGGATTGGGGCTAAAAACACAAAGTGTTGACATGTAAAAATTCATGCCAAAGGCACAGGATGGGGTGCATAACACAAAGTGTCAACATTCGTAAATTTGTGCCCAACGTGCAGGCTGGGGGCTCACAACACAAAGTGTTAACATGCGAAAATTCGCGCCAAAGGCGCAGGCTGGGGGTGCACAGTACAAAGTTTCGACATGTGAAAATTCAAGCCCAATGCATAGGCTGGGGGCATAAAACACAAAGTGTCGACATGAAAAAATTTGCGCCCAAGGCGCAGGATGGGGGCGCACAACACAAAGTTTCAAAATGTGAAAATTTGTGCCCAAGGTGCAGGCTAGGGCACACAACACAAATTATCAACATGTGAAAATTAGCACCCAAAGCACAGGCTGGGGGCGCACAACACAAAGTGTCGATGTAACACTCTGATTTCGTATGTTAACTTGGTGAATGTTTTACATACTGTTATAGCTGCTGGAATGAAAGCAAACATGTTAAGATATGTTTTGATCTCAAGAGAATGTGTTGCTAATTTGGATTCTTGCATACTGTGATTTATTGCATGGGACAACAAATATTGTACTTGTGTGTTTGCTGATGTGACGACAGATTATCGTATACTTGCTTGCTCTTATTGCTGATTGATAGCATACCTTGAATCAATTCCATTGATCCAAGTATGCTGAGGTTCTCTTGTGATTTCTGGGTCGATCCACACTTGAACCGAACTTGATATTTTTATGAGCGTGCAGCGCCTGATTGCAGGTGTGAGCAGCTAGCACGAAAATGCCAACGACAGGGATTCGATTCTTTAATCCTGTACTGTCGAACTTGGGACCTCGTAAGGTGAGAAATGCCTGGACACGGGTGGCCTTGGCATGTAATCCGAAGGATGTAACGTCCTGCTCTGCGTTAATGTGAATGTCTGTAAGGAAGCTGGATGGAGGGTGTTTAGTGTTAGTGGTTAGTGTGAATTAAACCTAAACTAACCCTAAGGCCTAACATACATCCTACACCACTATCCTAAGTGGATTTTTAAATTTAAAAAAAAGGGGGAAAATAAACCTAAGGCTAAACTAAGACCTAGGTCGAATGATTTATGTAACCTAAACTAATCCTAAAATAAGGGGTACGCAGACCCTTGGGAGGAAAGGGATAAGGATGGAAAGGGCATTCATGGCATTTAATAAACTGTCCCTACATGGACAGCGCTAGTTTTGGCGGGGCAGGTAAGGAATTTAGAGGCATCTATTTTGAAATAGAGCCAAATTCAGTTTGCATGGAAATTTTGAAATTTAGAACTCGCCAACCCGAGTGGTGGTGGCGTGGAAAGTAAGGAAAAAGGGGTGAGCCTTAATTGCATTAATTGTTTCGGTCCTCGCGACCAGCTCGCCTTGGAAACAGCATGAGGGAATTTGATCTTTCATTGTTTCGATTTGGTTTGGCTGAAGTTACTCTGCATTTGGTTTCTTTGGTCTGGTTCAGTCGAACCAGCTCTTAGCATTTGACATTTTCTTGGAAGTTTTGAGGCTGTTGATAAGCCTGAAGAAGAAAGGAGTGCTGGGAATTTTGTGTTGTCGCTGTGGAAGAAAAACGCGGCAAATAAGGTTTTTATCGAGCTCTGGAAAAGAGATTTCAGGCACGTTAAGCCCTTCTCTTTAAAAATCTTTGCTTTAATTAAATGTTTCATTAAAACAACCCTACTCTTCGGTTGGGATTGCATGATTGCTGTTGAGTTGATTTGGAAATGGATTTTGTTGGTTCTTGCTTCTTTTCTTTGGAAAATGATAAGGAGATTTGCTTGGGTTGCTCTGCCTTGATCTGTTTTTGCTCGAATCATGTTGGAAATGATTTACAGTATTGGTTGTTGACTGTATAAATGGTTTGAAATGGATATTCCTTTCACTGTTCTTGTTGTTCGAAATTGGAATAGGCTGTGCAATCACTCCTTATAGTGAAATTGTTTCTTTAAGTGTAATATTTTCTTGCTGTTATATGGGGAATTGTCCTTGCGTGTAAACAAAAAGAGGGAAGTGGAGATACAGCTGTGTATATTTCTATGAATTGGGTTTCATTGAATATTGCTGTCACTTTGGAAACAATAAGGAAATATTGTCTTGACTGCTGAGTTTTATTGTCTTGTAATTCTCGAATGATGTATCTCCCTGTGTGCTGGACGTTTGACAGTAATGGGAAATTCATTGTATATATATATATCTTGTGACTGTACACTATTTATGAGTTGTTTTCACTATTAAACAATTGTTATTGCTAACGAACTGGAAGGAAGGGAATAATAGTTGATGAAGTAGTTCTTATAGAAATTTTCTTTAAGAAAGTAGATTCTTCTTCTTGTACTGTTTGGATATTGGATGGAAGTGGCATTCGGGTTCACCTTGAGTAATTGAACTCGAACCATAGGAAGTTTAAGCAATAATATCATTGCTGTACCTTTTCTTGAGTAGGAACTAAGTGAATACGTATTGGGTATTCGTGAAATAGGGAAAAAGATAACTATTTTTCCTTCTTAAAGTTATCTATGGATTTCGTTTCTCCTTGTTGAAAGAATAAGGTGGTTTCACTGTGTTATATGAATTTTGTTTGGTCTTCTTATACGGATTGTTGACACAGCTTCCACTTGATTGAATTCTATGCAAAGAATGATTGTATTTCTATATACTGTAATAAAAAAAAAATTTGGGATCTAATTTGTCTTCTGAGTTGCTCTGGCTGTACCGAACTCATACAATTAACACCTGGTTTGGGTTTTCTCTTATAGAAGTATGGACAGTTGAATATGAGTTGTTTGTGGTATTGGATTAAACGGTACAGGCTATGAGAGTTTGTTTTTTTGATAAGAACTACTGTTCTATTATCCTTATAATGAGTTGTCTTGTTTGAGATGAACACAGATTAGGTGTTTGATTTCGTTTTGAACAAATGGTGTTTCATAGTGAAATTAAAAGGGAATGAATTCTTTTCCTGCCTGCTGTTTTAACCTGATGAAATTCATCGTCATGTGAATAATAGACTTGCTGTAGGTAACAACAATGAATAAATGTTATTCTGAACGGGGTACGTTCCTAGAATTAGATCATTATGTGAATGATTGACTGCATGATTGAAATGTTGTTTCTGTTTAGTATGCAGCAAAAGAAATATGGTTTCCTTTATTATGGCAATATATGGTATGTAACCTTATATTGTTTGATCTTGGATGTACCTAATGTTGTACTAATACGTTTTGAATCCTTAAATGAGTCTGATTCCAATGAAGTATGGATATGAATGGTGAATTCGTTCCTGTTTTCATGTAAAGCTGATTATATATGAAATTAATCTTGCTACCGGAAAGTGAATTCCGAGCGGATTTTGTAAGTTTCACTCTGAACTGTTATCTTGAATTGATTTTCGTTTGGATTCCACTGTTAGGACAGTCATGTGGAAGGAAATAGAGATATGAATGAATGTTTTAGAGAAATGATCTTTCTTCTCTCATTCAGTTGGAATCTGGAATTCGTGAATGATAAATTTTATAGTGCTTAGATGGGAGCTACTATATGCACTGCTGTTCGCTTTCTTGTCTGTACTTGAATGCTTTAAATTTAAAATACTTCATGAACGGAAAGGAAAGTAAAGGATTTATATCCAGTTAGTTTCATCCTTTGCATTTGTTATTAATGAAAGGCGTGGAAAGGATAATTGAATGTTATATAGGCAGCAAGCTACTTATATTCCTAACTTTACAAATATTGTAAATTGATACTTGCAATGATTATGTGAAAATGGGACAGTAGTCTTCTTGCTGATTGTGATAATATTTTGATAGTTCAGTTGACATGCTGATCTTCCCTTTGTGCCTATTTCGAGATTGATTTTTTGCAGTAGTTTCATAAAAGCAGGGTTCTTTTATTGAAACAGTTAGTTGAAGCATCTTATTTTAAGGATAAGTGCTTAATGTGCTTAGTTCATTGAACTGACCTGTGCAATTCATTTTGCAGATGGAATTTGATTAGAATGAAGGCTTGGCTATTTTCTGATGCCTCTTGATTAGATGTAAAACAAATTGTAAATGTTGTTTTTATTCCTCTTTGAGGAATTGTGAAAAGAAGAAAATATATTCTTCTGTCCTTGAGTTGTATGGATGCTTTGTATAACTATGCCCAATCAGCTGGATTGGCAACTGTACAGATTATGACTTGAACATTGAATACAATTACGAGTGTGATATTTTCAATAATTATATCAGTTTGATATTGTTGTTTAAATTGGAAATATGATGTTATTTCTTGATTTGGAATTGTTTCATTATCCTTGGATGGATGTTGAATTGAAACTGATATCTATTCTTACTTAAATGCAACTTTTAAGTTGAAGATGTGATTAGTTCATACTTGGGTAAAGATGAATTTTAAATTGACATTAAAAGGATTAAGAAGAATATGATTTCATAATCAGAAGGTATTCAGGATTATCTTAGGAGCTAAGGAATATCAATTCAACTTCAGAGTAATCGAACTTCGCTTTCGAACTCCATTAATGATCCCGTTTGATAAAATTCAGAATTAAGGATATAACATAGATATATCCATAACTAATGGACCTTAACTATATAACGTTAAGGAGAACAAATGAATTCATTTCTTGAAGTTAGACCTCGTTTGAATGACGTCTAATAAGTTAACATTCTGAAATTAGTTGCAGTTGGAAAAATCTTGGCTAAGTTTAATAGATTAAACTTATCACGTCCGTCGGTATGGACTGCTTAATCCAATGATTAAGAAATAAACCAAGTAAGGAATTGTAGCCCTTCGATACGAAGGTGAAGATACATAATAAACTAATGACGGTTTAGTCCCTCTTAGTTATATACAATTGCAACGGAAATGAGGATCAAGGGATCAACACGAATGCTGAAAGTTGAATTTAATTATTAACTCGTGGCTAAGGCACTTGAGCAGGATGTGTATTCTCGATGGGTGGATTCTGCAGGACATTGGCATACGCCAGCTATAGCAAGGTGTCTTCATGAAGACGGGGTCTTCATGACGACACAATGTTGCAGCTGACATATAGCAATGCCCTCCCGAATTAAAACATTTAGAATACATAGGCTGAATGTGTAGATCTCGGCAGGGGCATAGGGTATGATCTGGTATACGGAGTGACTCCGGAATACTAAAGACAAATAGACACATGGAGTCGTGGGGTAACGACACCGTATGTCTGCATATCTTTAGTTACCGAGAGTGCCTTCCTATACTCGTTCATATTACTAGCTGGAATTGAAAGTTTAAAACTGACCTTAAATGATGAGGACTGGTAGGAGCCAGGAAAGACCATTCTAGATAACAGGTGAAGTGAAGTGAAGGACGTATTCCGTAGATGTGTATCACATCCAGGAATATGATCATGCAAAGCATGTGAAAATCTTTGGCCAAAGTATCGCAATTGCTGGTTGCGTTGTCCTTATCACTTAATTTAAGATGCAGGATGTCAGATGAATATCAGTAACAGATATTCAGATAGGCTTCTTAAATGGATCACTTTGATAACCGGGGAAGGTTATGAGAACAGGTATATATAATATACTATGCATAAATAAACATGAAGGATCGGTTGTTGCCGAGTCATGAAATGAAGGATCATTGAAACTCTGAGCCATGAAAATGGAAGATCGGTAGTTCATCGAGTCATTTATAGTAGCATATAGAATCTGTTATAAGATTGAATGGCATTGAATGTGTGTTCCATATTGTAAATATGCGAACAGGGAACATTCATTTTAAAAGGATATTGTGTGAACCCAGCTGTGTTGTTTGGGCAGAGAACAATTATTAAAACTTGAACGTGTGTTTGAATTTTATAATTCATAACAGAGAACGTTATTTAAAAAAAAAAAAAAATTTCCCTTCTTCTGGTGTTTTAAAATGGGGATGTTACAGTTGACATGTGAAAATTCTCAACCAAGGTGCAGGATGGGGCCACATAACACAAAGTGTCGACATGTGAAAATTTGTGCCCAAGGGGCAGGATGGGGGTGACAACACAAAGTGTCGACATGCAAAAATTTATGCCCAAGGTGAAGGCTGGGGGCGCACATTACAAAGTGTTGACATGTGAAAATTCACACGCAAGGCATAGACTAGGGGTGCACAACACAAGGTGTCGACATGCAAAAATTCATGCCCAAGGCACAAGCTAGGGGCGCACAACACAAAGTGTCCACATGCGATAATTTTCACCCAAGGCGCAGGCTGCAGGCGCACAACACAAAGTGTCGACATATGAAAATTCACGCCCAAGGCGTAGGATGGGGGCACATAACACAAAGTGTCGACATGTAAAAATTCATGCCTAAGGGGCAGGCTGGGGGCGACCACACAAAGTGTCGACATGCGAAAATTCATGCCCAAGGCGTAGGCTGGGGGAAAACAACACAAAGTGTCGACATGTGAAAATTTGCACCCAAGGCATAGAATAGGGGTGCACAACAAAAAGTTTCGACATGTAAAAATCATGCCTGAGGCACAAGCTAGGGGCACACAACACAAAGTTTCAACATGTGATAATTTTCACCCAAGATGTAGGCTGGGGGCTTAAACACAAAGTGTCGACATGCGAAAATTTGTGCCCAAGGCGCAGGCTGGAGGCCCACAACACAAAGTGTCGACATGAAAAAATTTGTGCGTAAGGCGCAAGTTGGGGGCGCATAACACAAAGTGTCGACATGTTAAAATTCACACCTAAGGCGCATGCTGGGGGCGCACAACACAAAGTGTCGAAATGTAAAAATTTACACCCAAGGCGCAGGCTGGGGGTGAACAACGAAATGTGTCGACATGCAAAAATTCACACCCAAGGCACAGGCTGGGGGCACACAACTCAAAGTGTCGACATGCGAGAATTCGTGCCCAAGGCAAAGGATTGGGTACACAACAAAAAGTGTCGACATGTAAAAATTTTCCCCTAAGGCACAGGCTGGCAGTGCACAACACAAAGTATCGACATGTGAAAATTCACGCCCAAGGCATACGCTGGGGGCACACAACACAAAGTGTCGACATGTAAAAATTGACACACAAGGCACAGGCTTTGGGCACACAACACAAAGTGTCAACATGCAAAAATTTGTTCCCACGGCGCAGGCTGGGGGAGCACAACACAAAGTGTCGACATGTGAAAATTCACGCCCAAGGTGCAGGATAGGGGTGTACAACACAAAGTGTCGACATGTGAAATTTCACGACCAAGGCACAGGCTGGGGGAACATAACAGGAAGTGTTGACATGTGAAAATTTTTACCCAACGTGCAAGCTGGGTGCGCACAACACAAAGTGTCGACATGTGAAAATTTGTGCCCATGGCGCAAGCTAGATCCGTACAACATAAAGTATCGACATGTGAAAATTTTTACCCAACGTGCAAGCTGGGTGCGCACAACACAAAGTGTCGACATGTGAAAATTTGTGCCCATGGCGCAAGCTAGATCCGTACAACATAAAGTATCGACATGTGAAAATTTATGCAAAAGGCGTAGGTTGGGGCCACACAACACAAAGTGTTAACATGTGAAAATTCGTGCCCAAGGCGGAAGCTGGAGGTGCACAACACAAAATGTCGACAAGCAAAAATTTGTGCCCAAGGCACAGGATGGGGGCGCACAACACAAAGTGTCGACATGTAAAAATTCAGACCCAAGGCGCAGGCTATGGGCACAAAAAACAAAGTGTCGACATGCGAAAATTCACCCTAAGGCACAGGCTTGGGCACGAAACATAAAGTGTCGACATGCAAAAATTTTCCCCCAAGGCGCAGGATGGGGGCGCATAACACAAAGTGTCGACATGTGAAAATTCACAACCAAGCCATAGGCTAGGGGCGCACAACACAAAGTGTCGACATGTAAAAATTCGCACCCAAGGCATAGGCTGGGGCAAACAACACAAAGTGTGAACATGTGAAAAATTTTTCCCAAGGCGCAGGCTGGGGGCACACAACACAAAGTGTCGACATGTGAAAATTAGAGCCCAAGGTGCATTCTGGAGACACACAAAAAAAAGTTTCGACATCCGAAAATCCATGCCCAAGGTGCAGGATGGGGGCACACAACACAAAGTGTTGACATGTGAAAATTCGCGCCCAAGGCGCAAGCATGGGCGCACAACCTAAAGTGTCAACATGTAAAAATTCGCACCCATGGTGCAAGCTGGGGGCACAAAACAAAAATTGTCGACATGTTAAAATTTGTGCCCATGGCGCAGGATGGGGGTGCACAACACAAAGTGTTGACATGTGAGAATTCATGTCCAAGACGTAGGATGGGGGCGCACAACACAAAGTGTCGACATGCTAAAATTTACGCCCAAGGCGTAGGTTGGGGGCACACAACACAAAGTGTCAACATGTGAAAATTCATGCCCAAGGCACAGGCTGGGGGCGCATAACAAAAAGTGACAACTTTTAAAAATACGCGCCAAAGGCGCATGCTGGGGATGCACAACAAAAAGTTTCAACCTATGAATATTTGCACCTAAGGAACAAGATGGGGGTGCATAAAACAAAGTGTCAACATGTGAAAATTTGTGCCCAAGGTGTAGGCTGGGGGCACACAACACAAAGTGTCGACATGTGAAAATTCATGCCGAAGGCGAAGGATGGAGGTGCACAACACAAATTGTCGACATGCAAAAATTTGTGACCGAGGTGCAAGCTGGGGGCGCAAAACAAAAAGTGTCGACATGTAAAAATTTGTGCCCAATGAGCAGGCTGGGGGCACAAAACACAAAGTGTCGACATGCGAAAATTCACGCCCAAGGATTAGGTTTGGGGCACACAACACAAAGTGTCGACATGTGAAAATTTTTGCCCATGGCGCAAGCTGGGGGTGCACAACACAAAGTGTCGATATGCAAAAATTTGTGCCCAAGGCACAGGCTGGGGGTGCACAACAAAAAGTGTTGACATCTGAAAATTCACGCCCAAGGTGCATGTTGGGGGTGTACAAAACAAATTTTTGACATGCGAAAATTTACGCCCAAGGCGCAGGCTAAGGGTGCACAACACAAAGTGTCGACATGTAAAAATTCATGCCCAAGGCACAAGTTAGGGGATAACAACACAAAGTGTCAACATGCAAAAATTTCACCCAAGGCACAGGCTTGGGTACACAACACAAAGTATTGACATGTGAAAATTTTCCCCCAAGGCGCAGGCTGGGGGTGCACAAAAGGAAGTGTCGACATGTGAAAATTTGCACCCAAGGTGAAGGCTGGGTGTGCACAACACAAAGTGTCGACATGTGAAATTTTTTGCCCATGGCGCAAGCTAGGGGCGTACAACACAAAGTATCGACATGTGAAAATTTGTGCAAAAGGCATAGGCTAGGGCCACACAACACAAAGTGTCGACATGTGAAAATTCGTGCCCAAGGCGAAAGTTGGCGGCACACAACACAAAATATCGACAAGCAAAAATTTGTGCCCAAGGCGCAGGATGGGGGCGCACAACACAAAGTGTCGACATGTAAAAATTCACACATAAGGTGCAGGCTAGGGTCACAAAAAACAAAGTGTCGACATGCGAAAATTCACCTCAAGGCGCAGGCTTGGGTGAACAACACAAAGTGTCGATATGCAAAAATTTTCCCCCAAGGCGCAGGATGGGGGCACATAACACAAAGTGTCAAGATGTGAAAATTCTAAACCAAGGGATAGGCTAGGGGTGCACAACACAAAGTGTCGACATGTAAAAATTCACACCCAAGGCACAAGCTAGGGCAAACAACACAAAGTGTGAACATGTGAAAATTTTTTCCCAAGGCGCAGGCTGGGGGCACACAACACAAAGTGTCGACATGTGAAAATTAGAGCCCAAGGTGCATTCTTGAGACACACTAAAAAAAGTGTCGACATCTGAAAATCCACGCCCAAGGTGCAGGCTGGGGGCGCACAACACAAAGTGTCGACATGTGAAAATTCACGCCCAAGGCGCAGGCATGGGCGCACAACCTAAAGTGTCGACATGTGAAAATTCACACCCATGGTGCAAGCTGGGGGCACAAAACAAAAAGTGTCGACATGTGAAAATTTGTGCCCATGGCGCAGGATGGGGGTGCACAACACAAAGTTTTGACATGTGAAAACTCACGTCCTAGACGTAGGATGGGGGTGCACAACACAAAGTGTCGACATGTGAAAATTTTCACCCAAGGCGTAGGGTAGGGGCGCACAACAAAAAGTGTTAACATGTGAAAATTCATGCCCAAGGCAAAGGCTGGGGTTGCATAACAAAAAGTGATAACATTTAAAAATATGCACTAAAGGCGCAGGCTAGGGATGCACAACACAAAGTGTCGACCTATGAAAATTTGCACCCAGGAAACAGGATGGGGGTGCACAAAACAAAGTGTCAACATGTGAAAATTTGTGCACAAGGTGCAGGCTGGGGGCACACAACACAAAGTGTCGACATGTGAAAATTCATGCTGAAGGCACAGGATGGAGATGCACAACACAAATTGTCAACATGCAAAAATTTGCGACCGAGGTGCAAGCTGGGGGTGCAAAACAAAAAGTGTCAACATGCGAAAATTTATGTCCAAGGAGTAGGATGGGGGCGCAAAACACAAAGTGTCGACAGGTAAAAATTCACGCCCAAGGAGTAGGTTAGGGGCGCACAACACAAAGTATCGACATGTGAAAATTTGTGCCCATGGTGCAAGCTGGGGGTGCACAACACAAAGTGTCGATATGCAAAAAATTGTGCCCAAGGCACAAGCTGGGGGCGCACAAAACAAAGTGTTGACATGTGAAAATTTACGCCCAAGGCGCATGATAGGGGTGCACAAAAGAAAGTTTCGACATGCAAAAATTTACACCCAAGGCGTAGGCTGAGGGTGCACAACACAAAGTGTCGACATGCAAAAATTCATGCCCAAGGCACAGGATGGGGGATAACAACACAAAGTGTCGACATGTGAAAATTTCACCCAAGGCACAGGCTTTGGTGCACAACACAAACTATCGACATGTGAAAATTTTCCCCCAAGGCGCAGGATGGGGGTGCACAACAGGAAGTGTCGACATGTGAAAATTTGCACCCAAGGCGCAGGCTGGGTGCGCACAACACAAAGTGTCAACATGTGAAAATTTGTGCCCATGGCGCAAGCTGGGAGCATACAACACAAAGTATCGACATGTGAAAATTTGTGCAAAAGGCGTAGGCTGGGGCCACACAACACAAAGTGTCAACATGTGAAAATTCGTGCCCAAGGTGGAAGCTGGGGGCGCACAACACAAAATGTCGACATTAAAAAACTCGCACCCAAGGCATAGGCTAGGGGCGCATAACACAAAGTATCAACATGCAAAAATTTGTGCCCAAGGCGCAGGCTGGGGGCGCACAACACAAATTATCGACATGTGAAAATTCGTGCCCAAGGTGTAGGCTGGGAGCGCACAACAGAAAGTGTCGAAATGTGAAATATCGCGCCCAATGCGCAGGCTGGGGATGCATAACACAAAGTGTCGACAGGTGAAAATTTTCCCCCAAGGTGCAGGCTGGAGGCACATAACACAAAGTGTTGACATGCAAAAATTTTCACCCAAGGCGCAGGCATGGGCGCACAACACAAACTGTCGACATGTGAAAATTCACACCCATAGTGCAAGCCGGAGTCACACAACACAAAGTATCGACATGGAAAAATTCATGCCCAAGGCACAGGATTGGGGTGTATAACAAAAAGTGACAACATGCAAAAATACGCACCTAAGGCACCGGCTGGGGGCACACAACACAAACTGTAGACATGTGAAAATTCACAACCAAGGCATAGGCTGTGGGCACATAACACAAAGTGTTAACATGTGAAAATTTGCGCCCAAGGTGCAGGCTGGGGGCGTACAGCACAAAGTGTCGACATGTGAAAATTCGTGCCAAAGGCGTAGGATGGGGGCACACAACACAAAGTATCGACACGTGAAATTTAAAGCACAAGGCACAGGCTGGGGGCGCACAACACAAATTGTGGACATTCAAAAATTTGTGACAAAGGTGCAGGCTAGGGGTGCACAACACAAAGTGTTGACATGTAAAAATTTGTGCCCAAGGTGAAGGCTGATGGTGCACAACACAAAGTGTTGACATGCAAAAATTCGTGCCCAAGCCACAAGCTGGGGGTGCACAATAAAAAGTTTCGACATGCGAAAATACACAACCAAGGTGTAGGCTAGGGGCGCACAACACAAAGTGTCGACATGAGAAAATTCGCAACCAAGGCACAGGCTGGCGGCGCACAACACAAAGTGTCGTAATGTGAAAATTCGTGCCCAAGGCGCTGGTTGGGGGCATTCAACACAAAGTGTCGACATGTGAAAAATTGTGCCAATGGCGCAAGCTGGGGGCACATAAAACAAAGTGTCGACATGTAAAAATTTGTGCCCAAGGCACAGACTGGGGGCACACAACACAAAGTGTCGACGTGTGAAAAGTTACACCCAAGGCGCATGCTGGGGACGCACAACAAAAAGTTTTGACATGTGAAAATTTGCGCACAAGGTGCAGGCTGGGGGTGCACAACACAAAGTGTCGACATGTGAAAATTCATGCCCAAGGCACAGGTTGGGGATGCACAACACAAAGTGTCAACATATAAAAATTCACTCCCAAAGCGTAGGCTGGGGGCGCACAACACAAAGTGTCGACATGTGAATGTTCACACCCAAGGCACGGGCTAGGGGCGCCCAACACAAAGTGTCAACATGTGAAAATTTGTGCCTAAGGTGCAGGTTGGGGGTGCACAACACAAAGTGTCGAAATATGAAAATTCATGCCGAAGGCATAGGATGGGGGTGCATAACAGAAAGTGTCGACATGAGAAATTTAATGCACAAGGCTCAAGCTGGGGACGCACAACACAAATTGTTGACATTCAAATTTTTTTGACAAAGGTGCAGGCTGGGGGCGCACAACACAAAGTTTTGACATGCGAAAATTTGTGCCCAAGGCATATGCTAGGTGTGCACAACACAAAGTGTCGACATGTGAAAATTCATGCCCAAGGCACAGGCTGGGGGTGCACAACACAAAGTGTTGACATGCGAAAATTCCTGCCCAAGGAGCAGGTTGGGGTGCACAACACAAATTGTTGACATGCGAAATTTTTTTACCAAGGCGCAAGCTGGGGGCACACAACACAAAGTGTCAACATTTGAAAATTTGTGCACAAGGCATAGGTTGGGGGCACTCAACACAAAGTGTTGACATGTGAAAATTTGTGCCCATGGCGGAAGCTGGGGGCGCATAACACAAAGTTTCGACATGCGAAAATTTGTGCCCAAGGCGCAGGTAGGGGGTGCACAACACAAAGTGATGACATGCGAAAATTCATGCCCAAGGCGCATGCTGGGGGTGCACAACACAAAGTTTCAACATGTGAAAATTTGTGCCCAAGGCACAAGCTGCGGGTGCGCAACACAAAGTGTCGACATGCAAAAATTCCTGCCCAAGGCACAGGCTAGGGTCGCACAACACAAAGTGTCAAAATGTGAAAATTCACACCCAAGGCATAGGCTTGGGCACACAACACAAAGTTTCGACATTCAAAAATTCACCCCCAAAGCGCAGGCTGGGGGTGCACATCACAAATTCTCGACATGTGAAAATTCACACCCATGCAATAGGATGCGGGCGCACAACACAAATTGTCGACATGCAAAAATTCAAACCCAAGGCACAGGCTAGGGGCGCACAACACAAAGTTTCAACATGCAAAAATTTGTGGCCATGGCACAGGCTTGGGGCGCTCAACACAAAGTGTCGACATGTGAAAATTCATGCCCAAGGTGCAGGCTAGGGCACACAACACAAATTGTTGACATGTGAAAATTCACAACCAAGGCGCAGGCTGGGGCACACAACACAAAGTGTCGACATGTAAAAATTCACGCCCAAGGCGCATGCTGGGGGTGCACAACACAAAGTGTTGACATGTGAAAATTCACACCCAAGGCGCAGGCATGAGTGCACAACACAAAGTGTCGACATGCGAAAATTCACGTCGAAGACGTGGGATGGGGGCGCACAACACAAAGTGTCGACATGTAAAAATTTGCACCCATGGCATAGGCTGGGGGTGCATAATAAAAAGAGTCGACACCTGAAAATTTACAACCAAGGCACAGGCTGAGGGCACACAACACAAAGTGTCAACATGTGAAAATTTGCGTCAAAGGTGTAGGCTGGGGGTGCACAACACAAAGTGTCAACATGTGAAAATTCACACTAAAGGAGTAGGCTGGGGGTGCACAATTCAAAGTGTTGAGATGTGAAAATTCGTAGCCAAGGCACAGGCTGGGGGCGCACAACACAATGTGTCGACATGCGAAAATTTTTCACCCGAGGTGAAAGTTTGGGAAACACAACACAAACTATCGACATGTTAAAATTTGTGCCAAAGGCACAGGCTGGGGGAACACAACACAAAGTGTCTATTGTTGCAAATCAGCAGCACCCCTAGATGCAAATCAAGTTTCTAAATTGATGTTTTAGGCATCCAGTGTGATTGCACAACATTGAAACCTCTTTCCAAGTGTGGGACTTGTAAAAATGAGAGAGGAATCTCCAAATTAAAGGCTGGTTCCACAAACTCCTCTGATTAGATCTATTATTTATATAACTGCAGAGGTTCAGATCCTAATTTTATCCTAGATTGCAAGGAGACAGGGATAAGAGATGCAAAAATTGAAACTAAACTAATAAGGGTGATACACTAAATGAGTTGTGAACATTTTTTTTTATGCAAATTGACACAAATCAAAAATTATAACATAAAACATCATACACAGGTTGATAACTATAATCAAAGGTTTGATACGAAGCAAACAACACATGCAAAGGATTGAAAGCATTCATAGAGCCTGTATTGTGATTTTCAACATCAAAATCCTTGTATTCCAACACCAAAGAGGCAGAACGACTTGTTACAATCCCTGGAATGTATGATCCTTCCAAAATCACTTGGTTAAGGTGAAAAAAAAAGCTTGATGTGTAAAAAGGTGTTCATCCTTTGAAAAATGAGCCAAATCTAGCTTTCACAGTGCATGGGTCGAGCCCAGGAGAGAGAAAACGTGAAAAAACGTGAGATCCATTCCCCATTGACCAAAATGCATTAAAAACAGCATGGAGTTCCTTACATTTTTGACCATGCTGGAGAAGAATGCGACCCATTTTACATTAAATTTGGTTGTTGAAATGTCAGTTCTATCCATGGGCACGTACCCAAAGCATTTTTTGATTTTCTCCCTTGAAACTTAACCAAAATTCAAAATTGACAATAGAATCTTGTAGATAATTTCATCATCTTTCCATTGATATAAAGAACACAAAAATCTGAGCTTTGGCTCGAAAGTTATGGCGATTTGAAGTTTTAGGACAAAAATAGGCCAAAATCGGAGCGGTGGGCAAAAAGTTTGAATTTTTACCCGTTTGGTCTTTGGAACATTTTTCAAATTTTCCCCACGCTCCACCACTTTAGGTGCCACATGGCATGTTCTAATTGGGTGTAGGCCCTTCCTAACCATTTTTTCCTTCGGGTTGCTTGATGTTTTTTTTTCCCTTGGACATGTGGTAGCTCCTAATTGGCTGCGGGCCTTCTAGGGAAAAATTTCCCACCAAAATTCCACTGAGCCATAACTTGAAAAATACGTGGATTTAGGAGGAAAAATTTACCTTTTTGGAAAGCTAAGAAAGATCTCTATCCAATGGTGCCATTTCTAGAAGGTTTTGAGTTCCTTGAAAACAAAATATTCTGACTGAGGCACAAGAGAAGGAAAGATGTAAAGGAGTTAGCCACAAAATGAGCAGGGGGCACATTTGGATAGCAATTTTGGTGACTCAGAGGGGTCATCTACCTGCTGAATGAATGATCAATAGCTTGAAGTAATCCATTGGGCATGGAGTCATGAGTATTAGCCTGAAAACTGATCTGAACTTTGAAAACTTTCCTCTGAACCGCTTGAATCCCACTGGACATGGAGTTGTTCCCACCAAAATGCCATCAAAACGAACCGTGCAAGAGTGAAACCAGCAGCACCAAAACTATGTACAAATTGAAAATCATACATGCTCAAAATGGAACATGCAGAGTGTGCAAAAGCACTTCTTCTACTGAAATAAAACCTACCTACTCTACTCTAACTAGAAGCAAAGGTGAGCTAAACAAACCCTGCAACTGGTTGTGCAAAATAGCTTCCTTTCTTCAAAATTGGTAGCCATGCAAATGATTTGGAGCTGAGTATGGATGATTGGATGAGTGGAAAATCAACAAGAAGCTAGTCTTCTACCCAAATTAGAAAGGTGTCAACTAAAAACAAATCCAATACCTCTTTTAGTTGCTCTGCATTTGGATTGGAGAGGTATGACAGCTGATCCTCGGAACTTTGCAGCTCATCCTCATGCTTAGAAGCAAGCATGACTGGTTGTGGCTTCTCCTTTGGCTCCAATGAAGCCAAATACCTAATTGGGCAAGGTTTGATCCATTCATTATGCCCATAATTCTGATTTTTAATTCCAAGAATGGAGTTCTCTTGTAGACCTTGAATGGATGGTGTGGAAGCAATGGTAAAACCCTTCTGCCCTTTCTCTTCCTCCAATAAAGGACATGAAAGATTAAAATCTTCCAATCTTGGTTCCAAAGAGCTTCTATAAGATGCAGGCTGCTGCAAATGAATACTCTCCTCCATGACAGTAGGCTTTTGTGTTTGGAAGATGGATGATGAAAGAGAGAATGGTGGAAACTCAACCGGTTCTTCTTCATCAAAACAGTCCTCCAAATCAGACAGGTAAACTACCTCATTGTTGTCCTGTTGCAAATGTTCAACCTCTTCCATAGCATTCTCTTGATCTGAAACTTGATCACCATGGTTTCTTTCATCCTACAACATTGAGTTTGAGGGATCAAACTCTTCTTCAGTACTAGAACTTGAGAGAGATGAAGTAGAGAGAAGAATTGAAGGTTCTTCTATAACCTACTTTTTGCTCAAAGCCTTTGGATCTGCACTTTTCTCCCTCACAGCTGGAATGTGCTCCTCTTCTTTTGGATTTGGAGAAGCTTCTCCTTCCTCTTGCTGTCCCTCATGACTGATTTTTGCAATTTGAATTGGATCAGCATTTCCTTCAAATAGGGTGTCAACATGGACACTATATTCTGAACAAATTGATTGTTGATCTGCAACTCCTTTTTTCTCTTCTTTTGCTGTAACAAAATCAGTCCTGACCACCATTTGTTCTTTAACTCCAACCTCTTCTGAAGATTTCATCAGCAAAGGGATCGTCTTCATCCCAAATTTAAGAGCCCAACTCTTCAAAATTTGAATTTCTTCATCCTTGTTTGGCTTCTCTTTTTGTTGTCCTTCATGCCTAATTTTTTGTAATTTTTTGTGGTGGTGGAGGAGGTAAAACCTCTTGTTTATTTGGAGGAGAGGGTGTTTCATTTAGCTCTTGTGGAGGGGATGACTATTTGGAAGGGAAAAGGACATAAGAATTGAGATGAGGTGGAAGACTAGGGGGTGGAGAAATGGATTCAACACTTGGGACAACAGATGGAGAGTTTAAAACTTGACACTGCTGAGATAAAATAGATTGGGAAAGAGGAAAAGAAAAGGCATGAGATGGTGTGCTTACTCATTGAAAAGGTTGCTGAATACTCCTCTCATACACCTCTATTCCTTGAATCCACTTTGCAAGCAATGGCAGCATTGCAATCATGAATTCAAGCTTCTCTTGAGGGCTGTAATGCCTTAGGAGAGGTCCCACCCATGGACAGTGTGATCCACAACCGATTCCAAATGCTTTCATTTGTGTTTGAGCCCTGGATTGCACCATGTTTACCTCCATCTTTTGGATTTTCTCTAATAGACCAACATCTTTCATCTGATTGTCTTTGTTGTATGCACACCCTTGCCCTTGGAAAGCTCCATAGCCAAACTGATTTTGGCATTGCTACTCATATGGGTATGTATGATGATTTTGAATTTGTTCAAAATGCTAATTTCGAGGATTTAAAAAACATGTTGGAGGTGGGAAACATTGCTGTTGTTGTAAATGTGAGTTCCATGATGGAAATGAAGTCATGATTACACAACTTCATGGAATGGAAAAGAATGAAAGAGATGGAAATAATAATGGATGGAAATGGATGAAAAACAGGTCTGTAACTTCATAAATGGGTTGCTGATCAGATGGAGTCGCCAGATGTGTTTGCAAGTGCCTCCAAAGGCTGAAATCCTCATAGGAACACACCAACCTACAAAAGATGAAGTGGAAGACCTCTAAGGTCCCACCGGACATGCCAAAACTGTTGTTGCAAATCAGCAGCACCCCTAGATGCAAATCAGGTTTCTAAATTGATGTTTTAGGCATCCAGTGTGATTGCACAACATTGAAACCTCTCGCCAAGTGTGGGACTTATAAAAATGAGAGAGGAATCTCTAGATTAGAGGCTGGTTCCTCAAACTCCTCTAATTAGATCTATTATTTGCACAACTGCAGAGGTTCAGATCCTAAGTTTATCCAAGATTGCAAGGAGACAGGGATAAGAGATGCAAAAATTGAAACTAAACTAATAAGGGTGATACACCAAAGGAGTGGTGAACATTTTTTTTTATGCAAATTGACACAAATAAGAAATTGTAACATAAAACATCATGCATAGGTTGATAATTTTAATCAAAGGTCTGAAATGAAGCAAACAACACATGCAAAGGACTGAAAGCATTCACAAAACCTACATTATGATTTTCAACATCAAAATCCTTGTATTGCAACACCAAAGAGGTAGAAAGACCTGTTACAATGACTGCAAGGTCTGATCCTTCCAAAATCACTTGCTTAAGGTGAAAATAGAAGCTTTTTGTGTAAAAAGGTGTTCATCCTTTGAAAAATGAGCCAAATCTGGCTTTTACAGTGCATGGGTCGAGCCCAGGAGAGAGAAAACGTGAAAAAATGTGGGAGCCATTCTCCATTGACCAAAATGCATTAAAAATGGCATGGAGGTCCTTACAAATCCATGCTCTGACATTTTTGACCATGCTGGAGAAGAATGCGACCCATTTTGCATTAAAATTGGTTGTTGAAACGTCAGTTCTTTCCATGGGTGCGTACCAGAAGTGTTTTTTTATTTTCTCCATCCAAACTAAACCAAAATTTAAAATTTACCATGGAATATTGTAGATAATTTTACCAGCTTTCCATTGATATAAAGAACATGAAAATTTGAGCTCTGGATCGAAAGTTATGGCGATTTGAAGTTTTAGGGAAAAAACAAGCCAAAATCGGATCGGCGGGCAAAAAGTTTGAATTTTTACCCGTTTGGTCTTTGGAACATTTTTCAAATTTTCCCCACACTCCGCCACTCTAGGTGCCACATGGCATGTTTTGATTGGGCATGGGCCCTTCCTGGCCCTTTTTTCCTTCGGGTCACTTGATTTTTTTTTCGTCCTTGGACACGTGGCAACTCCTGATTGGCTGCGAGCCTTCTAGGGAAAATTTTCCCACCAAAACTCCACTGAGCCATAACTTGAAAAATACATGGAGTTAGTAGGAAAAATTTACCTTTCTGGAAAGCTAAGAAAGATCTCTATCCAATGGTACCATTTCCAGAAGGTTTTGAGTTCCTAGAAAAAAAAATATTCTGACTGAGGCACAAGAGAAGGAAAGATGTAAAGGAGTTAGCCACAAAATGAGCAGGGGGCACATTTGGATAACAGTGTCGACATGAGAAAATTCATACCCAAGGTGCAAGCTGGGTGCACATAACACAAAGTGTCAACATGTGAAAATTTGTGCCCAAGGCGTAGGTTGGGAACGCACAACACAAAGTGTCGACATGCGAAAATTCGTTCCCAAGGTGCAGGCTGGGGGCACACAACACAAAGTGTCGACATATGAAAATTCGTGACCAAGGCACAGGCTGGGGGTGCAAAACACAAAGTGTCAACATGCAAAAATACATGCCCAAGGCACAGGCTGGGGGTGTACAACACAAAGTGTCGACATGTTAAAATTTTCACTCAAGCCGTAGGCTGGGGGTGCACAACACAAATTGTAGACATGTGAAAATTCACGCCGAAGGTGTAGGCTGGGGGCGTACAACATAAAGTGTCAACATGAAAGAATTCACACCCAAGGCGTAGGCTAGGGGTGTAAAACAAAAAGTGTCGACATGAAAAAATTTGTGCCCAAAGGCGCAGGTTGGGGGCACACAACACAAAGTGCTGACATTCAAAATTTTTAGCCCAAGGTGCAGGTTGGGGGTGCACAACACAAAGTGTCCACATGTAAAAATTCATGCCTAAGGCACTGGATGGAGGTGCACAACAAAAATTGTTGACATGCAAAAATTTGCACCCAAGGCACAGGCTGGGGCCTCACAACACAAAGTGTCGACATGTGAAAATTCACACCCAAGGTGCAGGCTGGGGGCGCACAACACAAAGTGTCGACATGCAAAAATTCATGCCCAAGGCACAGGCTTGGGGTGCACAAAAAAAAGTGTCGACATGTGAAAATTTGTGCCTAAGGTGCAAGCTTCGGTGCACAACAAAAAGTGTCGACATGTGAAAATTCACGCCCATGGCGCAAGCTGGGGGTGCACAACACAAAGTGTCGACATGTAAAAATTCCCACCCAAGGCACAGGCTGGGGGCGCACAACACAAAGTGTCGACATGCAAAAATTCATACCCAAGGCGTAGGCTGGGGGCGCACAACACAAATTGTCGACATCCAAAAATTTGTGCCTAAGGCGTAGGATGGGGGCACACAACACAAAGTGTCGACATTGGAAAATTCATGCCCAAGGCGCAGGATGGGAGTTCACAACACAAAGTGTTGACATGTGAAAATTCATGCCCATGGCACAAACTGGGGGTGCACAACACAAAGTGTCGTCATGCGAAAATTTGTGCCCAAGGCATAGGCTGGGGGAGCACAACACAAAGTGTCGACATCCAAAAATTTACTCCCATGATACAGGCTTGGGCCACATAACACAAAGAGTCAACATGTGAAAATTTGTGCCCAAGGCATACGCTGGAGGTGCACAACACAAAGTGTCGACATGTAAAAATTCACTCCCAAGGCACAGGCTGGGGGTGCACAACACAAAGTGTCGACATCCGAAAATTTGCGCCCAAGACGCAACCATGGGCACACAACAAAAAGTGTCGACATGTGAAAATTCATGCCCATAGTGCAAGCTGGGGGCGCAAAGCACAAAGTGTCGACATGTGAAAATTTGTGCCCAAGGCGCAGGCTGGGGGCGCACAACACAAACTGTCAACATGCAAAAATTCACACCTAAGACGCAGGATGGGGGCACGCAACACAAAGTGTCGACATTCAAAACTTTGCACCCAAGGCACAGGCTGGTGGTGCACAACAAAAAGTATAGACATCTGAAAATTCATCCCCAAGCCACACGCTGGGAGCGCATAACAAAAAGTGATGACATGTAAAAATACGTACCCAAGCCACAGGCTGTGTATGCACAACACAAAGTGTCGATATGTGAAAATTCGCACCCAAGGCACAGGCTATGGATGCACAACACAAAGTGTCCACATGTGAAAATTTGTGCCCAAGGTGCAGGCTGGGGGCACACAACACAAAGTGTTGACAATTGAAATTTAATGCACAAGGCACAGGCTGGGGGTGCACAACACAAATTGTCGACATGCAAAAATTTGTGACAAAGGCATAGGCTGGGGGCGCACAACATAAAGTGTTGACATGCAATAATTCATGCCCAAGGTGCAGGATGGGGGTGCACAACATAAAGTATCGACATGTGAAAATTCGTGCCCAAGGTGCAAGCTAGGGGCACACAACTAAAATTTTTGACTTGTAAAAATTCACAATCAAGGCGCAGTCTAGCGGCGAACAACACAAAGTGTCAACATGTGAAAATTTGCAACCAAGGCATAGGCTGGCGGTGCACAACACAAAGTGTCAACATGTGAAAATTCACGCCGAAGCCGCGGGATGGTGGCGCACAACACAAAGTGTCGACAATTGAAATTTAATGCACAAGGCACAGGCTGGGGGCGAACAACAAAAATTGTTGACATGCAAAAAATTGTGAGCAAGGCATAGGCTGGGGGCACACAAGACAAAGTGTTGACATGCAAAAATTTGTGCCAAAGGAGTAGGCTGGGGGCACACAACAAAAAGTGTCGACATGTGAAAATTCGTGCCCAAGGCACAATCTGGGGGCGTATAACTAAAAGTTTTAACATGTGAAAATTCACAATCAAGGCACAGGCTAGGGGCGATCAACAGAAAGTGTCAACATGTGAAAATTCGCAACCAAAGAGCAGGCTGGTGGTGCACAACACAAAGTGTCGTAATGTGAAAATTCATGCCCAAGGCGCAGGTTGGGGGCGTTCAACACAAAGTGTCGACAAGTGAAAATTTGTGCCCATGGTGCAAGCTGGGGGTGCATAACACAAAGTCTTGACATGCGAAAATTTGTGCCCAAGGCGCAGGCTAGGGGTGCACAACACAAAGTGTTGACATGCAAAAATTCGAGCCCAAGGCGTAGGATGGGGGCGCAGAACACAAAGTGTCGACATGTGAAATTTAATAAACAAGGCATAGGCTGGGGGTGCACAACACAAATTGTTGACATGAAAAATTTTACGACAAAGGCGGAGGCTGGGGGCGCACAACACAAAGTGTTGACATGTAAAAATTCGTGCACAAGGCGCAGGCTGGGGGCGCATAACACAAAGTGTCGACATGTGAAAATTCGTTGCCAAGGTGAAGGCTAGGGGTGCACAACAGAAAGTGTCGACATGTGAAAATTCATTCCCCAGGCGCAGGTTGGGGGCGCAAAACACAAATTTTCGACATGAAAAAAAATTTCACCAAGGCTCAGGATGGGGGCGCACAACACAAAGTGTCAACATGCGAAAATTTGCGCCCAAGTCGCAGGTTGGGGGTGCTCAAAACAAAGTGTCGACATGTGAAAATTTTTGAGAATGGCGCAAGCTAGGGGTGCATAACACAAAGTGACGACATGCAAAAATTTGTGCCAAAGGCATAGGCTAGGGGCGCGTAACACAAAGTTTTGACATGCGAAAATTCGCGCCCAAGGCGCATTCTAGGGGTGCACAACACAAAGTTTAGACATGTGAAAATTTGTGCGCAAGCGACAGGCTGGGGGCGCACAACACAAAGTGTCGACATGCAAAAATTCATGCCAAGGGTATATGCTGGGGGTGCTCAACACAAAGTGTCAACATGTAAAAATTCGCGCCCATGGCACAGGCTTGGGCACACAACACAAAGTGTCGACATGTTAAAATTCACTCCCAAGGCGTAGGCAGGGGGCACACATCACAAACTTTCGACATGTGAAAATTCACGGCCAAGGTATAGGCTAGGGGCACACAACACAAAGTTTCGACATGAAAAATTTTTCACCTAAGGCATAGGTTGGGGGTGCACAACACAAAGTTTCAACATGCAAAAATTTGTGCCCAAGGCGCAGGCTGGGGGTGCACAACACAAAGTGTCGACATGTGAAAATTTGTGCCCAAGGTTTAGGCTGGGGGCACACAACACAAAGTGTCGACATGCAAAAATTCATGCCCAAGGCGCAGGCTGGGAGCACACAACACAAAGTTTTGGCATGTAAAAATTCACACACAAGGCGCAGGCTAGGGGTGCACAACACAAAGTGTCGACATGTGAAAATTCACGCCCAATGTGCAGGCAAGGGCGCACAAAACAAAGTGTCAACATGTGAAAATTTACACCCATGGTGCAGGATGGGGGCACATAACACAAAGAGTCAGCATGCGAGTTTTTTTTCCCACTGCGTAGGCTGGGGGCACACAACAAAAATTGTCGACATGTTAAAATTCACACCCAAGGCACAGGCTGGGGGTGCACATCACAAAGTGTAAATATGTGAAAATTTGTGCCCAAGGTGCTGGCTGGGGGTGCACAACACAAAGTGTCGACATGTGAAAATTCACTCTGAAGGCGAAGGCTGGGGGCGCACAACTCAAAGAGTCGATATGCAAAAATTCTTAGCCATGGCACAGGGTGGGGGCTCACAACACAAAGTGTCGACATGTAAAATTTTTCTCCCGAGGTACAAGTTGGGGCACACAACACATAGTGTTGACATGTGAAAAAATTTGCCAAAGGCGCAGGTTACGGGCACACAACACAAAGTGTCGACATGCAAAAATTCATACCCAAGGCACAAGCTGGGCGCACATAACACAAAGTGTCAACATGCAAAAATTTGTGCCCAAGGTGCAGGCTGGGTGCGCACAACACAAAGTGTCAACATGTGAAAATTCGTTTCTAAGGCGCAGGTTGGGGGTGCACAACACAAAGTTTCGACATGTGAAAATTCATGCCCAAGGCACAGGATGGGGGCGCACAATCTAAAGTGTCGACATGCAAAAATACGTGCCCAAGGCGCAGGCTAGGGTCGCATAACACAAAGTGTCAACATGCAAAAATTTACACTAAAGGGGCAGGCTCGGGGTGCACAACACAAATTGTCGACATGTGAAAATTCACGCCGAAGGTACAGGCTGGGGGTGCACAACACAAAGTGTCAACATGTGAAAATTCGTGCTCAAGGCGTAGGGTAGGGGTGTAAAACACAAAGTGTCGATATGAAAAAATTTGTGCCCAAGGTGTAGGTTGGGGGCGCACAACACAAAGTGTCGACATTCAAAAAATTTCACCCAAGGCGCAGGTTGGGGGTACACAACACAAAGTGTCGACATGCAAAAATTCATGCCCAAGGTTCTCAATGGGGATGCACAACACAAAGTTTTGACATGCGAAAATTTGTGCCCAAGGTGCAAGCTGGGGCTGCACAACATAAAGTGTTGACATGCGAAAATTCACGCCCAAGGTGTAGGTTGGGGGCACAAAACACAAAATGTTGACATGTAAAAATTCACATCTAAGGCATAGGCTTAGGGTTCATAACAAAAAGTGTCGACATGAAAAAATTCGTGCCCGAGCCACAGGCTTCGGCGTACAACACAAAGTGTCGACATGTGAAAATTCACGCCAATGGCGCAAGCTGGGGGTGCACAACACAAAGTGTCAACATGTAAAAATTCACGCATAAGGCATAGGCTGGGGGCAAACAACACAATGTGTTGACATGTGAAAATTCAGGCCCAAGGAATAGGTTGGGGACACACAACACAAATTGTCGACATTGAAAACCTTGCACCCAAGGCGCAGGATGGGGGCGCACAACACAAAGTGTAGACATTGGAAAATTCACGCCCAAGGTGCAGGATGGGGGTGCACAACACAAAGTTTTGACATGTGAAAATTTGTGCCCATGGTGCAACCTGGGGGCACACAACACAAAGTTTCTACATGTGAAAATTTTTGCCCAAGGCATAGCCTGGGGGAGCACAACACAAAGTGTCGACATGTGAAAATTTACACCCAAGGCATAGGCTTGGGGCACATAACACAAAGTGTCAATATGTGAAAATTTACACACAAGGCATAGGCTGGGGGAGCACAACACAAAGTGTCGACATGCAAAAATTTACGCCCAAGGCATAGGCTTGGGGCACATAACACGAAGTGTCAACATGTGAAAATTTACGCACAAGGCATAGGCTGGGGGTGCACAACACAAAGTGTCGACATGCAAAAATTCACTCCCAAGGCGTAGGCTGGGGGCGCACAACACAAAGTGTGGACATGTGAAAACTCATGCCCAAGGTGCAGGCTGGGGGCTCACAACACAAAGTGTCGACATGTGATAATTTGCACCCAAGGTGCATGCTGGGGGTGCACAACACAAAGTGTGGACATGTAAAAATTTTCACCCAAGGCGCAAGTTGGGGGCGCACAACACAAAGTGTCGACATGTAAAAATTCATGCCGAAGGCGCTGGATGGGGGTGCACAACACAAAGTTCCGACATGTGATAATTCATGCCCAAGGCGCAAGCTCGGGCCACACAACACAAACTATCGACATGAAAAAATTCACACCCAAGGCACAGGTTGCGGGAGCACAACAAAAAGTGTTGACATGTGAAAATTCATGCACAAGGCATAGGCTAAGGGTGCACAACACAAAGTGTTGACATGTGAAAATTCACGCCAAAGGCACAGGCTGGGGCCGCACAACATAAAGTGTCAACATGCAAAAATTTGCACCCAAGGCGCAGGCTGGGGGCACACAACAAAAAGTGTTAACATATGAAAATTCATGCTCAAGCTGCACACTGGGGGAACACAACACAAAGTGTCGACATGCCAAAATTCATGCCCAAGGCGCAGGCTGCGAGCACACAACACATAGTATCAACATGCAAAAATTCCCACACAAGGCACAAGATGGGTAAGCACAACACAAAGTGTCGACATGCAAAAATTCACGCCCTAGGTGCAGGCTGGGGGTGCACAACACAAAGTGTCGACATGTGAAAATTCACACCCAAGGTGTAGGCTCGTGGCACACAACACAAAGTGTTGACATGTAAAAATTTACACCCAAGGCAAAGACTTGTGGCGCACAACACAAAGTGTTGACATGTAAAAATTTACGCCAATGGCACAAGCTGGGGGCACATAACACAAAGTGTCAAGATGTGAAAATTTGCACCGAAGGCGTAGGCTGGGGGTGAACAACACAAAGTGTCGACATGTGAAAATTCACGCCCAAGGCGCAGGATGGGGGTGCACAACACAAAGTGTCCACATTGAAAAATTCATGCCTAATGCGCAGGCTGGGGGCACACAACACAAAGTTTCGACATGCAAAAATTCACAACGAATGCGTAGGCTGGGGGCACACAACACAAAGTGTCGACATGTGAAAATTCATGCTTAAGGTTACAACATGGGCGAACAACACAAACTGTCAACATTCAAAAATTTGTGCCCATAGCGCAATCTGGGGGTACACAACACAAAGTGTCGACATGTAAAAATTCGTGCCCAAGGTGTAGGCTGGGGCCACATAACATAGATTGTTGACATCTGAAAATATGTGCCCAAGGCGCGAGCTGGGAGTGCACAACACAAAGTGTCGACATGCGAAAATTTGCGCCCAAGGTAAAGGTTGGGGCCGCACAACTAAAAGTGTCGACATGCAAAAATTCCTGCCCAAGGCGTAGCCTGTGGGTGCACAACACAAAGTGTCAACATGCAAAAATTTTCACCCTAGGCACATGCTATGGGTGTAAAACACAAAGTGTCGACATGAAAAAATTTGTGCCCAAGGCGCAGGTTGGGGGCATATTACACAAAGTGCCGAGATTCTAAAATTTTCACCCAAGGTGCATTTTCGGGGTGCACAACACAAAGTATCGACATGCAAAAATTCATGCGCATGGCACAGGATGGGGTTGCATAACACAAAGTGTTGACATGCAAAAATTTGTGCCCAAGGCAAAGGCTGCGGCTGCACAACACAAAGTGTCGACATGTGAAAATTCACACCCAAGGTGTAGGCTGGGGGTGCAAAACACAAAGTGTCGACATGAAAAAATTTGTGCCCAAGGTGCAAGCTTGGGACGTACAACACAAAGTGTTGACATGTGAAAATTCGAGCCCAAGGCGCAGGCTTTGGTGCACAACACAAAGTTTTGACATGTGAAAATTCATGCCCATGGCGTAAGCTGGGGGTGCTCAACACAAAGTGTCGACATGTAAAAATTCATGCCCAAGGCACAGGCTAGAGGCGCACAACACAAAGTGTCAACATGTGAAAATTCATGCCCAAGGCGCAGGCTGGGGGCGCACGACACAAATTTTTGACATGCAAAAAATTGCACCCAAGGCACAGGATGAGGGCGCACAACACAAAGTGTCGACATTGAAAAATTCACGCCCAAGGCGTAGGATGGGAGTGCAGAACACAAAGTGTGAACTTGTGAAAATTTGCACCCATGGCGCAAGCTGGGGGTGCACAACACAAAGTGTCAACATGCAAAAATTTGTGCCCAAGGCACAGGTTGGGGCCGCACAACTAAAAGTGTCGACATGCAAAAATTCACGCCCAAGGCGTAGGTTGGGGGTGCACAAGATAAAGTGGTGACATGCAAAAATTTGTGCCCAAGGTGCTGGATGGGGGTACACAACACAAAGTGTTGACATGCAAAAATTTGCGCCCAAGGCGCAAGTTGGGGGCGCATAATACAAAGTGCCGACATTCAAAAAATTTTGCCCAAGGTGCAGGCTAGGGGCGCATAACACAAAGCGTCGACATACAAAAATTCACGCCCAAGGTGCAGGCTTGGGGTGCACAACAAAAAGTGTCAACATGTGAAAATTCGTGCCCAAGGCGTAGGCTTCGGCGCACAACACAAGGTGTCGACATGTGAAAATTCAAACCCGTGGCGCAAGCTGGGGGTGCACAACACAAAGTATCGACATGAAAAAATTCAATCCCAAGGCACAGGCTTGTGGCGCATAACACAAAGTGTCGACATGTGAAAATTCATGCCCAAGGCGAAGGCTGGGGCGCACAACACAAATTGTCGACATGCAAAAATTTGCACCCAAGGCGCAGGATTGGTGTGCACAACACAAAGTGTCGACATTGGAAACTTCATGCCCAAGGTGCAGGATGGGAGTGCACAACATAAAGTGTTGACATGTGAAAATTTATGCCCATGACACAAGCTAGGGGCACACAACACAAAGTGTCGACATGTGAAAATTTGTGCCCAAGTCATAGGCTGGGGGAGCACAACACAAAGTGTTGACATGTGAAAATTTACGCCCAAGGCACAGGCTTGGGGCACATAACACAAAGAGTCAACATGTGAAAATTTGTGCCCAAGGCATAGGCTAGGGGCACACAACACAAAGTGTCGACATGCATAAATTTACTCCTAAGGCGCAGGCTGGGGGCGCACAACACAAAGTATCAACATGCGAGAATTTACGCCGAAGGCGCAGGCTGGGGGCGCACAACACAAAGTGTCGACATGTGAAAATTCATGCCCATAGTGCAAGCTAGGAGCGTAAAACACATAGTGTCAACATATAAAAATTTGTGCCAAAGGCACAGGTTGGGGATGCACAACACAAAGTTTCGACATGCAAAACTTTGAACCCAAAGCGCAGGATTGCGGCGCACAACACAAAGTATCGACATGCGAAAATTCATCCCCAAGGCACAGGCTAGACGTGCATAACAAAAAGTGATGACATGTAAAAATATGCACCCAAGGTGCAGGCTGTGGGGGCACAACACAAAGTGTCGACATGTGAAAATTTGCACCCAAGGCACAAGCTGCGGATGCACAACACAAAGTGTCAACATGTGAAAATTTGCGCCCAAGGTGCAAGCTGGGGGCGCATAACAAAAAGTTTCGACATGTGAAATTTCACGCCGAAGGCGCAGGATGGGGGCACACAACACAAAGTGTCGACATGCGAAATTTAATGCACAAGGCGCAGGTTGGGGGAGCACAACACAAATTGTCGACATGTAAAAATTTGCAACAAAGGCGCAGGCTGGGGGCTCACAACACAAAGTGTTGAAATTCAAAAATTCATGCCCAAGGCAAAGGCTGGGGGCACACAACACAAAGTGTTGACATGTGAAAATTCATGCCCAAGGTGGAAGCTGGTGGTGCAGGACTAAAAGTTTCGACATGCAAAAATTCACAGTCAAGGTGCAGGCTAGGGGCGAACAACACAAAGTGTCGACATGTGAAAATTTGCAACCAAGGCGTAAGCTGGCGGCGCACAACACAAAGTGTCATACTGTGAAAATTCATGGCCAAGGCATAGGTTGAGAGCACTCAACACAAAGTGTTGACATGTGAAAATTTGTGCCCATAGCGCAAGCTGGGGGCGCATAACACAAAGTGTCGACATGTGAAAATTTGCACCCAAGGGGCATGCTGGGGTCGCACAACACAAAGTTTCAAAATTTGAAAATTTGTGCCCAAGGCGCAGGCTGGGGGCGCACAACACAAAGTGTCGACATGTGAAAATTTGTGCCCAACGCGTAGGCTGGGGGCACATAACACAAAGTGTCAACATGTGAAAATTTCCACCTAAGGCGCAGGCTGGGGGTGCACAACACAAAGTGTCGACATGTGAAAGTTCGCATCCAAGGCATAGGTTGGAAGTGCACAACACAAAGTATGAACATGTGAAAAATTGTGCCCAAGGTGTAGGGTGGCGGCGAAGAACACAAAGTTTTGACATGTGAAAATTTGCGCCGAAGGCACAGCATGGGGGCGTAGAACACAAAGTGTCAACATGTGAAATTTAATGAACAAGGCACAGGCTAGGGGCGCACAACTCAAATTGTCGACATTCCAAAATTTTCAACAAAGGCGCAGGCTGGGGGTACACAACACAAAGTGTTGACCAGTGAAAATTTGTGCCCAAGGCGCAGGCTGGGGGCGCACAACACAAAGTGTCGACATTGAAAAATTCACGCCTAATGCGCAGGCTGGGGGCGCACAACACAAAGTTTCGACATGCAAAAATTCACAACCAATGCGTAGGCTGGGGGCACACAACACAAAGTGTCGACATGTGAAAATTCATGCCCAAGGTTAAAACATGGGCGAACAACACAAACTGTCAACATTCAAAAATTTGTGCCCATAGCGCAATCTGGGGGTACACAACACAAAGTGTTGACATGTAAAACTTCATGCCCAAGGCGTAGGATGGGGCCACATAACACAGATTGTTGACATCTGAAAATACGTGCCCAAGGCGCGAGCTGGGAGCGCACAGCACAAAGTGTCGACATGCGAAAATTTGCGCCCAAGGTAGAGGTTGGGGCCGCACAACTAAAAGTGTCGACATGCAAAAATTCCTGCCCAAGGTGTAGCCTGTGGGTGCACAACACAAAGTGTCAACATGCAAAAATTTGCACCCAAGGCACACGCTATGGGTGTAAAACACAAAGTGTCGACATGAAAAAATTTGTGCCCAAGGCGCAGGTTGGGGGCATATTACACAAAGTGCCGAGATTCTAAAATTTTCACCCAAGGTGCATTTTCGGGGTGCACAACACAAAGTATCGACATGCAAAAATTCATGCCCATGGCACAGGATGGGGCTGCACAACACAAAGTGTTGACATGCGAAAATTTGTGCCCAAGGCACAGGCTGCGGCCGCACAACACATAGTGTCGACATGTGAAAATTCACACCCAAGGTGTAGGCTGGGGGTGCAAAACACAAAGTGTCGACATGAAAAAATTTGTGCCCAAGGTGCAAGCTTGGGGCGTATAACACAAAGTGTTGACATGTGAAAATTCGAGCCCAAGGCGCAGGCTTCGGTGCACAATACAAAGTTTTGACATGTGAAAATTCATGCCCATGGTGTAAGCTGGGGGTGCTCAACACAAAGTGTCGACATGTAAAAATTCATGCCCAAGGCACAGGCTAGAGGTGCACAACACAAAGTGTCAACATGTGAAAATTCATGCCCAAGGCGCAGGCTGGGGGCGCACGACACAAATTGTTGACATGCAAAAATTTGCACCCAAGGCACAGGATGAGGGCGCACAACACAAAGTGTCGACATTGAAAAATTCACGCCCAAGGCGTAGGATGGGAGTGCAGAACACAAAGTGTGAACTTGTGAAAATTTGCACCCATGGCGCAAGCTGGGGGTGCACAACACAAAGTGTCGACATGCAAAAATTTGTGCCCAAGGCACAGGTTGGGGCCGCAAAACTAAAAGTGTCAACATGCGAAAATTCACGCCCAAGGTGTAGGCTGGGGGTGCATAACAAAAAGTTTCGACATGAAAAAATTCGTACCCAAGGCACAGGCCAGGGGTGCAAAACACAAAGTGTCGACATGAAAAAATTCGTGCCCAAGGCGCAAGTTGGGGGCGCATAATACAAAGTGCCGACATTCGAAAATTTTTGCCCAAGGCGCAGGTTGGGGGTGCACAAGACAAAGTGGTGACATGCAAAAATTTGTGCCCAAGGTGCTGGATGGGGGTACACAACACAAAGTGTTGACATGCAAAAATTTGTGCCCAAGGCATAAGCTGGGGCAGCACAACACAAAGTGTCGACATGCGAAAATTCACGCCCAAGGTGCAGGCTAGGGGCGCACAACACAAAGCGTCGACATACAAAAATTCTCGCCCAAGGTGCAGGCTTGGGGTGCACAACAAAAAGTGTCAACATGTGAAAATTCGTGCCCAAGGCACAGGCTTCGGCGCACAACACAAAGTGTCGACATGTGAAAATTCAAACCCGTGGCGCAAGCTGGGGGTGCACAACACAAAGTATCGACATGAAAAAATTCAATCCCAAGGCACAGGCTTGTGGCGCATAACACAAAGTGTCGACATGTGAAAATTCATGCCCAAGGCGAAGGCTGGGGCACACAACACAAATTGTCGACATGCAAAAATTTACACCCAAGGCGCAGGATTGGTGTGCACAACACAAAGTGTCGACATTGGAAACTTCATGCCCAAGGTGTAGGATGGAAGTGCACAACACAAAGTGTTAACATGTGAAAATTTATGCCCATGACACAAGCTAGGGGCACACAACACAAAGTGTCGACATGTGAAAATTTGTGCCCAAGTCATAGGCTGGGGGAGCACAACACAAAGTGTCGACATGTGAAAATTTACGCCCAAGGCATAGGCTTGGGGCACATAACACAAAGAGTCAACATATGAAAATTTGTGCCCAAGGCATAGGCTAGGGGCACACAACACAAAGTGTCGACATGCAAAAATTTACTCCTAAGGCGCAGGCTGGGGGCGCACAACACAAAGTATCGACATGAGAAAATTTACGCCGAAGGCACAGGCTGGGGGCGCACAACACAAAGTGTCGACATGTGAAAATTCATGCCCATAGTGCAAGCTAGGAGCGTAAAACACATAGTGTCAACATATAAAAATTTGTGCCAAAGGCACAGGTTGGGGGCACACAACACAAAGTTTTGATATGCAAAACTTTGAACCCAAGGCGCAGGATTGCGGCGCACAACACAAAGTATCGACATGCAAAAATTCATCCCCAAGGCACAGGCTAGAAGTGCATAACAAAAAGTGATGACATGTAAAAATACGCACCCAAGGTGCAGGCTGTGGGGGCACAACACAAAGTGTCGACATGTGAAAATTTGCACCCAAGGCACAAGCTGCGGATGCACAACACAAAGTGTCAACATGTGAAAATTTGCGCCCAAGGTGCAAGCTGGGGGCGCATAACAAAAAGTTTTGACATGTGAAAATTCACGCCGAAGGCGCAGGATGGGGGCACACAACACAAAGTGTCAACATGCAAAATTTAATGCACAAGGCGCAGGTTGGGGGAGCACAACACAAATTGTCGACATGTAAAAATTTGCAACAAAGGTGCAGGCTGGGGGCTCACAACACAAAGTGTTGAAATTCAAAAATTCATGCCCAAGGCAAAGGCTGGGGGCACACAACACAAAGTGTCGACATGTGAAAATTCATGCCCAAGGTGCAAGCTGGTGGTGCAGAACTAAAAATTTCGACATGCAAAAATTCACAATGAAGGCGCAGGCTAGGGGCGAACAACACAAAGTGTCGACATGTGAAAATTTACAACCAAGGCGTAAGCTGGCGGCGCACAACACAAAGTGTCATACTGTGAAAATTCATGGCCAAGGCGTAGGTTGAGAGCACTCAACACAAAGTGTTGACATGTGAAAATTTGTGCCCATAGCGCAAGCTGGGGGTGCATAACACAAAGTGTCGTCATGTGAAAATTTGCACCCAAGGGGCATGCTGGGGTCGCACAACACAAAGTTTCAACATGTGAAAATTTGTGCCCAAGGCGTAGGCTGGGGGCGCACAACACAAAGTGTCGACATGTGAAAATTCATGGCCAAGGCGCAGGCTGGGGGCACACAACACAAAGTGTCAACATGTGAAAATTTCCACCCAAGGCGCAGGCTGGGGGTGCACAACACAAAGTGTCGACATGTGAAAGTTCGCATCCAAGGCATAGGTTGGAAGTGCACAACACAAAGTGTGAACATGTGAAAAATTGTGCCCAAGGTGTGGGGTGGCGGCGAAGAACACAAAGTTTTGACATGTGAAAATTTACGCCGAAGGCACAGTATGGGGGCGTAGAACACAAAGTGTCAACATGTGAAATTTAATGAACAAGGCGCGGGCTAGGGGCGCATAACACAAATTGTCGACATTCCAAAATTTTCAACAAAGGCGCAGGCTGGAGGCACACAACACAAAGTGTTGACCAGTGAAAATTTGTGCCCAAGGCGCAGGCTGAGGGCGCACAACACAAAGTGTCGACATGTGAAAATTTGTGCCCAAGGCATAGGCTGCGGGCACACAACACAAAGTGTCGACATGTGAAAATTCATGCCCAAGGCGTAGGTTTGGGGTGCACAACACAAAGTGTCGACATGTGAAAATTTCTACCCATGGCGCAAGCTATGGGCGCGTAACAAAAAGTGTTAACTTGTAAAAACTCGTACCGAAGGCACAGGCTGGGGACGCACAACAGAAAGTGTCAACATGCGAAAATTCGTGCCCAAGGTGCAGGCTTGGGCACACAACAATAAGTGTCGACATGTGAAAATTTGAACCCAAGGCACAGGTTGGGGGCGCACAACACAAAGTTTCAACATGTGAAAATTTTTGCCCAACGCGCAAAAATTCGACATGTGTCGACATGTGAAAATTCGTGCCCAAGTTGAAAGCTGGGAGCACACAACACAAAGTGTCGACATGTAAAAATTTTCACCCAAGGCATAGGTTGGGGGCACACAACACAAATTTTCAACAAGCAAAAATTTGTACCCAAGGTGCAGGTTGGGGCTGCATAACACAAAGTGTCGACATGTGAAAATTTGTGCCCAAGGTGTAGGCTGGGGGCATACAACACAAAGTGTCGACATGTGAAAATTCGCGACCAAGGCGCAGGCTGGGGGCACACAACATAAAGTGTCGACATATAAAAAGTCACGCCCAAGGCGTAGGCTGGGGGCACATAATACAAAGTAATGACATGTGAAAATTCACACCCAAGGCGTAGGCAAGGGTGCACAAAACAAAGTGTCGACATGCAAAAATTTGCACCCATGGTGCAAGCTGGGGGGTGCAAAACACAAAGTGTCGACATGCAAAAATTTGTGCTCAAGGTATAGGCTGGGGGCGCACAACACAAAGTGTCGACATGCAAAAATTCACACCAAAGATGCAGGATGGGGGTGCACAACACAAAGTTTCGACTTGCAAAAATTTGTGCCCATGGCGCAGGTTGGTGCCCCACAACAAAAAGTGTCGACATTTGAAAATTCACAAACAAGGCACAGGTTGGGGGAACACAACAAAAAGTGTCAACATGTGAAAATTTGTGCCCAAGGTGCAGACTGGGGGTGCACAACACAAAGTGTCGACTTGTGAAAATTCACGCTGAAGGAGCAGGGTGGGGCGCACAATACAAAGTGTCGACATGTGAAAATTTGTAGCCATGACACAGGTTGGGGGCACACAACACAATGTGTTGACATGAAAAAATTTGTGCCCGTGGTGCAACTTTGGGACACACAACGCATAGTGTTGACATGTGAAAAATTTTGCCAAAGGCGCAGGCTGGGGGCACACAACACAAAGTTTGGACATGCAAAAATTCATGCCTAAGGCGCAAGCTGGGGGACCATAATACAAAGTGTCAACATGCAAAAATTTGTGCCCAAGGCGTAGGCTAGGGTTGCACATCACAAAGTGTCGACATGCAAAAATTCGTTCCCAAGGCACAGGGTGGGGGTGCAGCACACAAAATGTCGACATGTTAAAATTCGTGTCCAAGGCACAGGATGGGGGCACACAACACAAAGTCTCGACATGTGAAAATATGCGCCCAAGGTGCAGGTTTGGGGTGCACAACACAATGTGTCGACATGCAAAAATTTGTGCTCAAGGCCCAGGCTACGGGTGCACAACACAAATTTTTGACATGTGAGAATTCACGCCGAAGGTGCAGGCTGGGGGCGCACAACACAAAGTGTTAACATGCAAAAATTTGTGCCCAAGGCACAGGCTAGGGATATAAAACACAAAGTGTCAACATGAAATTTTTTTTGCCCAAGGCGCAGATTGGGGACGCACAACACAAAGTGCTGACATTCCAAAATTTTCACCCAAGGTTTAGGTTGGGGGTGCACAACACAAAGTGTTGACATGTAAAAATTCGCGCCAAAGGTGCTGGATGGGGGTGCACAACACAAAGTGTTGACATGCAAAAATTTGTGCCTAAGGAGCAGGCTGGGGCCGCACATCGCAAAGTGTCAACATGCCAAAATTCATGCCCAAGGTGCAGGCTGGGGGCGCACAACACAAAGTTTCAACATGTAAAAATTCACGCCCAAGGTGCAGGCTTGCGGTGCACAACAAAAATTGTCAACATGGAAAAATTTGCGCCCAAGGCGCAGGCTTCGGCACACAACACAAAGTGTCGACATGTGAAAATTCACGCCCATGGCACAAGCTGGGGGTGTGCAACACAAAGTGTCGACATGCAAAAATTCATGCCTAAGGCACAGGCTGGGGGCGCACAACACAAAGTGTCAACATGTGAAAATTCATGGCCAAGGTGTAGGCTGGGGGCACACAACACAAATTGTCGACATGTAAAAATTTGTGCCCATGGCGCAGGATGGGGGCGCACAACACAAAGTGTCGACATTGAAAAATTCATGCCCAACGCGTAGGATGGGGGTGCACAACACAAAGTGTCGACATGTGAAAATTTGTGCCCATGACGCAAGCTGTGGGCGCACAACACAAAGTGTCGACATGCAAAAATTTGTTCCCAAGGCATAGGCTTGGGTCGCACAACACAAAGTGTTGACATGTGAAAAATCATGCCCAAGGCACAGGCTGGGGGCGCACAACACAAAGTGTCGACATGTGAAAATTTGTGCCCAAGGTGCATGCTGGGGGTGCACAACACAAAGTGTCGACATGCAAAAATTTGTACCCAAGGCACAGGTTGGGGGCAGACAACACAAAGTGTCTACATGTGAAAACTTTTACCCAAGCCGCAGGTTGGGGGCGCACAACACAAAGTGTGGACATGTAAAAATTCATGCCCAATTCACTAGATGTGGGTGCACAACACAAAGTTTCAATATGTAGAAATTCACGCCCAAGGCACTGGTTGGAGGTACACAACACAAAGTGTTGACATGCAAGAATTCATGCCCAAGGTGCAGGCTGAGGCCACACAACACAAACTATCAACATGTGAAAATTCACACCCAAGGCGCAGGCTGGGGGAGCACAACACAAAGTGTCGATATGAAAAAATTCACGCACAAGGCATAGGCTGGGGGCGCACAACACAAAGTGTCGACATGTGAAAATTTGTGCCCAAGGCATAGGCTAGGGGCGTACAACATAAAGTGTCAACATGCAAAAATTTGCGCCCAAGGCGTAGGCTAGGGGTGCACAACACAATGTGTTGACATGTGAAAATTCATGCTCAAGGTGCAAGCTAGGGGAACACAACACAAAGTGTCGACATTCGAAAATTCACGCCCAAGGCACAGGCTGCGGGCACACAACACAAAGTGTCGACATGCAAAAATTCCCACGCAAGACACAAGATGGGTAAGCACAACACAAAGTGTCGACATGAAAAAATTCACAACCTAGGCGTAGGCTGGGGGCACACAACACAAAGTGTCGACATGCGAAAATTCATGCCCAAGGCGCAGGCTAGTGGCACACAACACAAAGTGTCGACATGTAAAAATTCACACCCAAGGAGAAGGCTGGTGGCGCACAACACAAAGTGTCGACATGAAAAAAATTACACCCAAGGCATAGGCTAGGGGCACACAACACAAAGTGTCAAGATGTGAAAATTTTCACCTAAGGCGTAGGCTAGGGGCGAACAATACAAAGTGTCGACATGTGAAAATTCACACCCAAGGCGCAAACTGGTGGTGAACAACACAAAGTGTCGACATGTAAAAATTCAGATGCAAGGTGAAGGCTGGTAGCACTTAACACAAAGTGTTGACATGCAAAAATTTACACCCAAGGCACAGGATGGGGGCACACAACACAAAGTGTCAAGATGTGAAAATTTGTGCCCAAGCTGCAGGCTGGGGGCAAATAACACAAAGTGTCGACATCTGAAATTTCGCGCCGAAGGCAGAGGCTAGGGGCGCACAAAGTGTTGACATGCAAAAATTCATGCCCAATGCGCAGGCTAGGGGCACACAACACAAAGTGTCGACATGTGAAAATTCGCGCCTAAGGTGACAACATGGGCAAACAACACAAACTGTTGACATGAAAAAATTCATGCCCATGGCGCTATCTGGGGGCGCACAACACAAAGTGTCGACATGTGAAAATTCATGCCTCAGGTGCAGGCTGTGGGCACATAACACAAAGTTCTGACATGAAAAAATATGTGCCCAAGGCATTAGCTGGGAGCGCACAACACAAAGTTTCGACATGTGAAAATTTCCGCCCAAGGCATAGGTTGGGACCGCACAACTAAAATTGTCGACATGCGAAAATTCATGCCCAAGGCATAGGCTGGGGGTGCACAACACAAAGTGTCAACATGCAAAAATTCGTGCCCAAGGCGCAGGCTTGGGCACACAACACAAAGTGTTGACATGTGAAAATTCACACCCAAGGCACAGGTTGGGGGTGCACAACACAAAGTTTCAACATGTGAAATTTTCTTCCCAAGGCGTAGGTTGGGGGTGCACAACACAAAGTCCCGACATGTGAAAATTCATGCCCAAGTTACAAGCTGGGGGCACACAACAAAAAGTGTTGACATGCAAAAATTCACACCCAAGGCATAGGATGGGGGCGCAGGTTTTGTATGCACAACACAAAGTGTCGACATGTGAAAATTTGTGCCCAAGGTGCAGGCTAGGGGCGCACAACACAAAGTGTTGACATGCAAAAATTTTCACCCAATGCACAGGCTGGGGGTGCACAAAAAAAGTTTCAACATGTGAAAATTTGTGCCTAAGGTGCAGGCTAGGGGTGCACAACACAAAGTGTCGACATTTGAAAATTCGTGCCCAAGGTGTAGGCTGGGGGCACATAACACAAAGTGTTGAATTGTGAAAATTCACACCCAAGGCACAGGCTGGGGGCGCACAACACAAATTGTCGACATGTAAAAATTCGGGCCCAAGGTGCAGGCTGGGGGTGCACAACACAAAGTGTCGACATGTGAAAAATCACACCCAAGGTGTAGCCAAGGGTGCACAAAAAAAAGTGTTGACATGTGAAAATTTGCACCCATGGTACAAGCTGGGGGCGTAAAACACAAAGTGTCGACATGAAAAAATGTGTGCCCAAAGTACATGCTGGGGGCGAACAACACAAAGTGTCGACATGTAAAAATTCGCACCAAATGTGTAGGATGCGGGTGCACAACACAAAGTTTCGACATGCAAAAATTCGTTCCCAAGGCGCAGGGTGTTGGTGCACCACACAAAGTGTCAACATGTTAAAATTCATGCCCAAGGCACAGGCTGGGTGCGCACAACACAAAGTGTCGACATGTAAAAATACGTGCCCAAGGTACAGGATGGGGGTGCACAACACAAAATGTCGACATACAAAAATTTGCGCTCAAGGCACAGGCTGGGGGCGCACAACACAAAATTTTGACATGTGAAAATTCACACCGAAGATGCAGGCTAGGGGCGCACAACACAAAGTGTCGACATGCAAAAATTTGTGCCCAAGGCACAGGCTAAGGGTGCAAAACACAAAGTGTCGACATGAAAAAATTTGTGCCCAAGGTGCAGGTTGGGGGCGCACAACAAAAAGTGCCGACATTCCAAAATTTTCACCCAAGGTTTAGGTTGGGGGTGCACAAAACAACGTGTCGACATGTAAAAAGTCATGCCAAAGGTGCTAGATGGGGGTGCACAACACAAAGTGTTGACATGCAAAAATTTGTGCCCAAGGAGCAGGTTGGGGCCACACAACGCAAATTGTCAACATGCAAAAATTCATGCCCAAGGTGCAGGCTGGGGGTGCACAACACAAAGTTTCAATATGTAAAAATTCATGCCCCAGGCACAGGCTTTTGGTGCACAATAAAAAGTGTCAACATGCAAAAATTCGTGCCCAAGGCGTAGGCTTCGGCACACAACACAAAGTGTCGACATGTGAAAATTCACGCCCATGGCACAAGTTGGGGGTGTGCAACACAAAGTGTCGACATGCAAAAATTCATGCCCAAGGCACAGGCTAGGGGTGCACAACACAAAGTGTCAACATGTGAAAATTCATGCCCAAGGTGTTGGTTGGGGGCACACAACACAAATTGTCGACATGTAAAAATTTGTGCCCATGGCGTAGGATGGGGGCACAAAAAACAAAGTGTCGACATTGAAAAATTCACGCCCAAGGCGCAGGATGGGGGTGCACAACACAAAGTGTCGACATGTGAAAATTTGCACCCATGGCGCAAGCTGCGGGCGCACAACACAAAGTGTCAACATGTAAAAATTCACTCCCAAGGTGCAGGATTGGGGCGCACAACACAAAGTGTTGACATGTGAAAACTCATGCCCAAGGCTCAAGCTAGGGGTGCACAACACAAAGTGTCGACATGTGAAAATTTGTGCCCAAGGTGCATGCTGGGGGTGCACAACACAAAGTGTCGACATGCCAAAATTTGTACCCAAGGCACAGGTTGGGGGCACACAACACAAAGTGTCGACATGCGAAAATTTTCACCCAAGCCACAGGTTGTGGATGCACAACACAAAGTGTCGACATGTAGAAATTCATGCCCTATTCACTGGATGGGGGTGCACAACACAAATTTTCAATATGTAGAAATTCACACCCTAGGCACTGGTTGGGGGTGCACAACACAAAGTGTTCACATGTGAGAATTCATGCCCAAGGCGCAGGATGGGGCCACACAACACAAACTGTCAACATGTGAAAATTCACACCCAAGGTGCATGCTGGGGGAGCACAACACAAAGTGTCGACATGCAAAAACTCACGCACAAGGCATAGGCTGGGGGCGCACAACACAAAGTGTCGACATGTGAAAATTTGTGCCCAAGGCATAGGCTAGGGGTGTACAACATAAAGTGTCAACATGCAAAAATTTGCGCCCAAGGCGTGGGCTGGGAATGCACAACACAAAGCGTCGATATGTGAAAATTTATGCTCAAGGTGCAGGCTAGGGGAACACAACACAAAGTGTCGACATGTGAAAATTCACGCCCAAGGCACAGGCTGCGGGCACACAAAACAAATTGTTGACATGCAAAAATTCCCACGCAAGGTACAAGATGGGGAAGCACAACACAAAGTGTCGAAATGCAAAAATTCACGCCCTAGGCGTAGGCTGGGGGCGCACAACACAAAGTGTCGACATGCGAAAATTCACGCCCAAGGTGCAGGCTGGTGGCACACAACACAAAGTGTCAACATGTAAAAATTCACACCCAAGGCGAAGGCTGGTGGCGCACAACAAAAAGTGTCGACATGCAAAAATTTACGCCCAAGGCACAGGCTAGGGGCACATAACACAAAGTGTCAAGATGGGAAAATTTTCACCCAAGGCGTAGGCTGGGGGCGAACAACACAAAGTGTCGACATGTGAAAATTCACACCCAAGGTGCAGACTGGTGGTGAACAAGATAAAGTGTTGACATGTAAAAATTTGCACGCAAGGCGAAGGCTGGTAGCGCTTAACATAATGTGTCGAGATGCAAAAATTTACGCCAAAGGCACAAGTTGGGGGCACACAACACAAAGTGTCAAGATTTGAAAATTTGTTCCCAAGGTGTAGGCTGGGGGCAAATAACACAAAGTGTCGACATGTGAAACTTCGTGCCGAAGCCAGAGCCTAGGCGCGCACAAAGTGTTGACATGCAAAAATTCACTCCCAATGTGCAGGCTGGGGGCACACAACACAAAGTGTTGACATGCGAAAATTCGAGCCTAAGGTGACAACAAGGGAAAACAACACAAAGTGTCGACATGAAAAAATTCGTGCCCATGGTGCAATCTGGGGGTGCACAACACAAAGTGTCGACATGTGAAAATTCACGCCCAAGGCGCATGATGGGGGCACATAACACAAAGTTTTGACATGCAAAAATACGTGCCCAAGGCATGAGCTGGGAGCACACAACACAAAGTGTCGACATGTGAAAATTTTCACCCAAGGCACAGGGTGGGGCCGCACAACTAAAAGTGTCGACAGGTGAAAATTCATGCCCAAGGCATAGGCTGGGGGTGCACAAAATAAAGTGTCAACATGCAAAAATTCGTGCCCAATGTACAGGCTTGGGCACACAACACAAAGTGTCGACATGTGAAAATTCACACCCAAGGCATAGGTTGGGGGTGCACAACACAAAGTTTCAACATGCAAAATTTTTTGCCCAAGGCGCAGGTTGGGGGTGCACAACACAAAGTGTCGACATGTGAAAATTCATGCCCAAGTTACAAGCTGGGGGCACACAACACAAAGTGTCGACATGAAAAAATTTGCACCCAAGGCATAGGCTGGGGGCGCAGGTTGGGGGTGCACAAGACAAAGTGTTGACATGTGAAAATTTTTGCCCAAGGTGCAGGCTGGGGGCGCACAACACAAAGTGTTGACATGCAAAAATTCACACCCAAGGCACAGGCTGGGGGCACACAACACAAAGTTTCAACATGCAAAAATTTTTGCCCAAGGTGCAGGCTGAGGGTGCAGAACAGAAAGTGTCGACATGTGAAAATTCATGCCCAAGGTGTAGGCTAGGGGAAAACAACACAAAGTGACGACATGTTAAAATTCACGCCCAAAGCGCAAGCTGGCGGTGCACAACACAAAGTGTCGACATGTAAAAATTCGGGCCCAAGGCGCAGGCTGGGGGCACACAACACAAAGTGTCGACATGCGAAAAATCACACCCAAGGAGTAGGCAAGGGCGCACAAAAAAAAGTGTTGACATGTGAAAATTTGCACCCATGGTACAAGTTGGGGGCACAAAACACAAAGTGTCGATATGCAAAAATTTGATCCCAAGGTACAGGCTGGGGGTGCACAACACAAAGTGTCGACATGCAAAAATTCACACCGAAGGCACAGGATGGGGGTGCACAACACAAATTTTTGACATGTAAAAATTTACACCCACGGTGCTGGCTAGTGCCGCACAAAAAAAAGTGTCGACATGTGAAAATTCGCAAACAAGGCACAGGCTAGGGGAGCACAAAACAAAGTGTCAATATGTGAAAATTTACACCCAAGGTGCAGGCTTGGGGTGCGTAACACAAAGTGTTGACATGTGAAAATTCACGCTAAAGGAACAGGCTGGGGGTGCACAACACAAAGTGTCGACATGTGATTATTCGTAGCCACGACACAGGCTGGTGGAGCACAACACGAAGTGTCGACATGCGAAAATTTGTGCCCGAGGTGCAAGTTGGGGGCACACAACACATAGTGTCGACATGTGAAAATTTTTGCCAAAGGCGTAGGATAGGGGCACACAACATAAAGTGTCGACATGCAAAAATTCACGCCCAAGGCGCAAGCTGGGGGCGCATAACACAAAGTGTCAACATGTGAAAATTTGTGCCCAAGACACAGGCTGGGGGCACACAACACAAAGTGTCGACATGTAAAAATTCATTCCCAAGGCGTAGGTTGGGGGTGCACAACAAAAAGTGTCGACATGTTAAAATTCATGCCATGGGCAAAGGCTGGGGGCGCACAACACAAAGTGTCTACATGCGAAAATATGTGCCCAAGGCACAGGCTGGTGGTACACAACACAAAGTGTCGACATGCAAAAATTTGTGCTCAAGGCATAAGCTGGGGGCGCACAACACAAATTTTTGACATGTGAAAATTCACGCCGAAGGTGCAGGATGGGGGCACACAACACAAAGTGTCGACATGCAAAAATTCATGCCCAAGGTGCTGGATGGGGGTGCGCAACACAAAGTGTTGACATGCAAAAATTTGCGCCCAAGGTGCAGGCTGGGGCCGCACAACATAAAGTGTCCACATGTGAAAATTCACGCCCAAGGTGCAGGCTGGGGGTGCACAACACAAAGTGTTGACATGCCAAATCTCATGCCCAATGCACAGGCTTAGGGTGCATAACAAAAAAGGTCAACATGCGAAAATTCACGCCCAAGGAGTAGGCTTCGGCGCAAAACACAAAGTGTTGACATGTGAAAATTCACGCCCATGGCACAAGCTGGGGGTGCATAACACAAAGAGTCGACATGCAAAAATTCACGTCCAAGGCACAGGCTTGGGGCGCACAACACAAAGTGTTAACATGTGAAAATTCATGCCCAAGGTGCAGGCTGGGGGCATACAACACAAACTGTCGACATATAAAAATTTATGCCCAAGGCGCAGGATGGGGGTGCACAACACAAAGTGTCGACATTGAAAAATTCACTCCCAAGGCACAGGATGGGGGTGCACAACATAATGTGTTGACATGTGAAAGTTTGCGTCCATGTCACAAGCTGGGGGTGCACAACATAAAGTGTCGACATGCAAAAATTTGTGTGCAAGGCATAGGCTGGGGGAGCACCACACAATGTGTCGACATGTGAAAATTTACGCCCAAGGCACAGGCTTGGGGCACATAACACAAAGTATCAACATGTGAAAATTTACGCCAAAGGCATAGTCTGGGGTTGCACAACACAAAGTGTCGACATGCAAAAATTTGCTCCCAAGGCGCAGGCTGGGGGCGCACAATAATAAGTTTCAACATGTGAAAATTTGCGCCTAAGGTGCATGCTGGGGATGCACAACACAAAGTGTCGATATGTGAAAATTTTCACCCAAGCCACGGTTTGGGGGTGCACAACACAAAGTATCGACATGTAAAAATTCATGCCCAATTCACTAGATGGGGGTGCACAACACAAAGTTTCAATATGCATAAATTCATGCCCAAGGCACAGGTTGGGGGTGCACAACTAAAAGTGTCAACATACGAGAATTCATGCCCAAGGCGCAGGCTGGGGCCACACAACACAAACTGTCAACATGTGAAAATTCACACCCAAGGAACAGGCTAGGGGAGCACAACACAAAGTGTCGACATGTAAAAATTCACACACAAGGCATAGGCTGGGGGCGTACAACATAAAGTGTCAACATGCGAAAATTTTCACGCAAGGCGCAGGTTGGGGGCGCAAAACACAAAGTGTCTACATGTGAAAATTCACACTCAAGGTGCAGGCTGGGGGAACACAACACAAAGTGTCGACATGTAAAAATGCACGCCCAAGGCACAGGATGTGGGCACACAACACACATTGTCGACATGCAAAAATTCCCACGCAAGGCACAAGATAGGGAAGCACAACACAAAGTGTCGACATGTAAAAATTCATGCCCTGGGCGCACGCTGGGGGCACACAACACAAAGTGTCGACATGTAAAAATTCACGCCCAAGGCACAGGATGGTGGCACAGAACACAAAGTTTCGACATGTAAAAATTCACACCCAAGGCAAAGGCTGGTGGCGCACAACACAAAGTGTCGACATGCGAAAATTTGTGCCCAAGGCATAGGTTGGGGCCGCACAACTAAAAGTGTCGACATGTGAAAATTCACGCCCAAGGCGTAGGCTGGGGGTGCACAACACAAAGTGTCGACATGCAAAAATTCACACCCAAGTTGCAGGCTAGGGGCGCACAACACAAAGTGTCGACATGTAAAAATTCAAACCCAAGGCACATGTTGGGGGTGCATGATACAAAGTGTCGACATGCAAAAATTTGCGCCCAAGGCATAGGCTGTGGGCGCAAAACACAAAGTTTTGACATGTGAAAATTTGTGCCCAAGGCACATGTTGGGGTTACACAACACAAAATTTCAACATGGGAAAATTTGCACACAAGGCACAGGCTTGGGGCACACAACACAAAGTGTTGACATGTGAAAATTTGTTCCCAAGGCGCAGAATGGGGGCACACAACAAAAATTTTTGACATACGAAAATTCATGCCCAAGGCATGGGTTGGGGGCGCACAACACAAAGTGTCGACATGCAAAAATTCATGCCCAAGGCATAGGCTAGGGGCGCACAACACAAAGTGTCGACATGTGAAAATTTGTGCCTAAGGCACAGGCTGTGGGCACACAACACAAAGTGTCGAAATGCAAAAATTCATGCCCATGGTGCAAGGTGGGGGTGCACAACACAAAGTTTCGACATGCGAAAATCTGTGCCCAAGGTGTGTTGTCCACTCAAAATTCCCCTGCTTTTAAGAAGTTGAAAATTGAAATTTTGAGGTTAAGTGTCTTTTCTATTATACTGGTGAAGTGAAAATTCAGAAAATTGGGAAAAATCTACTTTTTTTGGGTCATTTTGTGTATTTTTCAATCCTGTCAGACATTTTTGTCCCGCGTGTCCTAGGTTCATTCAGGCTCTTTGTTCCACGATCGACCGGTTTACCCGAAGTTCATTCTTTTCGGGCCTGTCAGAAATTTTTGTCCCACATGTCCCAAAGTTCTCCCAGACCCGTTGTTCCCTTTTCATTCGATTCGGCAGATTTGCGTATTCCACGTACTTTCGTCCCACATGTCCAAAGTTCACCCGGACCCATTGTTCCCTTTTCACCCAATTCGGCCGATTCGCGTATTCTACGTACTTTCATCCCACATGTCCCAAGTTCACCCGGACGCATTGTTCCCTTTTCATCCGATTCAGACGATTCACGTATTCCTCGTACTTTCGTCCCACATGTCCCAAAGGAATTTGAGCTTCTTTTCCCCGCATCGCCCGAATAGGCCGAACCGCGTACTTCACGCTTTCACGTCCCTCGTGTCCCAAATGAACCAAGTGCCATTCGTGCTAAATTTTCCTGCTCTACCTGTATATCTTGCTTTTCAAATTGGTAGATATGTATTGCGCATTTATTGCCTTTCTCTCTCCTAAATGGCTATATAATGAACTACCCCCTATGTGTTTTTACACACTGCTTTCATGCAAAATTTTATGCATGCGTATCCATTTCCCTTGCGATTCCATCCCAAGTCTAGCTTGCAGATTTTCTCTCTGAGTTACTATCAACATGAAGATCAAATTCCAGGGGCAGGAATAAGTTTCACCACTCGAGTCCGTCATTCCCGATATCGGGGACAGTGAAGTTTTCCACCTTGATTTTAGGGATTTTCGGGGAAGGATGACAAATGCAAACCCTTCAGCTATGGCACAGATAATTCATGAAAGTGGCTTGGTGTTCATCGGTGGCTTCCCAATTTCAATACGATGTGCAGACACTATACTCGCTTGCGGAGCTCACTTCAGTCTCGACTCAAGTGAACTAACGAACGTGCATGGAGAACTCATTGCCAAGTTAGATGCCACCGCCAACACATCATTCCCACGTGGCAGAGACATAGTTGAGGCGTTAAAGAGATTTAGACAACAGATCCTTAAATCAGTGGGTCCCTCCCAATCTTGAATGCTTGTCTTCTTCTCCCGATTCTTCTCCTTCTTTCTCTCAGATTTTTTGTAATTAGTTGGGGTATTGCAATTTACAGCCTTTTAACTAATCATTAGTTAAAAGAAGTAGTTATTGGGAGTAACTGATTTGTAAACTATATAATGGCCTCTCCTTGCCATTTTGAAAGAAGAAAAAAAACTTGGCTTATTTTTGAAAGTGTAAATAAATCTTAAAGGAATCAATACAGAAGGATTTTTCATTCTTTGTCTATCTGGTTTCCTTTATTCCTGAGCTATTCATTTAATCTTGTTAGATCATTTGTCTGTATTATGCTGAGAAGCTTTGTATTCTTGCAGATGTTATTTACAGAACTTTGTGTCTTTTCAAATATCATCTTATTAATATGATACAAATGATCTTGTTCCAATTCACTATACCCTCACATGCATAAGGAATTCCTCTGTCATCTATAATTCTAAATGGTGCCTTTCTGCTCATTCTCACATTTTCATTCCTTAGTCCTTTTGTGATTGATAATCCTTATAGAAAACACTTTCATAATATCCAAGTTCCATAGTAAAATCATGCTTTGTATATGTGTAAATAAGTTCATTTCTTAATAAGGGAACCTCTCCCATCAAAGAGGAGGGACTTCTTGTCCCCTGACTGTTGCTCTTCTTGAAGTCCTTTTTGATGACCAACAGTTTTTTGCGACTCTGCTGGGGAATCATATTCCAGTTCTATAATCATTTATTGATCATCTTTTGATTTGGTGACTCCATGTTTTACTCAAGGGAGAAGGGTCCTTGGTATTGAAGATTCTCAGTTTCAGCTCTTGGAACAGCAGGGTTTTCCTTTCCCTTCAACAAGAAGAAATAGAAAGGATCATTCGAAAAGCACTCCTCTTGTCAAAGATAGAATCCCCACGGGTGGTATTCCTTCAGAGAAAATCAGTCCTAATCTTTGAGCTTTGATTCTTACTGGTGTTTCAGTGCCTCTTAAAGACATTTTTCCAAGAATGGCGGTACCATTGCCCTGGAACCATCGTGTTGGGCCTCTTGCCCTTCCTCAGCTTTTACATGAATTACCCAGAGGTAACCGGAAGAACTTTCCTAAATTCAAAGGTGATGGTAAAGTACATCCTGATGAACACATCGCAGCCTTCATAGTTGCATGTGGAGTTCTGGGAGTTGAACATGAAGACGTCTCCGTAAGTATTTTCATTGAGACTTTACAAGATAATGTTGTGGATTATTTCTTGTTGATGCAAATCAGTAGCACCCCTGGATGCAAATCAAGGTTCTGAATTGATGTTTTAGGCATCCAGTGTGATTGCACAACATGGAAACCTCTCTCCAAGTGTGGGACTTGTGAAAATGAGAGAGGATTCTCCATATTAGAGGCTGGTACCTCAAACTCCTCTGATTTAGATCTATATTTTACACAACTACAGAGGTTCAGATCCTAATCCTACTCTAAATTGCAAGGAGACAAGGATAAAAATGCAAAAATGAAACTAAACTAAAGATGGTGATGCACCAAAAGGAGTGGTGAAACATTTTTTGCCATGTAAATAGACACAAATTCATGAAAGAATGCAACAAGGGAAAACATACACATGCTGATAGATGTAATTAGAGGTCTTAAAATGAAGTAAAATAATACAAACAGAGGACTGAAAGCATTCACAGAGTTTGCATTGTCAATTCCATGTAAAAATCTCTTGCATTCCACCATCAAAGAGGTATAAACCTGTTACAAACTATGAAAAAGGTCTGATTCTTACAACTATCACTTGTTGGAGGTGAAAGAAGAAGTTTGCAATGCCAAAAAGTGTTCAACCATGAAGAAATGAGCCAAATATGGCTTTTACAATGCATGGGTCGAGCCCAGGAGAGAGAAAACATAAAAAATGTGGGAGCTCATTCCTCATTGATGGAAAATGCATTAAAATAGCATGGAGGACCTTACAAACCCATACCCTATCATTTTTGACCATATTAGAGAAGAATGCAACCCATTCTGTATTAAATTTGGTTGTTGAAATGTCATTTCTGGCCATGGACACGTACCAAAACTGTTTTTCAATTTTCTCTCTCCAAAATAAAGCAAAATTAGAAATTGACCATGGAATCATGTAGATAATTTTAATAACTTTCCAATGATATAAAGAATGTGAAAATTTGAGCTCTGGATCAAAAGCTATGATTGTTTGAAGATTTAGGGCAAAAACGGCCCAAAAACGGATCGGCGGGAAAAAATTTCAAAATTTACCTTTTTCTTGTCTTTGGAAAAATTTTCAAAAAATTCCCCACGCTTCGTTGGTCGGATGCCATGTGGCAAGCTCTGATTTTCTCTAGAATTCTCTCTCCTTCTCTTTTCTACGGGTTTTCCTTTGAAAATCGACCTTTTTATACTCTTTTGGAAAAAAATCAAATTTGCCTCCGACCCCTGAACTCCTCTGCCACGTGGCAACTTCCTATTTGCTGTGGGCCTCAAATGGGAAAATTTTCCACAAAATATTTGCCGAGCCATAACTTGAAAAATATAAGGAATTAGGAGGAAAACTTTACCTTTCTAGAAAGGTGAGAGAGAGCTCTATCTGATGGTGCCATTTCCAGAAAGCCTTGAGTGCCTGAAAATAAAAAATGTAGACTGAGGCACAAGAGAGGAAAGAACACAAGGAGTTAGCCATAGAAATGAGCTGGGGCACCATTTTGGATAACAATTTTGGTGACTCAGAGGGGTCATCTTCCTGCTAGATGAAAATACCAGTTGCCTGAAGCAGTCCATTGGGCATGGAGTCATCAAATATTCTGTTTAGAACCTCAACTAACTTAGAATGTGCAAGGAGGAAGATGAAATATCACATGATGGAAGCAAGGACTGCAGAACATCTCCAGGGATAGCAAGCTATGCCAAAGCACTTAGGGAAAGAAAAACTAACGTACAGCAAAAAAATGTGCAAAGCACTTGGAGGAATGAAAATCTAATCTAATATTTACAAAGTGGTAAATTTCCCTCTAGAAGCAACGCTTGAGATAGATTCCATTGACTGGAATCTGCAGTTCTTCACCATCCAATGAGGCCAATTCGAAAGCATTGTTGTTCTTGCACTTCATTACCATGTATGGGCCACTCCAAATGGCATCAATTTTTGAATGCCTTCCCGGTTTTTCTCTATCCACATCCCATTTCAACACTAGATCTCCAACCTAAAAAGATCTATCCTTGGCCTTCCTATCAAAGGTCTTTTTTATCAAAGCTTGATCCTTTTCCATTACTTGGGATGCCTGATTTCTGACCTCTTGTAGCTCCATCAACTCTACATATCTCACCTCCATGGGCTCAAACTCTAGCAACTCTAATTGCTTCATGAGTTCCAATGTTGGCAACTTAAGTGACATGGGCAAGATTACCTCTCTTCCATAAACAAGCTTGAATGGAGAGTTACCTGTGGATCTCTTGGGAGTTATCCTATCATCCCATAAGGATGATTTCAGTTTGGTATGCCAAGACCTCTGATTCTCAGCAAGAGTCCTCCTAATGATCCTCAACAAGTTCTTGTTTTTAGACTCAGCCTGGCCATAACCTTGAGGGTAATAGTTTGATGAAGTGCTTAGGTAGATCCCGTTCTTGACAGCCCACTCAGTCACCTTGGATCCAATGAATGCCAATGCATTATCTGAGATTATTGTAGCAGGTATACCAAATCTGGTTGTTATCCCCTCATAAAAGTCTAAGATGCTGGACTCATTTGCTTCTTTGAGTGCTATTGCTTCAGTCCACTTGGTGAAGTAGTCCGTGGCTGTCAAAATCTATTTGTGCCCTTGACTTGAATTAGGATTAATGAATCCAATGAAGTCCAAACCCCATTGCATGAATGGCTGGTCAACTGAGATTGGATGCAATGGAATGGCAGTAAGTCTCTCTTTTCCTATGAAGAATGCACAATTATTACACCTCTTGATCCATGCATAGCAATCACTGAAAATTTTAGGCCAATAATAACCAGCCTTCATGATTTTTAGAGCTATCACTCTCAGTACAAAATGACCACTAGCTGATCCACCATGGAACTCTTCCAACACCCTATGAATCTGATTTGTGCTAATACATCTCAGCAGCACTCCATTCACATCTATCTTGAACAAAACTCCATCAACAATGGCATATGGGACAGCCTGCAATCTGAAGTGTCTTCTTTGGGTCTTGTTCATCTCTGGAGGGCATAGGCTTGTGCTTAGGAAGTGCATTATACCTTGGGTCCAGCAAGGAGTGGGGGCAGCATTGTTTTCTTCTTGAGTGCCACATGGCTCATGGCTGTCTTGAACTGTCAAAACAGCCTCTCCTTCATTGCATGCTTCTTTTTGCTTCCCCAAAACCAGCTGCTCACATAATCCTTTTCCTCTTACCAGCTTGGTGATTTTGATCTCAATGTCATACTCCATGACACGGGTGATCTAACCTACCCTTTTCTTGTTCAAATCTTTTTTGAGGAGGAAGTCCTTAAGCCGAGCATGTGAGACCAGCAACTGGACCTTGTTGTTTGAGACTAAATGCTTGAATTCATTCAAGCTTTTGATTACTACCAACACATGCTTCTCAATAAAAGAGTACTTCACCTCATAGTCATCTAGGCTCTGGCTAAAGAAGGCAATTGGCTGCTCATCATTATCCTTGTTCTGCTGTACCAAAATGGCAGAAATAGTGTCATTACCTCCAAATTCATAGAGGATGAAATCCTTGGAGAAGTCTGGGATGATGAGAGTTGGTGCTTGAGACATGGCTTCTTTGATTGCTTCAAAACTCTCCTTGCCTTCTGCTATCCACTTGAAAGCCATGCTTTTCTTTAACATTTGGGTGATAGGTTTGACAAGGGCTGCAAAATCTGGGACAAACCTCCGAACAAAGTTTATCCTCCCCAAGAAACTCTGAAGGGATTTCTTGTGGCTTGGTAATGGTAGTGCTCTTATGGCTTCAAATCTCTCTGGATTAATTTCTAATCCTTATTTGGAGACAATATGGCCAAGGAGCTTTCCTTCATGTTCAAGAAAGATACACTTCTTAGGATTCAAAGACCCTCCAAATTTCCTACACCACGTGAAAACTTGTCTCAAATGAGAGAGGTGGTCTGCTGCATTTTTGGAAAAAACAGTGATATTATCAAGGTAAATCAGCACCACGTTGTAAATCAAACCTTTGAATGCCATGTCCATTTCTCTTTGGAAGGTAGCACCAGCGTTGGACAACCCAAATGGCATCTTCCTATATGCAAAAGTCCCCCATTTGGTTGTGAAGGCTGTCTTGAACTGGTCTTCTTCCTTCACCATAATTTTATAGTAGCCGGAGTAGCCATCAAGTAGTGAAAACCTCTCAAAGCCAGCCACAACTTGCAAGATTTTCTCCATGGAAGGGAGTGGGTAATGGTCCTTGAGAGATGCTCTATTTAAGTCTCTAAAATCAACACATAATCTAATCTCTCCACTCTTCTTTCTGACTGGAACCAAGTTGGCAACCCAACTAGAATGCTTGATTAGGAATATGATTCTTGACTCAATCAGCTTGTCCAATTCTTTCCTCATGAGAGGCTCCATGTGTGGATTGACTGGTCTTTGTTTCTACCTGACAGGCTTAGTATTTGGATCCAATTCAATGGTATGCTGAGCTAAGCTGGGATTGAAGCCTTTCAAATCTTCATAGCTCCATGCAAACACATCAGGGAACTCTTGACATAGCTGTACGAACTCATACCTTTCTTGATCAGTTGTCATCTTTCCAATTTGCAATGGTTTGTTCTCTTCTACCAAAATGGATACTGAATCCTCTCTCTTGACCTGAATGTTTGTTTTCTCCTTTCTAAACTGATCATTGGGATTAAAAATGGACTCCAAAGTGATAAGTCCCTTGGGCAACTTGTTAGTTCTCAGCTGTACCACTTGGTCACCATACTGTTGTTCCAATTTTTCTTGATTCTTAGCTGAGAACTCAGCTTCTTCTTGCAAGAAATGGATGATTTTCTGGTCATTCTCAAACACTTGCCAACTGACATTGTTATCTGGCACTGAAGGCCTCATAATCACGTGGATGTTTGGTTGTACCTTGTCTTGTTTAATGATTTCCACAATGTCAAAGGCTGCCCCTACTGCTGCAAGCCTATCAGCAGCTTGATTCTCTTTCCTAGGAATGGATTTGATGCCAAAACCCTCAAAATCTTCCATGAGGTCCCACACCTTGTTCTTGTATCACCTGAGTAGATCATTCTTGGCAGCATGTTGTCCCTTGACCTGATTTACAATCAATTCACTGTCACCAAAGACTTGCAAGTTCTTTATTTTCTTCTTGATTGCCCAATGCATCCCTTGCACCAAGGCTTCATATTCAGCAGTGTTATTGGAGCATGCAAACTAAAATCTAAAAGATGAATGGTACTTTACTCCTTGAGGTGAAAAAATCATGGCTCCACCTCCTGCACCTTGTCTACTTCTTGATCCATCAAAAAATAGCTGCCATACCTCATTGTCATCCTTGTGGTTTGGCTTGGTGATGTTAGGAATAGGATGATTTTCTTCCTGTATACAATAGACCCCTAGCTCAAATTCTTCTACTTCTTGATAAGGATCAAAAGCATGTACCTTGTTTGCCCATTCATCAAGAGTTAGATCCAGGATGCTCCCAACCTTGGTGTCAGCTTCATCGGTGCTTGGGTGGTCTTCTTGATCAAATGTTGAACAATTGGCGTTGATCTGACTTGGAGTGTAAGGCTCAATATGGAAGTTTGCAATAGTTTCAGAACTTATTGTAGCCTTAGTTCCATACCTCATTCTGAACAGCATGTGTGACCAATCAGCAGACAAATATCCCCCAATCTTGGCTATGAAGTCCCTTGACAAGCATAGGGAAAAGAGTGGTGGAAGGTCTATGACTGATACATCTTGTAAAACAACAACATTTGGACATGCATGCAAGGTAAGACTCAATTTTCTAATCACCCCAACTATTTTTACTGTTGTCCCATCTAGCTGCACTACCCCTTTGGATATGGTTTCATACTGGAGCCCTAGCTGATCAGCTATTTTTTTAGGCATCACTGAGCTACTTGCCCTGGAATCTATCATGCAATTGTGCACTAACTGATTTCCAATGATTAATGAAACATAGAAAGGAGGGGGCTTCAAAATTTTACCTTGCTGTCATCCATGATTTCCCTCAGGTTGGGTAGCATTTGTGAGCACTTTCTCTTGCATCTGAACTTGCTGATTCGAAGTTGGCCAGTCCTTCATGGCAGCTTGTAACAAGTCTCTTTGGCCTGGGATAGATAGGGATTCCCATATTGATATATTAACATTTGTCTTCTTCATCTGATCAATGATACTGAATGGTGATGAAGGATCTCTTTGTTGTCCCTTTTCTTGTACATTCACTCCTTGCACATGGGCAACAATAACTGCTATTTGAGTTGGTCTAGGAGCTGTTCTTGGCTGCCCTTGTGCATTTGAAATTGGATTTTGCTTGCAAACCATTTGTGGAGCCATGGAAGGTTGGAGCTAATGGTTGTTCTTCACCCAAATTCCTTCTTTTTGACCTTGTGTTGGCTGTAACACCTTGGGCAACTGCCTGATTCATGCCACAAAAATCCTCTGCTTGCCAATTTACCAATGTGGTGTCATTTGGGGCTGATTGTTGTTGGAATATTTCTTGTTGTTGGCTATTTCCTTGACTGCCCTCACCCTCCACACTAGTAGTTGTCACCATTGATGCTTGATTCAAAGCACCATTGAAGCACATGGATTGGTTATGAGTTTCATTGCATAGAAAACACCATTCATACTCCTGAGCAATGTTGTTTTGTGTTGGCACCAATGCCTTAGAGGCAGATATGGCATTTGGATTGTAGGGCTAAAATGTCTATTGGCAGGAGGCCTTGTTTGATTCATATTTGCAGCTAGATTAGGTGGTCTTTTTGGTTGGTATGGCTGCCTGTTAGGCTAAGCTTGGGGCTGGTAAGAAGGTCTAAAACCTTGGGCTTGTTGCCTCTTGAGAGTAACCAGCTCGTTGCCTAGGTTTTGCAGTTGCTTCATGACTTCTTGAAGCTCATTTGGGGCACTTGGAGATGAAGTAGAAGCTTCATTTGAACTCTGATTTCTAGGAGTGGGAGAAGGAGCCAAATTAGGTGTTTGATTGGTATTTGGACTCTCTAAACTTGGAAACAATGGCATGGGAGGTCTAGGGGCTTGTTTGCCAGCTTGGATCAAACAATTTTCAGCCCTAATGGCAATGCTATAAGCCATAGGGATAGTTATGCCTCCCATGGACTGTTCATCAACATAGAAATATTAGAATTTAGAGCTTTGAGATAGTAGAGAAAAGCACCTTCTACTATTGGTCTGACTGCCACTGGAATTCTCTCCCAAGTCTTTTGAAATCTGAAGTTGAAATCAGTCAACTGCTCCAAAAGAGACAAGTTGTCTCCCTTCTCTCCAAATTACTCATGAAGTGCTATACACACTTGATTCCAATTTGTGATTGAACCAGCTCCAAGGCTTCTAAACCATTGCAATGCTTTCCCTTTGAATGAAGATGCCAACAACTTGACAGCCACTTGCATCTCATTGATTTCATGAATTACACAAAGATTGGCAATGTCTTTAACATAATCACCTGGAGTAGTCTGATTTTCTCCAGTGAAGTAGGGAATGTTCTTCAAGGCTGCAATTGGAATTGGGTGTTGTTGACATAGGGGTTGTTTTGTGCCATTCTAATTGGTCTTATAACCCTTGTTGATTGAATTAAAGGCCTACCAGGTGGAGTAGTTGAGAGAGTTCTGTTTGGTGGAGATGGAGACCTTTGGATTCTCCTCCCACTTTGGCTTACTCTTGGATATAACTATAGATATTCAAACAACACCTCTTCTTCTCTAGCTCTTGACCTTGTAGTGATTCTTCTCATGAGTTTTCAGGCCTGCACTACTGAAACCAGTTGATTCTTCCCCTTAGAGTCGCCAGATGTGCAAATTATAGCTCTTTTCAAGCAAGAAAATTGCAACAAATGCACATCAAATTTTCTACAATAAAAATGAGACCTCTAATGTCCCACTGGGCATGCCAAAACTGTTGTTGCAAATAAGCAGCACCCCTGGATGTAAATCAAGGTTCTGAATTGATTTTTTAGGCATCCAGTGTGATTGCACAACATGGAAACCTCTCTCCAAGTGCGGGACTTGTGAAAATGAGAGAGGAATCTCTAGATTAGACGCTGGTTCCTCAAACTCCTTTGATTTAGATCTGTATTTTGCACAACTATAGAGTTTTAGATCCTAATCCTACTCTAAATTGCAAGGAGACAAGGATAAAAATGCAAAAATGAAACTAAACTAAAGATGGTGATGCACCAAAAGGAGTGGTGAAACATTTTTTGCCATGTAAATAGACACAAATTCATGAAATGCAATAAGGGAAAAAATACACAAGCTTATAGATGTAATTAGAGGTCTTAAAATGAAGTAAAACAATACAAACAGAGGACTGAAAGCATTCACAGAGTTTGCACTATCAATTCCATGTAAAAATCTCTTGCATTCCACCATCAAAGAGGTATAAACCTGTTAAAAACTATAAAAAAGGTCTGATTCTTACAACTATCACTTGCTGGAGGTGAAAGAAGAAGTTTGCAATGCCAAAAAGTGTTCAACCATGAAGAAATGAGCCAAATCTGGCTTTTACAGTGCATGGGTCGAGCCCAGGAGAGAGAAAACATAAAAAACATGGGAGCCCATTCCTCATTGATGGAAAATACATTATAATAGCATGGAGGACCTTACAAACCCATACCCTATCATTTTTGACCATATTGGAGAAGAATGCGACCCATTCTATATTAAATTTGGTTGTTGAAATGTCATTTCTGGCCATGGACATGTACCAGAACCATTTTTGAATTTTCTCTCTCCAAACTGAACCAAAATTATAAATTGACCATGGAATCATGTAGAGAATTTTAACAACTTTCCAATTATATAAAGAACGTGAAAATCCGAGCTCTGGATCAAAAGATATGATTGTTTGAAGATTTAGGGCAAAAATGGCCCAAAAACGGATCGGTGGGAAAAAATTTCAAATTTTACCTTTTTTTTGTCTTTGGAAATTTTTTCAAAAATTCCCCACACTCTACTGGTCAGATGCCACGTGGCAAGCTCTGATTCACTCTGGAATTCTCTCTCCTTCTCTCTTCCACGGTTTTTCCTTTGAAAATCGACCTTTTTATACTCTTTTGGAAAAAATTCAAATTTTCCTCCGACCCTCGAACTCCTCTGCCACGTGGCAGCTTCCTATTGGCTGCGGGCCTCAAATGGGAAAATTTTCCACAAAAACTCTGCCAAGCCATAACTTGAAAAATATAAGGAGTTAGGAGGCAAACTTTACCTTTCTGGAAAGCTGAGAGTGTGCTCTATCTGATGGTGCCATTTCCAGAAAGCCTTGAGTGCCTGAAAATAAAAAAAATGTAGAGTGAGGCATAAGAGAGGAAAGAACACAAGGATTTAGCCACAAAAATGAGCTGGGCCACCATTTTGGATAACAGTTCTATCACCTTCTGGCCGGAGCTATCACTAGCTGGAACACAATGAGAACTAGGTTTGAAAACCGTTTTAAACCAGTGGAAGACGTGCATCCTTTGCTAGCCCAAATTTCTCAAATAAAGAAGGAATCACAAGATCCCATGAGAGAATTTGTGGCTCAATTCAATAGGTTGATTAAAAAAATTCCACCAAATACTCAACCTGTAGATCAAATTCAAAAATTCTTCTTCCTAAATGCCCAATTTCCTGAAGTTAGTTATGCACTAAGAAGGGCTAATCTTGCAACATTGGCTAAGGATCAAACTCTTGCTGTTAGTGTTGAAGATGATTTAATCATGTCAGGGAAGTTGAGGAGAAACCCTTCTAAATCTAAGTCTTCTTCTTCCTCCTCTTCCACTCCTGGACCTCATACTAATCTATTGGTACAAAAACTTGCAAATGATCTCATCACCATTAAGAAACAATTGGCTCAGCATGCTTCCTATGCAGACATTCCAAGGAGGAATTTTCAGCCCAAATATTGTTTGTCTGCTTCTCAAACAAGGATAGCACTTGAAGGACCTCCTATTAAAGTTCCTGTCAATGCAACCTGTGAAGTTGAGGAACCAGAGGATGAGGAGGTTAATGAAGATTGTGAGGAATTTGTTGAAGAGGTTGATGATGAAATAGATGAACTTGATGGATCTAAAGTTAATTTCTTCACCACTGAAGGCATTGATGAAGGAGATGATTATGACGAAGTAGTAGCAGACATGAATAGTGAATCATACGCTGTCATGACTCGAAAGTAGACAAATCAGAAGGAGAAAGTGATAAAGCCCACCAAGAAATATAAGGAGTAGCCGATAACTATCCCTGTAATTGCAAAAAGAGGATCTCCGATCCCCATTTCATCTACACCAAAGGTGAGTCCTGTCAATCCTGCTACTAAAGTTACTTCTTTTTCCCCTAAAATTGATAAAAATAGGATCTCAAGTGATGATAACCTATCCACTTCTGGGTCTTTTGATATTATTGACCACTTAAAAAAGACTAAGGTTCAAATCTTAGAGGCCGAATATTATCAAACCCATCCCAAGGCTTTTGCTAAAATGATTCACTTTGTCAATTCCCATTCTAAAACTACCTCTAAAGGCCTTTTACCCACTCCTTCTTCTGCACCATAGCCTAATCTGGTAGCCGCTGTCACCTCACCCAATGACAAAATCAAACCATTCTATGTGACACTCCTTATAGTTGGCCATAGGCTCAGTAATTACGTCATAGACTCAGGGGCATCAGACAATGTGATGCCTGCTAAAGTAGCTCATGCCTTAGGCTTGACTCTCACACGCACTTACAGATCTTGTTATTCCATGGAGAGTAAGGAAGTGCCCTTCATCGGAAGAATTAAGGATGCACAAGTGGCTTTTGCCACTTTTCTTGAGAAGAAAGTTTTGGCTACTATTCTAGTAGCAGACATTCCTCCTTCATATGGGATGCTGCTAAGCAGAAATTTTTGTAAGGATGTGGGTGGAGAAATTCAAATGGATTGGTCACATGCCCTCATACCTGTTAATGGGAAAATGAAGAAGCTGCTGCCTAAGAAGCAGTCTGAGTATATTGTACAAAAAATGGATGATCCTAAAGCAAAAATACTCTATGAGGATATGGGGCATGGCAACTACATGATTATGTCTCCAGAAGAAATCCAACTCCCCAAAGTGTCACCTAAAGATCCTAATGGTGTTTGGATACTAGAGTTTTATGGAAGTTGTTCTTCAGCTGGTTCTAGAGCTGGTGTCATATTGGTGTCTCCTGAAGGAAGCATTCATCCTTTCTCATTCAAGTTACAGTTTGAAAATACCAATAATACAGCAGAGTAAGAAGCTCTCATTCTTGGACTCCAGGTGGCAAAATAAAAAGGTACGAAGAATATTCTAGCTCATGGGGATGCGGAATTGATTTTCAAGCAAGTTAGGAACCTCTTCCAGCTAAAGAATAGAAGGTTGAAACATTACCGGAATCAGGTTTGGGACTTCATTGAATTTCTTGATGCTTTCTCCATCGAAGAAATACCTAGGGAAGAAAATACCATGGCTGATTCACTAGCAGTCTCAGGGTCACTGCTCATACCTCATCTTGACTTTTCTCAAGATAAGTTCACCATTGAGATGATCTATCGACCTAGTGTACCTGATAATACAAGTAACTGGCAAGTTTTCAATGATGATCAACACTTGCTTTCTTTCTTAGAACTCAAGGATAATTTTGAACAATTGTACTTTGAAGGGAGTGATAATTTGCCTCGTGAAAGTGTGGCCTTTGACAAAGAATCCACCCAAGAAGAAGAATCGGATCAGGATGGATGTATCAAACTCAAAGAAAAAAAGTTTCCAAAAGGATTGGTGAGTTTAGAAAAAATGTTTGACAAACACAACAGGTATGTAAAATTTAGAGCTTCTACTAGACCCCAACAATCAGCCAAATATGACAAAATCAATATTGGGAGTTCTACTAATCCTAAACTCGTGAACATTGGAAAATGTTGCACCCCAAAAGAAAAGAAGAAGGTAATTGATCTTTTTAAAAAGTATAAGGATGTTCTTGCTTATTCCTATGAAGATTTAAAAGCTTTCCAACCAAAGGAAATGCATCATTTTATCCCTCTCAAACCTAGGATTAAGCCTTTTAAACAGAAGCAGAGGCAATACAATCATAACGTAGCTGACACCATCTTTCAGGAGATACATAAGTTATTGAAGGCTAAAATAATTTTTCCTATCCATCATTCAACATGGATTGCCAATATTGTGCCCGTTAGAAAGAAAAATGGTGAGCTTCGTATCTGTGTTGACTTCAGGAATCTAAATCAAGCTTCCTTGAAAGATAATTATCCCTTACCTATGATGGATCAGGTCTTGCAAGTAGTAACGGGATCCAAAATGTTGTCTATGCTTGATGGATTCTCAGGATATAACCACGTAGAAGTTAATAACACAGACCAACAAAAAAGGCTTTCACTACTCCTTGGGGTACCTTTTCTTACAAAAGGATGCCTTTTGGGCTCATTAATGCCAGTGCCACTTTTCAGAGGGCTATGGATTTGGCCTTTGGAAGTTTGAAAGGAAAGTGTATCATTGTATACCTTGATGACTTGACTGTATTTTCTAAAACAAGGGCGGATCATTTCCAGCATCTAGAGACAATTCTGCTAAGATGTAGAGAACATGGGATCTCTTTGAATCCTAAGAAATCTATTTTTTGTGTCACAGAGGGGAAATTATTGGGGCACGTTGCCTCTAAAGATGGTATAAAAATCGATCCTGAGTGAGTTCAAGCTATTTAGCAAATTCCTCTTCCAACCAGCAAAAAGGGAGTGCACTCTTTCTTTAGTAAGATCAATTTTTTGAGAAGGTTCATCCCTGATTTTGTAGAGCTAACTTTGAATATCTCCCAAATGATGAAAGAAAAACAAATGTTTGGTTGGTATCTTGAAGGGAAAGAAGCCTTTGAAGGTATTAAAAGGGCCATTGCTAAAACTCCTGTTTTAGCATGTCCAGATTTCAGCAAAGATTTCATTATCTATTGCTATGCCACGGATAACACCTTGGCTGCTATTTTGACTCAGGAAGATTCTAATGAGCACGAACTCCCAATTGAATTTATGAGCTATATTCTAAAAAATCATGAGTTAAAATACACCATAATGGAAAAAAATGCTTTTGCAATGGTTAAAGTTGTCAAGCAGTTTTGTTTTTACATTCTTAACTCTCACTCCACGGTGTTGGTACCAGATACAACTATCAATTCAATTCTCACACAGCAGGAATTTGGATCTAAGAGAGGGAACTGGGTGGCCAAGGTTCAATAATATGATATTGACATCAAACCAACCAAGCTTGTCTGTGGAAAAGGCCTGTGTGAACTCATCGCTGAAGGAGCTAGACATGAGTTACTGGAGGATAAAGTTGGTCTTCCTACTGTTCAGTTTCTTAGCTCAATTGATGAATGGTATGCTGATATCACTCACTTTCTCACCTATGGAGAATTCTCCTCTCATTTGACTACCAAAGAGAAGAGATTTGTTAAACTAAGGTCAACCCAATATGTGTTGTGGGAAAACGCCTTGTTTAAACATGGGTTAGATGGAAGGTTTTTGAAATGTGTGGACAAGGAACAGTAGAAGAAGATACTCTCAGCTTTTCATGATCAGGCATGTGGAGGGCATTACTCATCAACTGTCACTACTCATAAAATAATTTGTGGAGGATATTATTAGCCTACCTTGTTCAAGGATGCATCAAAATGGATTGATAAATGTGAGGCTTGTCAGAATTTCGTGGGTAGACCCAAATTGGCCTCCTTGCCCCTTAAACCAGTTGTGATCGAAGAACATTTTCAACAATGGGGTTTAGATTTCATTGGAACACTTAATCCCTCTTCTAGTACTGGTCATACCCACATATTAATTGTCACAGATTATTTCACCAAATGGGTAGAAGCCATTCCAGTAAAGAGTACTACTTCAGAAGTAGTATGTAGTTTTATCAAAGAAAACATCTTGATAAGGTATGGTGTGCTAAACAAGATCGTAACAGATAATGCTTCAAATTTTTCTTCAACTGAGATGATGGATTTTTGCTATGGATATGGCATCTCCTTGGCTCACTCCTCAGATTACTATCCTTAGGGAAATGGACAAGCAAAATCAAAAAATAAAAATCTGGTGGCCATAATAAGGAAATTAGTCAATGAATCCCAACGGAACTGGCATAAGAAACTCTATGATGCTCTTTGGGCAGATGGGATCACACCTAAGAGAGACATTGGGATGTCTCCTTTTTAGGTAGTATATGGAGTGGAGGCCCAATTGCCAGTTACAGTGGAGCTTCCAGCTCTGCATTTAATGAAGGCCATTGAAGATACCAGTTTCAATAATTCTTTCGATAAGAGAATCATGTATCTTCACAAATTGAATGAGGACAGATTGGAAGTTGCTGATAGGATATTTGCTTACCAACAGAAAGTAAAGGTCTTATTTGATAAGAAATCCAGGTTCAGGGATTTCAAAATTGGAGACATTGTTTTGTTGTGGGATAAAAGGCATGAACCTCGTGGAAGCCATGGCAAGTTTGATTCCCTTTGGCTCGGACATTTCAAGATTAGGAACTTCGCTGGTAAGAATTATTTTTACCTTGATTATATGGATGGTTCTTCTCTCCCACTTCCTTATAGTGGGTAGTACCTGAACCTGTTTAAGTCATAGGTGATTAGGAAGTCCTGTGTATATTCTGTATAGTGTGTGTCCTCCTTTCTTTCCCTTGTTTTTGTTTGTTGTTTGCAATGTTGTCTTCTGTATTGGTTTGCTTTTTGACTTCGTGGCCCAATGGATAAGGTACTGGTCTACTTCCCTGAGTTTGTCTAAATTCTTGCCTTGTCTTATTCTTTGAATTTATGCCAAGTCATCCCCAGAAGGAGCCAGCTGTTGTCCACTCAAAATTCCCCTGCTTTTAAGAAGTTCAAAATTGAAAATTTGAGGTTAAGTGTCTTTTCTATTGTTATGGTGATGTGAAAAGTCAGAAAATTGGGAAAAATCTGCATTTTTTGGGTCATTTTGTGTGTTTTTCGTGCCTCTCAGACATTTTTTTCCCACGTGTCCCAGGTTCATTTGGGCTCTCTATTCCTTGATTAGCCGGTTTATTCGAAGTTCATTCTTTTCAGGCCCATCAGAACTTTTTGTCCCACATGTCCCAAAGTTCACCCGGACCAGTTGTTCCCTTTTCACCCGATTCGGCCGATTAACGTATTCCGCATACTTTCGTCCCACATGTCCAAAGTTTTCCCAGACCCGTTATTCCCTTTTCACTCGATTTGGCTGATTCACGTATTCTGCGTACTTTTGTCCCACGTCCCAAGTTTGCCAGGACCCATTGTTCCCTTTTCGTCTGATTCGACCGATTCACATATTTCATGTACTTTCGTCCCACATGTCCCGAAGGCATTTAAGCGTCTTTTCCCCGCATCGCCCAAATCGGCTGAACCACGTACTTCGCACTTTCGCGTCCCTCATGTCCCAAATGAACCAAGTGCCATTCATGCTAATTTTTCCCGCTCTACCCAAATATCTTGCTTTTCAAATTGGTAGATATGTATTGCACATTTATTGCCTTTCTCTCTCCTAAATGGCTATATAATGAACTACCCCCTATGCGTTTTTGCACACTGATTTCATGCTTCTTATTGCTCGAACCTTTGCAACCAAAATTTTTGCACGCGTATCCATTTCCCTTGCGATTCCATCCCAAGTCTAGCTTGCAGCTTTGCTCTTCGAGTTACTATCAACATGAAGATCAAATTCCAGGGGCAGGAACAAGTTTCACCACTCGAGTCTGTCGTTCCCGATATCGGGGATAGTGAAGTTTTCCACCTTGATTTTGGGGATTTTCAGGAAAGGATGAAAGATACAAACCCTTTAGCTATGACACAGATGATTCATGAAAGTGGCTTGGCGTTCACTGGTGGCTTCCCAATTTCAATACAATGTGTAGACATTGTACTCGCTTGCGGAGCTCATTTCAGTTTCGACTCAAGTGAACTAATGAACGTGCATGGAGAACTCATTGCCAAGTTAGATGCCACCCCCAACACATCAGTCCCACGTGGCAGAGACATAGCTGAGGCGTTGAAGAGATTCAAATAATGGATCCTTAAATCAATGGGTCCCTCCCAATCTTGAACGCTTGTCTTCTTCTCCTGATTCTTCTCCTTCTTTCTCTTGGATTTGTTGTAATTAGTTGGGGTATTTCGATTTGCATCCCTTTAACTAATCATTAGTTAAAAGAAGTAGTTATCGGGAGTAACTGATTTGTAAACTATATAATGGCCTCTCCTCGGCATTTTTAAAGAAGAAAAAAACTTGGCTTATTTCTGAAAGTGTAAATAAATCTTAAAGGAATCAATACAGAAGGATTTTTCATTCTTTGTCTATCTGGTTTCCTTTATTCCTGAGCTATTCATTTAATCTTGTTAGATCGTTTGTCTGTATTATGCTGAGAAGCTTTGTATTCTTGCAGATGTCATTTATAGAACTTTGTGTCCTTTCAAATTTCATCTTATTAATATGATACAAATGATCTTGTTCCAATTCACTGTACCCTCGCATGCATAAGGAATTACTCTGCATCTATAATTTTGAATGGTGCCTTTCTACTCGTTCTCACATTTTCATTCCTCAGTCCTTTTGTGATTGATAATCCTTATAGAAAACATTTTCATAATATCCAAGTTCCACAGTAAAATCATGCTTTGTATATGTCTAAATAAGTTCATTTCTGAATAAGGGAACCTATCCCATCAAAGAGGAGGGACTTCTTGTCCCCTGACTATTTCTCTTCTTGAAGTCCTTTTTGACGACCAATAAGGTGTAGGCCAGGGGCGCACAACACAAAGTGTCGACATGCAAAAATTTTCCCCCAAGGTGCATGCTGGGGGTACACAACACAATGTGTCGACATGCAAAAATTTGTGCCCAAGGTGAAGGTTCGGGGCGCACAACACAAAGTGTCGACATGCAAAAATTTTCACCCAAGGCACATGTTGGGGGCGCACAACACAAAGTGTGGACATATAAAAATTCATGCCCAAGGTGCTGGATGGGGGTGCACAACACAAAGTTTCAATATGCAGAAATTCATGCCCAATTCACAAGTTTGGGGTGCACAACACAAAGTGTCGAAATGTGAAAATTCATGCCTAAGGCATAGGCTGGGGCCACACAACACAAACTGTAGACATGTGAAAATTCACACCCAAGGCACAGGCTGGGGGCGCACAACACAAAGTGTCGACATGCAAAAATTCATGCCAAAGGCATAGGCTGGGGGCACACAACACAAAGTGTAGAGATGTAAAAATTCGAGCCCAAGGCACAGGCTAGGAGCGCACAACACAAAGTGTCCACATGTAAAAACTTGCACTCAAGGCGTAGGCTGAGGGCGCACAACACAAAGTGTCGACATGTGAAAATTTGCACTAAAGGCGCAGGCTGGGGGAACACAACACAAAGTGTCGAGATGCGAAAATTCACGCCCAAGGCGCAGGCTGCGGGCACACAACACAAAGTGTCAAAATGCAAAAATTCCCATGCAAGGCACAATATGGGGAAGCACAACACAAAGTGTCGACATGTGAAAATTCACGCATAAGGCGCAGGTTGGTGGCACACAACACAAAGTGTCGACATGCAAAATTTCAAGCCCAAGGCGAAGGCTGGGGGCGCATAACACAAAGTGTTGACATGCAAAAATTTACGCCCAAGGCACAGGCTGGGGGCACAAAACACAAAGTGTCAAGATGTGAAAATTTGTGCCCAAGGTGCAGGCTGGGGGCAAACAACACAAAGCGTCGACATGTGAAAATTCACACCCAAGGCGCAAGTTGGGGGCACACAACACAAAGTTTCGACATTCGAAAATTCACGCCCAAGGTACAGGCTAGAGGTGCACAACACAAAGTGTTGACATGTGAAAATTCATGCCTAAGGTGCAGGCTGGTGGCGCAAAAAACAAAGTGTCGACATGTAAAAATTCACGCCCAAGGCGAAGGCTCGGGGCGCATAACACAAAGTGTCGACATGCAAAAATTTACACCCAAGGCACAGGCTGGGGGCAGAAAACACAAAGTGTGAAGATGTGAAAATTTGCGCCCAAGGCACAGGCTGGGGGAAAACAACACAATGTGTCGACATGTGAAAATTCACACCCAAGGTGCAGGCTGGGGGCACACAACACAAAGTTTTGACATTCGAAAATTTACGCCCAAGGCGCAGGATGGGGGCACACAACACAAAGTGTCGACATGTAAAAATTCAGGCCCAATGCGCAGGCTTGGGGCACACAACACAAAGTGTCGACATGTGAAAATTCACGCCCAATGTGACAACATGGGCGCACAACACAAACTGTGGACATGCTAAAATTTTTGCCCATGGCGCAAGCTAGGGGCACATAACACAAAGTGTCGACATGTGAAAATTCACGCTCATGGCGCAAGCTGGGTGAACACAACACAAAGTGTCGACATGTGAAAATTCAAGCCTAAGGCATAGGCTGGGGGCACACAACACAAATTTTTGACATGAAAAAATTCCCACACAAGGCAAAAGATGGGGAAGCACAACACAAAGTGTCGACATGTGAAAATTCACACCTTAGGCACAGCCTGGGGGCACACAACACAAAGTGTCGACATGCAAAAATTCACACCCAAGGCGCAGGCTGGTGGTGCACAACAAAAAGTGTCGACATGCAAAAATTCACACCCAAGGTGAAGGTTGGGGCCGCACAACACAAAGTGTCGACATGCAAAAATTTACTCCCAAGGCACAGGCTAGGGGAACACAACACAAAGTGTCGACATTTGAAAATTTTAGCCCAAGGCACAGCTTGGGGGCGCACAACGCAAAGCGTTGACATGAAAAAATTCATGCCTAATGTGCAGGCTGGGGGCACACAACACAAAGTGTCCACATGAAAAAATTCACGCCTAAGGTGACAAAATGGGTGCACAACACAAACTGTCGACATGCAAAAATACGAACCCATGGCGCAAGCTGGGGGCACACAGCACAAAGTGTCAACATGAGAAAATTCATGCCCAAGGCACAGGCTAGGGGCACACAACACAAAGTGTTGACATGCAAAACTTTGCACCCAAGGCACAGGCTGGGGGTGCACAACACAAAATTTTGACATGCAAAAATTTCTGCCCAAGGCAATGGCTGGGGGCACACAAGAAAAAGTGACAACATGCAAAAATATGCATCCAAGGCGCAGGCTAGGTTCGCATAACACAAAGTGTTGACATGAAAAAATTCATGCCGAAGGAATAGGCTGGGCGCACATAACACAAAGTGTCAACATGTGAAAAATTGTACCCAAGGCGCAGGCTGGGAGCTGACAACACAAAGTTTCCACATGTGAAATTTTGTACCGAAGGCGTAGGCTGGGGGTGCACAACACAAAGTGTCGACATGTAAAAATTCATGCCCAAGGCACATGATGGGGGCACAGAACAAAAATTGTCGACATGCAAAAATTCATGCCCAAGGTGCAGGATGGGGGCACACAACACAAAGTGTCGACATGTAAAAATTTATGCCCAAGGCGCAGGCTAGGGGCGCATAACACAAAGTTTTGACATACGAAAATACGCGCGTAAGGCGCACACTGGGAGCGTACAACACAAAGTGTCGACATACAGAAATTTGTGCCCAAGGCATAGGCTAGGGGAGCACAACACAAAGTTTCGACATGCGAAAATTCATGCCCAAGGCATAGGATGGGGGCGCACAACACAAAGTGTCGACTTGCAAAAATTTGCGCCCAAGGCACAGGCTGGGGGTGCACAACACAAAGTGTCAACATGCACAAATTTTCACCCAAGGTGTAGGCTGGGGGCGCACAACACAAAGTGTCAACATGTGAAAATTCACGCTTAAGGAGCAGGCTGGGGGAACACAACAAAAAGTGTCGACATACAAAAATTCAAGCCCAAGGAGCAGGCTGGGGGCACACAACACAAAGTGTCAAAATGCAAAAATTCCCACGTAAGGCACAAGATGGGGAAGCACAACATAAAGTGTCCACATGTGAAAATTCATGCCCTAAGTGCAGGCTGGGGGCACACAACCAATGTGTCGACATGCTAAAATTCACTCCCGAGGTGCAGGCTGGTGGTGCACAACACAAAGTGTCGATATGAAAAAATTCACGCCCAAGGCGAAGGCTGGGGGTGCACAACACAAAGTGTCTACATGTAAAAATTTATGCCAAAGGCAAAGGCTGGGGGTACAAAACACAAAGTGTCAAGATGTTAAAATTTGCGCCCAAGGCATAGGATGGGGGAAAACAACACAAAGTGTCAAAATGTTAAAATTCATGCCCAAGGCGCAGGCTGGGGGCGCACAACACAAAGTTTCGACATTCGAAAATTCACGCCTAAGCCGCAGGCTGGGGGTGCACAACACAAAGTGTCGACATGCAAAAATTCACACCTAATGCGCAGGCTTGGGGCACACAACACAAAGTGTCAACATGAGAAAATTCATGCCCAAGGTGACAACATGGGTGCACAACAAAAACTATCACCATGCAAAAATTTACACCCATGACACAAGCTGGGGGCGCACAACACAAATTTTTGACATGTGAAAATTCACGCTCAAGGCGTAGGTTGGGGGAACAAAACACAAAGTGTTGACATGTGAAAATTCACGCCCAAGGCGTAGTCTGGGGGCACACAACACAAAGTTTCGACATGCAAAAATTCCCACGCAAGGAAAAAGATGGGGAAGCACAACACAAAATGTCAACATGTGAAAATTCACGCCCTAGGCGCAGGCTGGGGGTGCACAACACAATGTGTCGACATGTGAAAATTCACACCCAATGAGCAGGCTGGTGGCGCACAACACAAAGTGTCGACATGTAAAAATTTGTGCCCAAGGCGAAGGCTGGGGGCACACAATAGAAAGTTTCAACATGAAAAAATTTACGCCCAAGGCACAGGCTAGGGGCACACAACACAGAGTGTCAAGATGTGAAAATTTGCCCCCAAGGCGCAGGTTGGGGGCGAACAACACAAAGTGTCGACATGTGAAAATTTGCACCCAAGGCGAAGCTTGGGGGCGCACAACACAAAGTGTCGACATGTAAAAATTCATGCCCAATGCGTAGGCTAGGGGCACATAACACAAAGTGTTGACATGCAAAAATGCACGCCCAAGGTGACAACATGGGCACACAACACAAACTGTCCACATGCAAAAATACGCACCCATGGAAAAAGCTAGGGGTACAAAACAAAAAATTTTGACATTCAAAAATTTGTGCCCAAGAAATAGGCTGGCGGTGCACAACACAAAGTGTCGACATGAGAAAAATTGCACCCAAGGAAAAGGTTGGGGGAACACAACACAAAGTGTTGACATATAAAAATTTGCACCCAAGGCGCAGGCTGGGGGTGCACAACACAAAGTGTCGACATGTAAAAATTTTTGCCGAAGGCAAAGGCTGGGGGCGCACAACAAAAAGTGATGACAAGCGAAAATACACGGCCAAGGCACAGGCTGGGTTTACATAACATAAAGTGTTGACATGAAAAATTTAACTCCCAAGGCATAGGCTGGAGGTGCATAACACAAAGTGTCAACATGTGAAATTTTACACCCAAGGCGTAGGCTGGGGGCTGACAACATAAAGTTTTGACATGTGAAATTGCATGCCGAAGTCGCAGGTTGGGGGTGCACAACAAAAAGTGTCGACATGCAAAAATTCATGCCCAAGGTGCAGGATGGGGGGTGCACAACACAAATTGTCGACATGCAAAAATTCGCGCCCGAGGTGCAAGATGGGGGCGCACAACACAAAGTGTTGACATGTGAAAATTCACGCACAAGGCACAGACTAGGGGCGCATAACACAAAGTGTCGACATGCAAAAATATGCGGCTAAGGCGCAAACTGCGAGAACACAACACAAAGTGCCGACATGCAAAAATTTGTGCCCAAGGAATAGGCTGGGGGAGCAAAACAAAAATTGTTGACATGCAAATATTCATGCCCAAGGCGCAGGCTGGGGGCACACAACACAAAGTGTCGACATGTGAAAATTAATGCCCAAGGTGCAGGCTGGGGGTGCACAACACAAAGTGTCGACATGTGAAAATTTGTATCCATGGCGCATCTGGGGGGCACACAACACAAAGTGTCGACATGCGACAATTCATGCCCAAGGTGTAGGCATGGGCGCACAACACGAAGTGTCGACATGCTAAAACTTTTTCCCATGGCGCAAGTTGGGGGCGCAAAACGTAAAGTGTTAACATGTGAAATTTTTTTCCCAAGGCAAACGCTGGGGGCGCACAACACAAAGTGTCGACATGTGAAAATTTACTCCCATGGCACAAGCTAGGGGTGTAGAACACAAAGTGTTGACATGTGAAAATTTGTGCCCAAGGCGAAGGCTGGGGGCGCACAACATAAAGTGTCAACATGCGAAAATTCACGCCCAAGGCACAGGCTGGGGGTGAAAAACGCAAAGTGTCGACATCCAAAAATTTGTGCGCAAGGCGTAGGTTGTGGGTGTACAACACAAAGTGTCAACATGTGAAAATTCGTGCCCAAGGCACAGGCTAGGGGCGCACAAAAAAAAGTGATGACATGCGAAAATACGTGCCCAAGGCGCAGGATGGGGGTGCACAACATAAAGTGTCGACATATGAAAATTCGTGCCCAAGGCACAGGATGGGTGCACTCAACAGTGAAAATTCACGCCCAAGGCGCAGGCTAGGGGCGCATAACACAAAGTTTCGACATGCGAAAATACGTGCGTAAGGCAAAAACTGGGAGCGCATAACACAAAGTGTCGACATGCAAAAATTTCTGCCCAAGGCGCAGGCTGGGGGAGCACAACACAAAGTGTCGACATGCAAAAACTCACTCCCAAGGCGCAGGCTGGGGGCGCACAACACAAAGTGTTAAGATGCAAAAATTAATGCCCAAGGCACAGGATGGGGGTGAACAACACAAAGTGTCGACATGTGAAAATTTGCGTCCAAGGCGCGGCCGGGGTGCACGCAACACAAAGTGTCAACATGTGAAAATTCATGCTGAAGGCATAGGCTGGGGGCGCACAACACAAAGTGTCGACATGTGAAATTTTTTGCCCAAGGCACAGGATGGGGGTGCACAACACAAAGTTTCAACATGCAAAAATTTACGTTCAAGGCGCAGGATGGGGGACCACAACACAAAGTGTCGACATGTGAAAATTCATGCTTAAGGTGCAGGCTCGGAGAACACAACACAAAGTGTTAACATGCAAAAATTTACACCCAAGGAACAGGCTGGAGGCAAAAAACACAAAGTGTCGATATGTGAAAATTCACACCCTATGTACAGGCTGGGGGTGCACAACCAATGTGTCGACATGCGAAAATTCACTCCCAAGGCGCAGGTTGATGGCGCACAACACAAAGTGTTGATATGCAAAAATTCACGCCCAAGGCGAAGGCTGGGGGTGCACAACACAAAGTGTCGACATGTAAAAATGTATGCCCAAGGAAAAGGCTGGGGGCACAAAACACAAAGTTTCCCAAGATGTGAAAATTTGCACCCAAGGCGTAGGCTAGGGGTGAACAACAAAAAGTTTTGACATGTGAAAATTCACGCCCAAGGTGCAGGTTGGGGGTGCACAACACAAAGTTTTGACATTGAAAAATTCACACCCAAGGCGCAGGCTGGGGACGCACAACACAAAGTGTCGATATGCAAAAATTCACGCCCAATGCGCAGGCTTGGTGCACACAACACAAAGTGTCAACATGAGAAAATTCATGCCAAAGGTGACAAAATGGGCGCATAACAAAAAGTTTCGACATGTGAAAATTCATGCTCAAGGCGTAGGCTTGGGGAACATAACACAAAGTGTCAACATGTGAAAATTCACGCCCAAGGCATAGGCTAGGGGCACACAACACAAAGTTTCGACATACAAAAATTCCCACGCTAGGAAAAAGATGGGGAAGCACAACACAAAGTATCGACATGCAAAAATTCACGCCCTAGGCACAGGCTGGGGGCACACAACACAAAGTGTCGACATGTGAAAATTCACACCCAATGACCAGTTTGGTGGTGTACAACACAAAGTGTCGACATGTAAAAATTTGCGCCCAAGGCGAAGGATGGGGGCACACAACACAAAGTTTCGACATGCAAAAATTTACGCCCAAGGCACAGGCTAGGGGCACATAACACAAAGTGTCAAGATGTGAAAATTTTCACCCAAGGCGCAGGCTAGGGCGAACAACACAAAGTGTCGACATGTAAAAATTTACACCCAAGGCGCAGCTTGGGGGCACACAACACAAAGTGTCGACATGTAAAAATTCATGCCCAATGCGCAGGCTGGGGGTACATAACACAAATTGTCGACATGCAAAAATTTACGCCCAAGGTGATAACATGGGCGCACAACACAAACTGTCGACATGCAAAAATACACACCCATGGCATAAGCTGGGGGCACACAACACAAAGTGTTGACATTCAAAAATTTGTGCCCAAGGCACAGCCTGGCGGCGCACAACACGAAGTGTCGACATGAGAAAATTTGCACCCAAGGCAAAGGCTGGGTACACACAACACAAAGTGTTGACATATAAAAATTTACACCCAAGGCGTAGGCTGGGGGCGCATAACACAAAGTGTCGACATGAAAAAATTTGTGCCCAAGGCAAAGGCTGGGGGCGCACAACAAAAAGTGACGACAATAAAAAATACACGGCCAAGGCACAGGCTAGGTTCACATAACATAAAGTGTTGACATGTAAAAATTCACGCCCAAGGCATAGGCTAGAGGTGCACAACACAAAGTGTTGACCTGTGAAAATTCACACCCAAGGCACAGACCAGGGGTGCATAACACAAAGTGTTGACATTCGAAAATACGCGCCCAAGGTGCAAACTGGGAGCACACAACACAAAGTGTCGACATGTAAAAATTTGTGCCCAAGGAATAGGCTGGGGGAGCACAACACAAATTGTCGACATGCAAAAATTCATGCCCAAGGCGTAGGCTGGGGGTGCACAACACAAAGTGTTGAGATGTGAAAATTAATGCCCAAGGTGTAGGCTGGGGGTGCACAACACAAAGTGTCGATATGTGAAAATTTATGTCCAAGGCACATCCGGGGGGCACACAACATAAAGTGTCGACATGCGACAATTTACGCCTAAAGTGTAGGCATGGGCGCACAACACGAAGTGTCGACATGCTAAAATTCACGAACATGGCGCCAGCTGGGGGCGCAGAACGTAAAGTGTCAACATGCAAAATTTTTTACCAAAGGCGCAGGCTGGGGGTACACAACACAAAGTGTCGACATGTGAAAATTCACACCCATGGCGCAAGCTAGGGGCGCAGAACACAAAGTGTCGACATGCGAAAATTTGTGCCCAAGGCGCAGGCTGGGGGCACATAACATAAAGTGTCAGCATGTGAAAATTCTCACCCAAGGCACAGGCTGGGGGTGAACAACACAAAGTGTCGACATCCAAAAATTTGTGCGTAAGGTGTAGGTTGGTGGCGTACAACACAAAGTGTCAACATGCGAAAATTCATGCCCAAGGCATAGGCTTGGGGCGCACAACAAAAAGTGATGACATGCAAATATACATGCCCAAGGTGCAGGATGGGGGTGCACAACATAAAGTGTCGACATGTGAAAATTCATGCCCAAGGCACAGGATGGGGGCACACAACACAAAGTGTCGACATGTAAAAATTCACGCCCAAGGCGAAGGCTAGGGGCGCATAACACAAAGTTTTGACATGTGAACATACGCGCGTAAGGCACAAACTGGGAGTGCATAACACAAAGTGTCGACATGCAGAAATTTCTGCCCAAGGCATAGGCTGGGGTAGCACAACACAAAGTGTCGACATGCAAAAAGTCACTCCCAAGGTGCAGGCTGGGAGCGCACAACACAAAGTGTCAAGATGTAAAAATTCACGCCCAAGGAACAGGCTGGAGGCACACAAAACAAAGTGTCGATATGTGAAAATTCACACCCTAGGTACAGGCTGGGGGCACACAACCAATGTGTCGACATGCGAAAATTCACTCCGAAGGCGCTTGTTGGTGGCGCACAACACAAAGTGTCGATATGCAAAAATTCATGCCCAAGGCAAAGGTAGGGGGCACACAACGCAAAGTGTCGACATGTAAAAATGTATGCCCAAGGAAAAGGCTAGGGGCACAAAACACAAAGTGTCAACATGTGAAAATTTACACCCAAGGCGTAGGCTAGGGGTGAACAACAAAAAGTGTCGACATGTGAAAATTCACGCCCAACGCACAGGCTGGGGGTGCACAACACAAAGTATTGACATTGAAAAATTCATGCCCAACGCGCAGGCTGGGGACGCACAACACAAAGTGTCGACATGCAAAAATTCACACCTAATGCGCAGGCTTGGTGCACACAACACAAAGTGTCAACATGAGAAAATTCATGCCCAGGGTGACAACATGGGCGCACAACAAAAATTGTCCACATGTAAAAATTTACACGCATGGTGCAAGCTGGGGGCGTACAACACAAAGTTTCGACATGTGAAAATTCACACTCAAGGCGTACGCTGGGGGAACACAACACAAAGTGTCGACATGTGAAAATTCATGCCCAAGGTATAGGTTGAGGGCACACAACACAAAGTTTCGACATGTAAAAAATTCCCACGCAAGGAAAAAGATGGGGAAGCACAATACAAAGTTTCGACATGTGAAAATTCACGCCCGAGGAAAAGGCTGGGGGCGCACAACACAAAGTGTCGACATGTGAAAATTCACACCCAATGACCAGTCTGGTGGCACACAACACAAAGTGTTGACATGTAAAAATTTGCGCCCAAGGCGAAGGCTGTGGGCGCACAACACAAAGTTTCGACATGCAAAAATTTATGCCCAAGGCAAAGGCTAGGGGCACACAACACAAAGTGTCAAGATGTGAAAATTTTCACCCAAGGCGCAGGTTGGGGGTGAACAACACAAAGTGTCAACATGTGAAAATTTACACCCAAGGTGCAGCTTGGGGGCACACAACACAAAGTGTCGACATGTAAAAATTCATGCCCAATGCGCAGGCTGGGGGTACACAACACAAAGTGTTGACATGCAAAAATTCACGCCCGAGGTGATAACATGGGCGCACAACACAAATAATCGACATGTAAAAATACGCACCCATGGCACAAGTTGGGGGCACACAACACAAAGTGTTGACATTCAAAAAATTGTGCCCAAGGCACAGGCTGGTGGCGCACAACGCAAAGTTTCAACATGAGAAAATTTGCGCCCAAGGCAAAGGCTGGGGGCACACAACACAAAGTGTTGACATATTAAAAATTTTCACCCAAGGTGGGCTGGGGGCGCACAACACAAAGTGTCGACATGCAAAAATTTGTGCCCAAGGAAAAGGCTGGGGCACACAACATAACAAGTGATGACATGCAAAAACACGCGCCCAAGGCACAAGATGGGGGTGTACAACATAAAGTGTTGACATGTGAAAATTTGTGCCCAAGGCACAGGATGGGGGCACACAACACAAAGTGTCGACATGCAAAAATTCACACCCAAGGCATAGGCTAGGGGTGCATAACACAAAGTTTCGACATGTGAAAATACGCGTGTAAGACAAAAACTGGGAGCGCACAACATAAAGTGTCGACATGCAAAAATTTCTACCCAAAGCATAGGCTGGGGGAGCACAACACAAAGTGTCGACATGCAAAAATTCACTCTCAAGGCACAGGTTGGGGGCACACAACACAAAGTGTCAAGATGAAAAAATTAATGCTCAAGGCACAGGCTGGGGGTGCACAACACAAAGTGTTGACATGCGAAAATTTACATCTAAGGCGCAACAGGGGGGCACACAACACAAAGTGTTGACATGCGAAAACTCATGCCCAAGGCATAGGCTAGGGGCACACAACACAAAGTGTCAACATGCCAAAATTTGCGCCCAACGCATAGGCTGGGGTTGCACAACAAAAAGTGTCAACATGCAAAAATTTATGCCCAAGGCACAGGCTGGGGGCACACAACACAAAGTGTCAACATGTGGAAATTCACGCTTAAGGCGCAGGCTGGGGGAACACAACACAAAGTGTCGACATGTGAAAATTCACGCCCAAGGAACAGGCTGGGGGCACACAACACAAAGTGTCGACATGTGAAAATTCACACCCTAGGTGCAGGCTGGGGGCACACAACCAATGTGTCGACATGTGAAAATTAACTCCCAAGGCGCAGGTTGGTGGCGCACAACACAAAGTGTCGATATGCAAAAATTCACACCCAAGGCGAAGGCTGGGGGCCCACAACAAAAAGTGTCGACATGTAAAAATTTATGCCCAAGGAAAAGGCTGGGGGCACAAAACACAAAGTGTCAACATGTGAAAAATTGTGCCCAAGGTATAGGCTAGGAGTGAACAACAAAAAGTGTCAACATGTGAAAATTCACGCCCAAGGTGCAGGCTGGGGGTGCACAACACAAGGTTTCGACATTGAAAAATTCACACCCAAGGCGCAGGCTGGGGACGCACAACCTAAAGTGTCGACATATAAAAATTCACACCCAATGCGCAGGCTTGGGGCACACTTCACAAAGTGTCAACATGAGAAAATTCAAGCCCAAGGTGACAACATGGTCGCACAACAAAAACTGTCAACATGCAAAAATTTACACTCATGGTGCAAGCTGGGGACGCACAACACAAAGTTTCGACATGTGAAAATTTGCGCTCAAGGCATATGGTGGGGGAAGACAACACAAAGTGTCGAAATGTGAAAATTCATGCCCAAGGCATAGGCCGGTGTCACACAACACAAAGTTTTGACATGCAAAAATTCCCACACAAGGAAAAAGATGGGGAAGCACAACACAAAGTGTTGACATGAAAAAATTCACGCCCTAGGCGCAGGATGGGGGCGCACAACACAAAGTGTCAACATGTGAAAATTCACACCCAATGAGCAGTCTGGTGGTGCACAACAAAAAGTGTCAACATGTAAAAGTTTTCCCCCAAGTTGAAGGCTGGGGGCACACAACACAAAGTTTCGACATGCAAAAATTTACACCCAAGTTACAGGCTAGGGGCACACAACACAAAGTGTCAAGATGCGAAAATTTGTGCCCAAGGTGCAGGCTGGGGGTGAACAACACAAAGTGTCGACATTTGAAAATTTACACCCAAGCCATAGCTTGGGGGCACATAACACAAAGTGTCAAAATTTAAAAATTCATGCCCAATGCGCAGGCTGGGGGTACACAACACAAAGTGTCAACATGCAAAAATTCACACCCAAAGTGATAACATGGGCGCACAACACAAACTGTAGACATGGAAAAATATGAACCCATGGCACACGCTGGGGGCACATAACACAAAGTGTTGACATTCAAAAATTTGTATCCAAGGCACAGGCTGGCAGCGCACAACACAAAGTCTCGACATGAGAAAATTTACGCCCAAGGCAAAGGCTGGGGGCACACAACACAAAGTGTTGACATACAAAAATTTACACCCAAGGTGCAGGCTGAGGGTGCACAACACAAAGTGTCGACATGTAAAAATTTGTGCCCAAGGAAAAGGCTGGGGGCGCACAAAAAAAAGTGATGACAAGCAAAAAATACACGGCCAAGGCGTAGGCTGGGTTCGCATAACATAAAGTGTTGACGTGAAAAAATTCACGCCCAAGGCATAGGGTGGGGGCGCACAACACAAAGTGTTAACATGTGAAAATTTACACCCAAGGCGCAGGCTGGGGGCTTACAACATAGAGTTTTGACATTTGAAATTTTTTGCCGAAGGTGCAGGCTGGGGGTGTACAACACAAAGTGTCGACATGCAAAAATTCATGCCCAAGGTGCAGGATAGGGGCGCACAACACAAATTTTTGACATGCAAACATTTGCGCCCAAGGTGTAGGATGGGGGCACACAACACAAAGTGTTGACATGTGAAAATTCACGCCCAAGGCACAGGCTAGGGGTGTATAACACAAAGTGTCGACATGCAAACATACGTGCCCAAGGTGCAAAGTGGGAGCACCCAACACAAAGTGTCGACATGCAAAAATTTGTGCCCAAGGCATAGGCTTGGGGAGCACAACACAAAGTGTCGACATGTAAAAATTCATGCCCAAGGTGTAGGCTGGGGGCGCACAACACAAAGTGTCGAGATGTGAAAATTAATGCCCAAGGTGCAGGCTGGGAGTGCACAACACAAAGTTTCGACATGTGAAAATTTGCTTCCAAGGCGCATCTGGGGGGCACAAAACACAAAGTGTCAAGATGTGAAAATTTGCGCCCAAGGTGTAGGCTAGGGGTGAACAACAAAAAGTATTGACATGTCAAAATTCATGCCCAAGGTGCAGGCTGGGGGTGCACAACACAAAGTTTTGACATTGAAAAATTCACGCCCAAGGCGCAGGCTGGGGACGCACAACCCAAAGTTTCGACATGTAAAAATTCATGCCCAATGCACAGGCTTAGGGCACACTTCACAAAGTGTCAACATGAGAAAATTCAAGCCCAAGGTGACAACATGGGCGTACAACAAAAACTATCGACATGTAAAAATTTACACCCATGGTGCAAGCTAGGGGCGCACAACACAAAGTTTCGACATGTGAAAATTCGCGCTCAAGGCATATGGTGGGGGAACACAACATAAAGTGTCGACATGTGAAAATTCACGCCCAAGGCATAGGCTGGGGTCACACAACACAAAGTTTCGACATGTAAAAATTCCCACGCAAGGAAAAATAAGGGGAAGCACAACACGAAGTGTTGACATGCAAAAATTCACGCCCTAGGCGCAGGATGGGGGCGCACAACACAAAGTGTTGACATGTGAAAATTCACACCCAATGAGCAGTCTGGTGGTGCACAACAGAAAGTGTCAACATGCAAAAATTTTCCCCCAAGGTGAAGGCTGGGGGCACACAACACAAAGTTTCGACATGCAAAAATTTACACCCAAGGCACAGGCTAGGGGCACACAACACAAAGTTTCAAGATGTGAAAATTTACACCCAAGGTGCAGGCTAGGGGTGAGCAACACAAGGTGTCGACATTTGAAAATTTACACCCAAGGCATAGCTTGGGGGCACATAACACAAAGTGTTGACATGTTAAAATTCATGCCCAATGCGCAGGCCGGGGGTACACAACACAAAGTGTCAACATGCAAAAATTCACACCCAAGGTGATAACATGGGCGAACAACACAAACTGTCGACATACAAAAATATGCACCCATGGCACAAGCTGGGGGCACATAACACAAAGTGTTGACATTCAAAAATTTGTGCCCAAGGCACAGGCTGGCAGCACACAAGACAAAGTGTCGACATGAGAAAATTTGCGCCCAAGGCACAGGGTGGGGCCACATAACACAAAGTGTTGACATACAAAAATTTGCACCCAAGGCGCAGGCCGAGGGCGCACAACACAAAGTGTCGGCATGTAAAAATTTGTGCCCAAGACAAAAGCTGGGGGTGCACAACAAAAAGTGATGACAAGCAAAAATATGTGGCCAAGGCGCAGGCTAGGTTCACATAACATAAAGTGTTGACGTGAAAAAATTCACGCCCAAGGCATAGGCTGGGGGTGCACAACACAAAGTGTCAACATGTGAAAATTTACACCCAAGGCGCAGGCTCGGGGATTACAACATAAATTTTTGACATTTAAAAATTTCGTGCCGAAGGTGGAGGCTGGGGGTGTACAACACAGAGTGTCGACATGCAAAAATTCATGCTCAAGGTGCAGGATAGGGGTGCACAACACAAATTTTTGACATGCAAAAATTCACGCCCAAGGTGCAGGAAGGGGGTACACAACACAAAGTGTTGACATGTGAAAATTCATTCCCAAGGCACAGGCTAGGAGTGCATAACATAAAGTGTCAACATGCGAAAATACATGCCCAAGGTGCAAACTGGGAGCACCCAACACAAAGTGTCGACATGCAAAAATTTGTGCCCAAGGCATAGGCTGGGGGAGCACAACACAAAGTGTCAACATGTAAAAATTCATGCCCAAGGTGCAGGCTGGGGGCACACAACACAAAGTGTCGAGATGTGAAAATTAATGCCCAAGGCGCAGGCTGGGGGTGCATAACACAAAGTGTCGACATGTGAAAATTTGCTTCCAAGGCGCATCTGGTGGGCACACAACACAAAGTGTCAACATGTGACAATTCGCGCCCAAGGTGTAGGCATGGGCGCACAACACAAAGTGTTGACATGCTAAAATTCACACCCATGGTGCAAGCTTGGGGCATAAAACGTAAAGTGTCGACATGTGAAAAATTTTGCCCAAGGCGCAGGCTGGGAGCGCACAACACAAAGTGTCGACATGTGAAAATACGTAACCATGGCGCAAGCTAGGGGAAAAGAACACAAAGTTTCGACATGTAAAAATTTGTGCCCAAGGCGCAAGCTAGGGGTGTACAACACAAAGTGTCAACATGCAAAAATTCGTGCCCAAGGCACAGGCTAGGGGCGAACAACACAAAGTGTCGACATCCAAAAACTTGTGCGCAAGGCGTAGGCTGGGGGCGTATAACACAAAGTGTCAACATGCGAAAATTCGTGCGCAAGGCACAGGCTGGGGGCGCACAACAAAAAGTGATGTCATGCAAAAATATGTGCCCAAGGCATAGGATGGGGATGCACAACATAAAGTGTCGACATGTGAAAATTCATGGCCAAGGCACAGGTTGGGGGCACACAAGGCAAAGTGTCGACATGAAAAAATTCAAGCCCAAGGTGCATGCTGGGGGTGCACAACACAAAGTGTCGACATGCAAAAATTCACACCCAAGGCGTAGGCTGGGGGCGCATAACACAAAGTGTCGACATGCCAAAATTTGTGCCCATGGTGCAAGCTAGGGGCGCTCAACACAAAGTGTCGACATGTGAAAATTTTTACCCAAGGCGCAGGCTGGGTGTGCACAACATAAAGTGTCGACATACAAAAATTTGCGCCCAAGGCGCAGGCTAGGTGCACATAACACAAAGTGTCGACATGTAAAAATACGTGCCCAAGGCGCAAGCTGGGAGCGCACAACACAAAGTGTCGAGATGTGAAAATTTTCTCCCAAGGTGCAGGCGGGGGCCGCACAACTAAAAGTGTCGACATGCAAAAATTCATGCCAAAGGTGTAGGCTCGGGCTGGAAAAAACAAAGTGTCGACATGTGAAAAATTACGCCTAAGGCTTAGGTTGGGGGTGCACAACACAGGCGCAGGTTGGGGGTGCACAACACAAAGTGTCGACATAAAAAAATTCATGCGCAAGGAGCTAGATGGGGGTACACAACGCAAAGTGTTAATATGCGAAACTTCATGCCCAAGGCATAGGCTGGGGGTGCACAACACAAAGCGTCGACTCGCAAATATTCGTGCCCAAGGCCCATGTTGGGGGCGCATGACACAAAGTGTCGACATCTGAAAATTTTTGCCCAAGGCATAGGCTACGGACACACAACACAAAGTGTCGACATGTGAAAATTTACACCCAAGGCACAAGCTAGGGGCACACAACACAAAATGTCAACATGTAAAAATTTGCACCCAATGCGCAGTCTGGGGGCACACCGCACAAAGTGTCGACAGTTGAAAATTTGTGCCCAAGGCGCAGGCTGGGGGCGCACAACACAAAGTGTCGACATGTGAAAATTCACACCCAAGGCGCAGGCTAGGGGTGCACAATTCAAAGTGTCGACACACAAAAATTCACGTCCAAGGCACAGGCTAGCGGCGCAAAACACAAGTGTTGACATGAAAAAAATTACGCCTAAGGCACAGGATGTGGGCGCACATTACAAAGTTTCAAAATGTAAAAATTCACGCCCATGGTGCAAGCTGGGGGTGAACAACACAAAGTGTCGACATGCAAATATTGACATCTAAGGTGCAGTCTTGGGGCGCACAACAAAAAGTGTCGACATGCGAAAAATTGTGCCCAAGGTGCATGTTGGGGGTGCAAAACACAAAGTGTCGACATGCAAAAATTTGTGCCCAACGTGCAGGTCAGGTGCGCACAATAGAAAGAGTCGACATGTGAAAATTTTCACCGAAGGTGCAGGTTGGGGGCGCACAACACAAAGTGTCGACATGTAAAAATTCATGCCCAAGGTGCTGGATGGGGGTGCACAATACAAAGTTTCAATATTCAGAAATTCACGCCCAAGGTAATGGTTGGAGGTGCACAACACAAAGTGTCGACATGTAAAAATTCATGCTCAAGGTGCAAGATAGGGGCACACAACACAAACTGTCAACATGTGAAAATTCACACCCAAGACGCAGGCTAGGGGCACTCAACACAAAGTGGTGACATGTGAAAATTCACACCCAAGGCAGAGGACGGGGGCGCACAACACAAAGTTTCAACATACGAAAATTCGCGCCCAATGCACATGTTGGGGGCGCACAACACAAAGTGTCAACATGTGAAAATTGGCACTCAACGTGTAGACTGGGGGCACACAACACAAAGTGTCGACATGTGAAAATTCAAGCTCAAGGCACAGGCTGCAGGAACATAACACAAAATGTCAACATGCAAAAATTTATGCCCAAGGCGCAGGCTGGGGGCACACAACACAAAGTTTAGACATGCAAAAATTCCCACGTAAGGCACAAGATGTGGAAGCACAACACAAAGTGTCGACATGCCAAAATTTGTGCCCATGGTACAAGCTGGGGGCACTCAACATAAAGTGTCGACATGTGAAAATTTTTGCCCAAGGCGCAGGCTGGGTGTGCACAACATAAAGTGTCGACATGTAAAAATTTACGCCCAAGGCGTAGGCTAGGGGCACATAACACAAAGTGTCGACATTTAAAAATATGTGCCCAAGGTGCAAGCTGGGAGCGCACAACACAAAGTGTCGAGATGTGAAAATTTGTTCCCAAGGCGCAGGCTGGGGCCGCACAACTAAAAGTGTCGACATGTAAAAATTCATGCCAACGGTGTAGGCTCAGGCCGGACAAAACAAAGTGTCGACATGTGAAAATTTGTGCCTAAGGCACAGGTTGGGGGTGCACAACACAGGCGCAGGTTGGGGGTGCATAACACAAAGTGTCGACATGAAAAAATTCATGCCCAAGGCGCTAGATGGGGGTGCACAACACAAAGTGTTAATATGCGAAAATTCATGCCCAAGGCATAGGCTAAGGCTGCACAACACAAAGCGTCAACTTGCGAATATTCGTGCCCAAGGCCCAGGTTGGGGGCGCATGACACAAAGTGTCGACATGTGAAAATTTTCGCCCAAGGCATAGGCTATGGACACACAACATAAAGTGTTGACATGTGAAAATTTACACCCAAGGCACAGGTTGGGGGCACACAACACAAAATGTCAACATGTAAAAATTTACACCCAAGGCGCAGTCTGGGGGCACACAACACAAAGTGTCGACAGTTGAAAATTTGCGCCCAAGGCGCAGGATGGGGGCACACAACACAAAGTGTCGACATGTGAAAATTCACACCCAAGGCGCAGGCTAGGGGTGCAAAATTCAAAGTGTCGACATGCAAAAATTCACGCCTAAGGCACATGCTAGCGGCGCATAACACAAGTTTCGACATGCGAAAAATTGCGCCTAAGGCACAGGATGTGGGTGCACAACACGAAGTTTTGAAATGTAAAAATTCACGCCCATGGCGCAAGCTGGGGGTGAACAACACAAAGTGTCGACATACAAAAATTGACATCTAAGGTACAGGCTTGGGGCGCACAACACAAAGTGTCGACATGTGAAAAATTGTGCCCAAGGTGCATGCTGGGGGTGTAAAACACAAAGTGTCGACAAGCAAAAATTTGTGCCCAATGCGTAGGTTAGGGGCGCATAATAGAAAGTGTCGACATGTGAAAATTTTTACCGAAGGTGCAGGTTGGAGGCGCACAACACAAAGTGTCGACATGTAAAAATTCATGCCCAAGGTATTGGATGGGGGTGCACAATACAAAGTTTCAATATGCAGAAATTCACACCTAAGGCAATGGTTGGGGGTGCACAACACAAAGTGTCGACATGCGAAAATTCATGCCCAAGGTGCAGGGTAGGGGCACACAACACAAACTTTCGACATGTGAAAATTCACACCCAAGGCGCAGGCTAGGGGCGCTCAACACAAAGTGGCGACATGTGAAAATTCATGCCCAAGGCAGAGGATGGGGGCGCACAACACAAAGTTTCAACATACGAAAATTCGCGCCCAACGCACAGGTTGGGGGCACACAACACAAAGTGTTAACATGTGAAAATTGGCACCCAATGCGTAGACTGGGGGAACACAACACAAAGTGTCGACATGTGAAAATTCACACTCAAGGCACAGGCTGCGGGAACACAACACAAAATGTCAACATGCAAAAATTCACGCCCAAGGCACAGGCTGGGGGCACACAACACAAAGTTTAGACATGAAAAAATTCTCACGCAAGGCACAAGATGTGGAAGCACAACACAAAGTGTCGACATGTGAAAAATCACGCACTAGACGTAGGGCTGGGGCACACAACACAAAGTATCGACATGCAAAAATTCACGCCCAAGGCTCAGGCTAGTGGCACACAACACAAAGTGTCGACATGCAAAAATTCACGCCCAAGGCGAAGGCTGGGGGCACACAACACAAAGTGTCGACATGCAAAAATTCACGCCCAAGGCGAAGGCTGGGGGCACACAACACAAAGTGTCGACATGCAAAAATTTACGCCCAAGGCACAGGTTAGGGGCACACAACACAAAGTGTCAAGATGTGAAAATTTGTGCCCAAGGTGCAGGCTAGGGGCGAACACCACAAACTGTCGACATGTGAAAATTTGTGCCCAAGGCGCAGGTTGGGGGTGCACAACACAATGGGTCAACCTTCAAAAATTCACACCCAAGGCATAGGTTGGGGGCCCACAACACAAAGTGTCGACATGAAAAAATTCACGCCCAATGCACAGGGTTGGGGCACACAGCACAAAGTTTTGACATGTAAAAATTTGCGCCCAAGGTGACAACATAGGCACATAACAAAAACTGTCGACATGAAAAAATTCACACTCATGGCTTAAGTTGGGGGCACACAACACAAAGTGTCGACATAAAAAAATTTTTGCCCAAGGCACAGGCTGGCGGCGCACAACACAAAGTGTCGACATGAGAAAATTCTCACCCAAGGTGCAGGCTGGGGGCACACAACACAAAGTGTTGACATGTAAAAATTTGCACCCAAGGCATAGGCTGGGGGCGCACAACACAAAGTGTCAACATGCAAAAATTTGTGCCCAAGGCAAAGGGTGAGGGCGCACAACAAAAAGTGAGGACAAGTGAAAATACATGGCCAAGACGCCGGCTAGGTTCGCATAACACAAAGTGTTGATATGTAAAAACTCCCACCCAAGGCATAGGCTAGGAGCGCACAACACAAAGTGTAAACATGCGAAAATTTGCACCTAAGGCATAGGCTAGGGGCTGACAACACAAAGTGTTGACATGTGAAAATTTGTGCTGAAGGCGCAAGCTGGCGGTGCACAACACAAAGTGTCCACATGTAAAAATTCATGCGCAAGACACATGCTGGGGGCGCATAACACAAATTTTTGAAATGCAAAAATTTGTGCCTAAGGCATAGGATGGGGGTGCACAACACAAAGTGTTGACATGTGAAAAATTATACCCAAGGTGCAGGCTGGGGGAGCACAACACAAAGTGTCGACATGTGAAAATTTACGCCCATGGCGCAAGCTGGGGCCGCACAACACAAATTGTCGACATGTGAAAATTTTTGCCCAAGGCGTAGGCTGGGGGAGCACAACACAAAGTGTCGACATGAAAAAATTCACGTTTAAGGCGGAAGCTGGGGGCACACAACACAAAGTGTCAAGATGCAAAAATTCATGCCCAAGGCGCAGGCTGGGGGTGCACAACACAAAGTTTCGACATGTAAAAATTCGCACCCGAGGCACAATGTGGGGGAACACAACACAAAGTGTTGACATGCAAAAATTCACACCTAAGGCGCAGGCATGTGCGCACAACACAAAGTGTCAACATGCGAAAATTTGTTCCCATGGCGCAAGTTGGGGGCGCAGAACATAAAGTGTTGACATGTGAAAGTTTGTGCCCAAGGTGTAGGCTAGGGGCACATAGCACAAATTGTCGACATGCGAAAATTCACGCCCAAGGCACAGGATGGGGGTGAACAACACAAAGTGTCAACATCCAAAATTTTTTACCCAAGGAGTAGGCTAGGGGTGTACAACACAAAGTGTCAACATGAGAAAAGTTTTTCCCAAGGCACAGGCTGGGGGCACACAACAAAAAGTGATGACATACGAAAATACGCACCCAAGGCGCAGGATCAGGGCGGACAACACAAAGTGTCGACATGCGAAAATTCACACCCAAGGCACAGGCTGGTTGCACACAACACAAAGTGTCAACATTCAAAAAATTTTACCCAAGGCGCAGGTCGGGAGTGCACAACGAAAAGTGTCCACATGTGAAAATTTGTGCCGAAGGTGTATGCTGAGGGCACGCAACACAAAGTGTTGACATGTGAAAATTCATGCCAAAGGTGCAGGCTGGGGGTGCACAACACAAATTGTTGACATGTAAAAATTCGTGCCCAAGGCGTAGGCTGGGGGCGCACAACACAAAGTGTGGATGTGTGAAATTTTTTTCCCAAGGCGATGGTTGGGGGCAGACAACACAAAGTGTCAACATGTGAAAATTTGTGCCCATGGCGCAAGCTGGGGGCGGTCAACACAAAGTGTCGACATGTGAAAATTTGTGCCCAAGGTGTAGGTTGGGGGCACACAACATAAAGTGTTAACACACGAAAATTCATGCCCAAGGTGCAGGCTAGGGACACATAACACAAAGTGTCGACATGCAAAAATACGCACCCAAGGTGTAAGCTGGGAGTGCACAACACAAAGTGTCGAGATGCGAAAATTTTCTCCCAAGGCACAGGCTGGGGCTACACAAATGTTATCCAGAATGTGCCCCCTGCTGATTTTGTGGCTAACTCCCTTTCATCTTTCCTTCTCTTTTGCCTCAGTCACAAAATTTTTCTTTTCAGGCACTCAAAACCTTATGGAAATGACACCATTGGATAGAGCTCTTTCTCAGCTTTCCAGAAAGGAAAAGTTTTCCTCCTAACTCCATGTATTTTTGAAGTTATGGCTCGATGGAGTTTTTGTGGGAAATTTTCCCCTAGAAGGCCCGCAGCCAATCAAGATGTGCCACGTGTCCAAAGACTTGGCCCTGTTTTCCCCACCGACCTGATTTGGCCCTATTTTTCCCTAAAACTTTAAATCACCATATCTTTCAATCCAGAGCTTAGTTTTTCATGTTCTTTATATCAATGGAAAGCTGGTGAAATTATCTACAAGATTCCATGGTCAATTTTGAATTTTGGTGGAGTTTGGAGAGAGAAAATAAAAAAACACTTCTGGCACGTGGTCATGAATAGAAATGACGTTTCAACCACCGATTTTAATGAAGAATGGCTCACATTTTCTCCCAGCATGGTTAAAAATGTTAGGGAATGGGTCTGTTAGGTCACCCATGTTGTTTTGATGGCATTTTGGTCAATGGTTGAACTCCTTGCATGTTTTCCTGTGTTTCTCTCTCCTAGGGTCGTGGTTTGCACTGTAAAAGCCAAAATGAGTTCATTTTTGTAAAGGGAGACACTTTTTCAGCTCTGCAACTTCCTTTTTCTTCCTTGGTAGAATTTGTGAAGAAATTTTACGTTTCCATGTAATGCAGAACCTTTTCTTCCCTCTGGATCACTGTAATGTACTGTATTGGATATGAGATGTTGATATATGTTCTGTGATTAAAATCCCTCAATCCTTTCATATATCTATCATATCTTTCTAGATATTTCATTACATTTTGAGCATTTGTGCATGTTTTGTGCTATGTTTCCTTGTGGATTGTGTATTTCATGTAGCATCAAGTGTCTACAACTCCTTTGGTGCATCACCTATTAGCATTAGTTTTTTCTTTTTTACATTCTCTATCTCTGTCTCCTTTAGAATTTAGGGTAGGATTAGGAATTTAAACCTCTGCAAATTGTAAGTGATAAATATGATCAGAGGAGTTGAGGAACCAGCCTCTAATATGGAGATTCCTTTCCCATTTTACAAGTCCCACACTTGGGGAGAGGATTCAATGTTGTGTAATCACACTGGATGTCTAAAAGATCAAACTAGAAATCTGATCAACATCTAGGGGGTGCTACTGATTTGTAACAATAGTTTTGGCATGACCGGTGGGACCTTAGAGGTCTTCCACTTTATCTTTGACAGGTTGGTGTGTTCCTATTAAAGATTCAGCCTTTTGGAGGCACTTCCAAAAGCACATCTGGTGACTCCATCTGGTAAACAACTCATTCTCTAAGTTGCAGACCTGTTTTCCATTCATTTCCATCCATTCTTCTTTCCATCATTTTCATTATTTTCCATTCCATGAAGTTGTGCAATCATGACTTCATTTCCATCATGGAATTCACATTTACAACAGTAGTTTATCACACCTCCAACATGTTTTACAAATCCTCCAAATCAGCATTTTGATCAAATTCAAAATCAGCATGTCTACTCATATGAGTAGCAATGCCAAAGTTAGTTTGGATATGAAGCATGTCAAGCACAAGGGTATGCTGGTTGTGAGGGCAGTCAAGAAGAAAATGTAGATCTGCTGGAACAAATCCAAAAGATGGAGGCGAAGATGGTGCAATCAAGAGCAACAGCTCAAATGAAAGCTTTCAGAATTGGTTGTAGGACTCCTTGTCCATGGGGAGGCATTTTTCCAAGACACTTCAGCCCTCAGGAGAAGCTGGAATTCATGATGAAGATGCTGCCCCAACTTGCACAATGGACAGTAGAAATAGAGGCCTATACACTTGGTGTTGAACAACCTTGTCAATGGGTAAGTTCTACACCATCATCTATTTTTTCTCTTCCCATTACTCAAGCAACATCATCTCATTTAGAATTTCAAATTCTAAATCCAGTCAATGCTACCCCAGGAGTTAATTCCATTTCTCCATTCCCTAGTCTTCCACCACATCTCAATTCTTCCTTCCCCTTTTCTTCCAAACATTCATCCCCTCCACAAAATCTAAATGAAATACCCTCTCCTCCAAAGAAACAAGAGTTTCTACCTCCTCCACCACCACGAAAAATTGTAAAATCAATTGAGTTACAATCCACCTCTCCTCTTGCATTCCAAAATCCATGTTGGGAGGATAAAAATCAGAGTTCTAGTCAAGGAAAACAACAGCAAAAAGAAAAGCCAAACAAGGATGAAGAAATTCGAAGTCTCAAGAGTTGGGCTCTTAAATTTGGGATGACAAATATCCCCTTGATGGTTAAGCCTTTATAAGAGGTTGGAGTTGGAAAACAAGTGGTGGTTAGGACTGAATTTGCTGTAGCAGGAGAAGAGTAAAAAGGAGAAGCGGATCAGCAATCAGTTTGCTCAGAAAGTAGTGTCCATGTTAGCATTCTATTCAAAGAGAATGTTGATTCAATTCAAGTTTCACAATCAGCCATGGAGGAAGAAACTCTAAAGAAGATCCTATAGTCCCAACTTGTCCTCTAGAGCAATAGATCGAAGAGTTTGAATTAATGAACTTCATGCTAGAGGAAGAGTTCTATCAAGAAAAAGATTGTCTTCAAGTAGTAGAAGAGGGAGAATTTGCTCCAAATCCAAAAGAAGAGGATCACATTCTAGTTGTGGAGGAGAAAATTGCAGATCCAAGGGCTTTGAGCGCAAAGCAGGCTACAATAGAACCTTCAATTCTTCTTTCTACTTCATCTCTCTTGAGTTCTAGTGCTAAAGAAGAGTTTGATCCCTCAAACTCAATGTTGGAGGATGAAAGAAACCATGATGATCAAGTTACAGATCAAGAGGATACCATGGAGGAAGTTGAGCATTTGCAGCAGGACAATAATGAGGTAGTTTATCTGTCAGATTTGGAGGACTATTTTGATGAAGAAGAACCGGTTGAGTTCCTACCATTCTCTCTTTCATCATCCACATTCCAAACACCTGAGCCTACTATCATGAAGGAGAGCACCCATTTGCAGCAGCCTGCATCTTATAGCATCTCTTTGGAACCAAGATTGGAAGATTTTAATCTTTCATGTCCTTCATTGGAGGAAGAGAAAGGGAAAAAAGGTTCTACCTTTGCTTCTGCACCATCCATTCTAAAGGGTTTACAAGAGAACTCCATTCTTGGAGTTGAAAATCAAGGCAATGGGTATACTCAAAGGACCATACCTTGCCCAATCAGGTATCTGGCTTCATTGGAACCAAAGGAGAAGTCACAATTAGTCATGCTTTCTCCTAATCATGAGGATGAACTACAAAGAACCAAGAATCAACTATCATACCTCTCCAATCTACATGCAGGACAACTAAAAGAGGTATTGAATTTACCTTCACCTGATACCTTGATGATTTGGGTGGAAGACCATCTTCTTGTTGATTTTCCATTCATCCAATCAGCCATGTTCAATGCCAAATCAGTTGCATGGTTGCCAATTTTGAAGAAAGGAAGCTATTTTGCACAACCAGTTACAGGGTTTGTTTAGCCCACTTTTGCTTCCAGTTAGAGTAGGATAGGTAGTTTTTCTTTCAGTAAAAGAAGTGCTTGTGCACACTCTGCATGTTCCATTTTGGAGCATGTATGACCCTTTAGTTTTGTACATAGTTTTTGTGGTGCTGGTTTTGCTCTTGTACAGTCCATTTCAGTGGGTTTCCAAGTGGCTCAGAGAGGAGGTTTTCAAAGTTCAGATCAGTTTGCAGGCTACAACTCATGACTCCATGCCCAATGGATGCTTCAGGCAACTGGTAAATTCATCCAGCAGGAAGATGACCCCTCTGAGTCACCAAAATTTTTATCCAAAATGTTCCCCCTGCACATTTTGTGGCTAACTCCTCTCATTCTTTCCTCTCTTGTGCCTCAGTCACAAAATTTTGCTTTTCAGGCACTCAAAACCTTCTGGAAACGGCACCATTGGATAGAGCTCTTTCCCAGCTTTCCAGAAAGGTAAAGTTTTCCTCCTAACTCCATGTATTTTTCAAGTTATGGCTCGGTGGAGTTTTTGTGGGAAATTTTCCCCTAGAAGGCCCGCAGCCAATCAGAAATTGCCATGTGTCCAGGCCAAAAATATTAAAGCGACCTGATTTGGCCGTGTTTTGCCCTAAAACTTCAAATCGCCATATCTTTCAATCCAGAGCTTAGTTTTTCACATTCTTTATATTAATGGAAAGATGATGAAATTATATACAAGATTCCAGGGTCAATTTTGCATTTTGGTGGAGTTTAGAGAGAGAAAATCAAAAAATACTTTTGGCACATGGTCATGAACAAAAATGACGTTTCAACCACCGATTTTAATGAAGAATGGCTCGCATTCTCTCCTAGCATGGTTAAAAATGTTAGGGAATGGGTATGTTAGTTCACCCATGCTATTTTGATGGCATTTTGGTCAATGGTTGAATCCCTTCCATGTTTTCCTGTGTTTCTCTCTCCTGGGCTCGTCCCTTGCACTGTAAAAGCCAGATTTGGCTCATTTTTCAAACAGTTGAACATTTTTTGTGTATGGCAAGATCCCTTTTTCACCTTGGAAGTGATTTAGTGGAATAACAAACCTTTTCTAGAAACTACAACTGTATTTTTGCCTTTCAGGTGTTTGAATGCAAGTGATTTTGATGTTAAAATAACAATACAGGCCCTGTGATTAGTTTTTATCCTCTACTGGTCTTGTTTGCCTAATTTCTAACACTTCATTACAGCTATCAGTTTGTAAATGTTTTTTTTGTTGCATTTTATGAATTGTGTCAATTTGCAGAAGTAAAAAATGCTCACCACTCCTTTGGTGCATCACCTATTAGCATTATTTTTTTTTTTATTCTCTATCTCTGTCTACTTGGAATTTAGAGTAGATTTAGGAGTTTAAACCTCTGAAATTGTGCAAGTGAAATAGCTTATTAGAGGAGTTGAGGAACCAACCTCTAATCTAGATATTCCTCTGTCATTTTACAAGTCCCACACTTGGAGAGAGGTTTCAATTTTGTGCAATCACACTGGATGCCTGAAACATCAACTTAGAAACTTGATTTGCATCCAGGGGTGCTGCTGATTTGCAACAACAACAACTAAAAGTGTCGCCATGTGAAAATTCACGCCCAAGGTGTAGGTTGGGGGCACACAACACAAAGTGTTGACTTGTAAAAATTTACGCCCAAGGCGCAAGTCGGGGGTGCACAACACAAGCGCAGGTTGGGGGCGCACAACAAAAAAGTGTCGACGTGCGAAAATTTTCACCCAAGGCGCAGGTTGGGGGTGCACAACACAAAGTGTCGACATGAAAAAATTTGTGCCCAAGGCACTGGATGGGGGTGCACAACACAAAGTGTCAATATGTGAAAATTCATGCCCAAGGCACAGGCTAGGGGCGCATAACAAAAAGTGTCGACTTGTGAAAATTCGTGCCCAAGGTGCAGGTTGGGGGCACATGACACAAAGTGTCGACATGCAAAAATTTGCACCCAAGGCATAGGCTGGAGGTGGACAACACAAATTGTCGACACATAAAAATTCGCACCCAAGGCACAGGTTGGGGGCACATAACACAAAATGTCAACATGCAAAAATTTGCACCCAAGGCGCAGGCTCGGGGCACACAACACAAAGTGTCGACATGTGAAAATTTATGGCCAAGGCGTAGGATGGTGGCGCACAACACAAAGTGTTGATATGGAAAAATTCACGCCCAAGGCGCAAGCTAGGGGCGCACAACACAAAATGTTGACATGCAAAAATTTGCGCCCAAGGCACAGGCTAGGGGCGCACAACACAAAGTTTTGAAATGGAAAAATTCACGCCTATGGCACAAGTTGGGGGCAAACAACACAAAGTTTCGACATGTGAAAATTTGTGCCCAAGGTGTAGGCTAGTGGCGCACAACACAAAGTGTCGACATGCGAAAATTTGTGCCCAAGGCACAGGCTGGGGGTGCATAACACAAAGTGTCGACATGTGAAAATTCGTGCCTAAGGAATAGGCTAGGAGCGCATAACAAAAAGTGTTGACATGTAAAAATACGTGCCCAAGGCATAGGCTAGGTGCACACAACACAAAGTTTCAACATGGTAAAATTTGCACCCAAGGCACAGGTTGGGGGTGCACAACACAGGTGCAGGTTGGGGGCACACAACACAAATTGTCGACATGCAAAATTTTTCACTTGAGGCATAGGTTGGGGGTGCACAACAAAAAGTGTCGACATGAAAAAACTCGTACCTAAGGCTGTAGATGGGGGTGCAAAATACAAAGTGTCAATATACGAAAATTCACACCTAAGGCGCAGGCTGGGGGTGCACAACACAAAGTGTCGATTGCAAAAATTCGTGGCCAAGGCGTAGGTTAGGGGCGTACGACACAAAGTGTCGACATGCAAAAATTTGTGCCCAAGGCATAGGATGCGGGCGCACAACACAAAGTGTTGACATGTCAAAATTCACGACCAAGGCACAAACTGGGGGCACATAACACAAAATGTCAACATGCTAAAATTTGCACCCAAAGCGTAGGCTCAGGGCGCACAACAAAAAGTGTCAACATGTGAAAATTCATGCCCAAGGCGCAGGATGGGGTTGCACAACACAAAGTGTCGACATACGAAAATTCATGCCCAAAGAGAAGGCTAGGGGCGCACAACATAAAGTGTTGACATGTAAAAATTAAATCCCAAGGCGTAGGCTAGGGGTGCACAACACAAAGTATCAACATGTGAAAATTTGTGACCAAGGCACAGGCTGGGGGCGCACAACACAAACTGTTGAAATGCAAAAATTCATGCCCATGGCGTAAGCTAGGGGCGCACAATAAAAAGTGTTGACATGTGAAAATTTGTGCCCAAGGCATATGCTAGTGGCACACAACACAAATTTTTGACATGTTAAAATACGTGCCCAAGGCGTAAGCTGGGGGCACACAACACAAAGTCTCTATATAAAAAAATTTATGCCCAAGGCCTAGGCTTGGGGTGCACAACACAAACTGTCAACATGCGAAAATTCGTGCCCAAGGTGCAGGCTAGGGACACACAACACAAAGTGTCGACATGTGAAAATTCATACCTAAGGCACAGGCTTGGGGTGCACAACACAAATTGTTGACATGTGAAAACAAATGCCCAAGGTGCAGGCTTGGGGCGCACAAAACAAAGTTTCATCATGGGAAAATTTACAGCCAAGGTGTAGGCTGGGGGCGCACAACACAAAGTGTTGACATGTGAAAATTTGCGCCAAAGGCGCAAGCTCAGGGTGCATAACACAAAGTATCGACATGCAAAAATTCACGCCCAAGGTGTAGGTTGGGGGCACACAACACAAAATGTCAACATGCGAAAATTTTCACTGAAGGCGCAAGTTTGGGGCGCACAACAAAAAGTGTTAACTTGTAAAAATTCGTGCCCAAGGCGCTGGATAGGGGTGCAAAAAAAAAAGTGTTAATATACAAAAATTCACACTCAAGGTGCAGGATGGGGGTACACAACAAAAAGTTTCGACATGTGAAAATTCACACCCAAGGCGCAGGCTATGGGCGTACAACACAAAGTGTCGATATGCTCAAATTCACACGCAAGGTGCAGGCTATGGGCACACAACACAAAGTGTCGACATGTGAAAATTCATGCCTAAGTCGTAGGCTTGGGGGACATAACACAAAGTGTCACCATGCAAAAATCCATGCCCAAGGCATAGGTTGGGGGTGCATAACACAAAGTGTCGACATGTGAAAATTCACGCCCAAGGCGGAGGCTAGGGGCGCACAACACAAAGTGTAAACATTCGAAAATTTCCACCAAAGGCACAAGCTGGGGGAGCACAACACAAAGCGTCGACATGTGAAAACTCATGCCCAAGGTGTAGGCTGGGGGTGCACAACACAAAGTGTCAACATGTGAAAATTTGTGCCTAAGGCACAGGCTGGGGGCGCACAACACAAAGTGTGAACATTCAAAAATTTGTGCCTAAGGTGTAGGCTAGGGGCGTACAACACAAAGTGTCGACATGCGAAAATTCTCTTCCAAGGCACAGGCTACGAGCGCACAACATAAAGTGTCGACATGTGAAATTTTTTTCCCATGGCGCAATCTTGGGGCGCACAACATAAAGTGTCAACATGAAAAAATTTGTGGCCATGGCACAAGCTGGGGGCGCACAACACAAAGTTTCGACATGTGAAAATTTGTGCCAAACGTGCAGGCTAGGGGCGCACAACACAAAGTGTCAACATGTAAAAATTCACACCCAAGGTGTAGCATGGGGGCACACAAAACAAAGTGTCGATATGTAAAAAATCATGCCCAAGGCGCAGGCATGGGCACACAATAGAAAGTGTCGACATGTGAAAATTTACGCCCATGGCGCAAGCTGGGGGCGCAGAACACAATGTGTCAACATGTGAAAATTGACTCCCAAGGCACAAGCTGGGGGAAAACAATACAAAGTGTCGACATCCAAAAATTTGTGCCAAAGGCGCAAGCTGGGGGCATACAACTCAAAGTGTCGAATTCCAAAAATTTGTGCCAGAGGCGCAGGCTGGGGGCATACAACTCAAAGTGTCAACATGTCAAAATTCATTCCCAAGGCACAGGCTGGGGGCACACAACAGAAAGTGATGACATGTGAAAATACGTGCCCAAGGTGCAGGAGGGGGCACACAACACAAAGTGTTGACATGCGAAAATTCATGCCTAGGGCACAGGCTGGGGGCACACAACACAAAGTGTCAACATTTGAAAATTTGCGCCCATGGTGCAAGCTGGTGGTGCTCAACACAAAGTGTTGACATGCTGAGGGCACACAACACAAAGTGTTGACCTGAAAAACTTCGTGCCTAAGGCCTAGGCTAGGGGCTCATAACACAAAGTGTCGACATGGGAAAATACAAGCCCAAGGCGCAGGCTGGGAGCGCATAACACAAAGTGTCCAGATGTGAAAATTTGCTCCCAAAGTGCAGGATGGGGACGCACAACTAAAAGTGTCGACATGTGAAAATTCACTCCCAAGGTGCAGTCTGGGGGCGCACAACACAAAGTGTTGACATGTGAAAATTTTCACCCAACGCGCAGGTTGGCGGTGCACAACACAGGCGCAGGTTGGGGGTGCACAACACAAAGTGTCAACATGCAAAAATTTTCACCCAAGGCGCAGGTTGTGGTGCACAACACAAAGTTTTGACATGAAAAAATTTGTGCCCAAGGCACTGGATGGGGGTGCACAACACAAAGTGTCAATATGTGAAAATTCATGCCCAAGGCATAGGCTAGGGGTGCACAACACAAAGTGTCAACTTGTAAAAATTCGTGCCGAAGGGGTAGGTTGGGAGCCCACGACTAAAAAGTGTCGACATGCGAAAATTTGAGGCCAAGGCATAGGCTGGGGGTGCACAACACAAAGTGTTAACATTTGAAAATTTACGCTGAAGGCGCAGGCTGGGGGCGCACAAGACAAAGAGTTGACATGTGAAAATTCATGCCTAAGGCACAGGCTAGGGTTGCACAACACAAAATGTCAACATGCAAAAATTCACACCCAAGGTACAGGCTGGGGCGCCCAAACACAAATTGCTGACATGAAAAAAATTTACGCCAAAGGCATAGGTTGGGGGCGCACTACACAAAGTGTCTACATGTGAAAATTTGCACCCAAGGCGATGGCTAGGGGCACACAACACAAAGTGTCAAGATGCGAAAATTTATGCCCATGGCGCAAGCTGGGGGCACTCAACACAAAGTGTCGACCTACAAAAATTTGTGCCCAAGGCACAGTCTGGGGGTACACAACATAAAAGTGTTGTACACTGTAATTCGCGCCCAAGGCGGCAATCGAGGGTCACATAACCAAAGTGTCGACATGCGAAAATTTGAGGCCAAGGCATAGGCTGGGGGTGCACAACACAAAGTGTTAACATTTGAATATTTTTTCCCAAGGCGCAGGCGGGGGGTGCACAATACAAAGTGTCGACATGTGAAAATTTACGCTGAAGGCGCAGGCTGGGGGTGCATAACACAAAATGTCAACATGCAAAAATTCATGCCCAAGGTACAGGCTGGGGGCGCACAACACAAATTGCTGACATGAAAAAATTTACGCCAAAGGCATAGGTTGGGGGCGCACTACACAAAGTGTCTACATGTGAAAATTTGCACCCAAGGCGATGGCTAGGGGCACACAACACAAAGTGTCAAGATGCGAAAATTTATGCCCATGGCGCAAGCTGGGGGCACTCAACACAAAGTGTCGACCTACAAAAATTTGTGCCCAAGGCACAGTCTGGGGGTACACAACATAAAAGTGTTGACACGTGTAAATTCGCGCCCAAGGCGCAATCTAGGGGCACATAACACAAAGTGTCGACATGCGAAAATATGTGCCCAAGGGGCAAGCTAGGAGCACACAACACAAAGTGTTGAGATGCAAAAATTTGCTCCCAAGGTGCAGGCTGTGGCCACACAACTAAAAGTGTTGACTTCTGAAAATTCACACCCAAGGTGCAGGATGGCGGCACACAACACAAAGTATCAACATGTGAAAATTTATGCCCAAGGTGTAGGTTGGGGGTGCACAACACAAAGTGTTGACATGTGAAAATTTTCACCCAAGACGTAGGTTGGGTGTGCACAACACAAAGTGTCAACATGAAAAAATTCATGCCCAAGGCACAGGCTAGGGGCACACAACACAAAGTGTCGACTTGTAAAAATTCGTGCCGAAGGCACAGGTTGGGGGCACATCAAACAAAGTGTCGACATGTGAAAATTTACGCCCAAGGCATAGGCTGGGGTCGCACAACACAAAGTTTCGACATCTAAAAATTCACACCCAAGGCACAGGCTTGGGGCACACAACACAAAATGTCAACATGCAAAAATTTGCACCCAAGGCCCAGGCTCGGGGCACACAACACAAAGTATCGACATGTGAAAATTTGTGACTAAGGCATAGGCATGGGCACACAACACAAAGTGTCAACATGCAAAAATTTGCGCCCAAGGCACAGGTTGGGGGTGAACAACACAAAGTGTCGACATCCAAAAATTTGTGCCAAAGGCACAGGCTGGGGGCGTACAACACAAAGTGTCAACATGCGAAAAATTATTCCCAAGGCACAGGCTAGGGGCACACAGCAAAAAGTGATGACATTCAAAAATACGTGCCCAAGGTGCAGGATTGTGGTGCACAACACAAAGTGTCGACATGTGAAAATTCATGCCCAAGGTATAGGTTGGGGGCACAGAACATGAAGTTTCAACATTCAAAAAAAATTTCCCAAGGCGTAGGTAGGGGGTGCGCAACACAAAGTGTCGACATGTGAAAATTCACGCCGAAGGCGCAGGCTGGGGGCGCACAACACAAATTTTCGACATGCAAAAATTCATGCCCAAGGTGCAGGGTGGGGGCAAAAAAAAAATATTTTTGACATGCAAAAATTCGCGCCCAAGGCATACGCTAGTGACGCACAACACAAAGTGTCGACATGCAAAAATTCGAGCCCAAGGTGATGGCTGGGGGCACACAACACAAAGTGTCAACATGCAAAAATTTGTGCCCATGGCACAAGCTGGGGGTGCTCAATATAAAGTGTTGACATGCTGGGGGCGAACAACACAAAGTGTCGACATGTAAAAATTCGCGCCCAAGGCGCAAGCTAGGGGCACATAACAAAAAGTGTTGACATGCGAAAATATGCGCCCAAGGCGCAGGCTTGGAGTGAACAACACAAAGTGTCGACATGCGAAAATTCATGCCCAAGGTGCAGGCTGGGGGCACACAACACAAAGTGTCGACATGCAAAAATTCACGCCCAAGGTCCAGTCTGGGGGCGCATAACACAAACTGTCAACATGTAAAAATTTGCGCCCAAGGCACAGGTTAGGGGTGCACAACACAGGCACAGGTTGGGGGTGCAAAACAAAAAGTTTCGACATGTAAAAATTCATGCCCAAGGTGCAGGCTGGGGGCGCACAACACAAAGTGTCGACATGCAAAAATTCACGCCCAAGGTGCAGGCTGGGGGCGCACAACACAAAGTGTCGACATGCAAAAATTTGTGCCCAAGGCACAGGTTGGGGGTGCACAACACAAAGTGTCGACATGTGAAAATTTGTGCCCAAGGCACAGGTTGGGGGTGCACAACACAAAAGTGTCAACATTTGAAAAAACTTTCCCAAGGCGCAGGCGTGGGGTGCACAACACAAAGTGTCGACATGTGAAAATTCGCGCCGAAGGCACAGGCTGGGGGCACACAACAAAAAGTGTCAACATGTAAAAATTCATGCCCAAGGTGCAGGCTGGGGGCGCACAACACAAATTTTTGACATGAAAAAATTTACGCCCAAGGCATAGCCTGAGGGCGTACAACACAAAGTGTTGACATGCAAAAATTTGCGCCCAAGGTCATGGCTTGGGGCACACAATACAAAGTGTCAACATGTAAAAATTTACACCCATGACACAAGTTGGGGGTGCTCAACAAAAAGTGTCGAGATGCAAAAATTGATGCCCAAGGCGCAGGCTGGGGGCGCACAACACAAATTTTCGACATGCAAAAATTTGCGCCCAAGGCACAGGTTGGGGGTGCACAACACAAAAGTGTCAACATGTAAAAATTCATGCCCAAGGTGCAGGCTGGGGGCGCACAACACAAATTTTCGACATGCAAAAATTCACGCCCAAGGTGCAGGCTGGGGGCGCACAACACAAATTTTCGACATGCAAAAATTTGTGCCCAAGGCACAGGTTGGGGGTGCACAACACAGGCACAGGTTGGGGCACACACACAAAGTTTCAATCAACATTCAATTTTTGCCCAAGGTGTAGGCAGGTGTGGCGGCAAACACAAAGTGTCGACATGTGAAAATTCACTCTGAAGGTGCAGGCTGGGGGCGCAGCAACAAAAGTGTCGACATTGCAAAAATTCATGCCCAAGGTGCAGGCTGGGGGCGCACAACACAAATTTTGACATGAAAAAATTTACGCCCAAGGCATAGCCTGAGGGCGTACAACCACAAAGTGTTTGACATGCAAAAATTTGCGCCCAAGGTCATGGCTTGGGGCACACAATACAAAGTGTCAACATGTAAAAATTTACACCCATGACACAAGTTGGGGGTGCTCAACAAAAAGTGTCGAGATGCAAAAATTGATGCCCAAGGCGCAGGCTGGGGGCGCACAACATAAAGTGTCAACACATGAAAATTCGCTCCCAAGGCACAGTCTAGGGGTGCATAACACAAAGTGTTAACATGCAAAAATATGTGCCAAAGGTGCAAGCTGGGTGCACATAAGACAAAGTGTCGACATGTAAAAATTCACGCCCAAGGTGCAGGCTGGGGGCACACAACACAAAGTTTCGACATGTCAAGATTTATGCCCAAGGCGAAGGTTGGGGGTGGACAACACAGGTGTAGGTTGGAGGCACACAACACAAAGTTTCAACATTCAAAAATTTTTGCCCAAGGTGTAGGCAGGTGGTGCGCAACACAAAGTGTCGACATGTGAAAATTCACTCTGAAGGTGCAGGCTGGGGGCGCACAACAAAAAGTGTCGACATGCAAAAATTCATGCCCAAGGTGCAGGCTGGGGGCGCACAACACAAATTTTTGACATGAAAAAATTTACGCCCAAGGCATAGCCTGAGGGCGTACAACACAAAGTGTTGACATGCAAAAATTTGCACCCAAGGTCATGGCTTGGGGCACACAATACAAAGTGTCAACATGTAAAAATTTACACCCATGGCACAAGTTGGGGGTGCTCAACAAAAAGTGTCGAGATGCAAAAATTGATGCCTAAGGCGCAGGCTGGGGGCACACAACATAAAGTGTCAACACATGAAAATTCGCTCCCAAGGCACAGTCTAGGGGTGCATAACACAAAGTGTTAACATGTAAAAATATGTGCCGAAGGTGCAAGCTGGGTGCACATAAGACAAAGTGTCGACATGTAAAAATTCACGCCCAAGGTGCAGGGTGGGGGCACACAACACAAAGTTTCGACATGTCAAGATTTATGCCCAAGGCGCGGGTTGGGGGTGGACAACACAGGTGTAGGTTGGAGGCACACAACACAAAGTTTCAACATTCAAAATTTTTTGCCCAAGGTGTAGGCAGGTGGTGCGCAACACAAAGTGTCGACATGTGAAAATTCACTCTGAAGGTGCAGGTTGGGGGCGCACAACAAAAAGTGTCGACATGCAAAAATTCATGCCCAAGGTGTAGGGTGGGTGCACAAAAAATAAATTTTTGACATGCAAAAATTCGCGCCCAAGGCATAGGCTAGGGTGCACAACAAAAAGTGTCGACATGCAAAAATTCCCACCCAAGATGATGGCTGGGGGCGCACAACACAAAGTGTCAACATCCGAAAATTTAAACCCATGGGGCAACCTGGGGGCGCTCAACACAAAGTGTTGACATGCTGGGGGTGCACAACACAAAGTGTCAACATGAAAAAATTCGTGCCCAAGGCAAAAGCTATGGGTGCATAACATAAAGTGTTGACATGCGAAAATACACACCCAAGGCACAGGCTTGGAGCAAACAACACAAAGTGTCGAGATGCGAAAATTTTCTCCCAAGGTGCAGGCTGGGGCTGCACAACTAAAAGTGTTGACATGCAAAACTTCACGCCCAAGGTGCAGGCTGGGGGTGCATAACACAAAGTGTCGACATACAAAAATTTGTGCCCAAGGCACAGGTTGGGGGTGCACAACACAGGCACAGGTTGGGGGTGCACAACACAAAGTTTTGACATGTAAACATTTTCAGCCAAGGCACAGGTTGTGGGTGCACAACACAAAGAGTCGACATGAAAAAATTCCTGCCCAAGGCGCTGGATGGGCGTGCATAACAAAAATTCTCAATATGTGAAAATTCACGCTGAAGGGGAAGGCTAAGGGCACACAACACAAAGTGTCGACTTTCAAAAATTTGTGCCGAAGGGGTAGGTTGGGGGCACACGACTAAAAATTTTCGACATGTGAAAATTTGTGCCCAAGGCACAGGCTGGGGGCGCACAAGACAAAGTGTCAACATTTGAAAAGTTTTTCCCAAGGCAAAGGCATGGGGTGCACAACACAAAGTGTCGACATGTGAAAATTCGCGCCGAAGGCGTAGGCTGGGGGCACACAACATAAAGTGTTAACATGCGAAAACTCATGCCCAAGGTGCAGGCAGGCGGCACACAACACAAATTGTTGACATGAAAAAATTTACGCCCAAGGCGTAGGCTGAGGGCGCACAACTCAAAGTGTCGACATGCGAAAATTCGCGCACAAGGCAATGGCTTGGAGCACACAACAGAAAGTATCAACATGTGAAAATTTGCACCATTGGCACAAGATGGGGGCACTCAACACAAAGTGTTGACATGCAAAAATTTGTGCCCAAGGCGCAGGCTGGGGGTGCACAACATAAAGTGTCGAAACGTGAAAATTCGCGCTCAAGGCATAGTCTAGGGGTGCATAACACAAAGTGTCAAAATGTAAAAATACGCGCCGAACGTGCAAGCTGGGTGCGCACAACACAAATTTTCGAGATGAAAAAATTTACTCCCAAGGCGCAGGCTAGGGGCACACAACTAAAACTGTCGACATGCAAAAATTCATGCCCAAGGTGCAGGCTGGGGGCACACAACACAAAGTGTCGACATGTGAAAATTTATTCCCAAGGCACAGGTTGGGGGTGCACAACACAGGTGTAGCTTGGAGGCGCACAACACAAAGTGTCGACATGTGAAAATTTTCACCCAAGGCGCAGGTTAGGGGTGCACAACACAAAGTGTCGACATGAAAAAATTTGTGCCCAAGGCGCAGGCTTGGGGCACACAACACAAAAGGTCAACATGCGAAAATTTACACCCAAGGCACAAGCTCTGGGCACACAACACAAAGTGTCGACATGTGAAAATTCGTGACCAACGCGCAGGTTGGGGGCACACAACACAAATTTTTGACATGCAAAAATTCACACCCAAGGCACAGTCTAGGGGCACACAACACAAAGTGTCGACATGCGAAAATTCACGCCCAAGGCGCAGGCTAGCGGTGCACAACACAAAGTGGCGACATGTGAAAATTTGTGCCCAAGGCACAGGCTAGGGGCACACAAAACAAAGTGTCAGATTGGAAAAATTCACACCTTTAGCACAAGGTGGGGCAACACAACACAAAGTTTCAACATGTGAAAATTTGTGCACAAGGCGCAGGATGGTGGCACACAACATAAAGTTTCGACATGCAAAAATTAGTGCACAAGGTGCACGCTGGGGGCACACAACACTAAGTGTCAACATGCGAAAATTCGTGCCTAAGGCTCAGGCTAGGAGTGCATAACACAGAGTGTTGACATGAAAAAATACGCACCCAAGGCACAGGCTGGGTGTGTACAACACAAAGTTTCAACATGTGTAAATTTTTGCCCATGACACAAGTTGGGGATGCACAACACAAAGTGTCGACATGTGAAAATTTTTAAAAAAGGTGCAGGATGGGGGCACACAACACAAATTGTCGATATGTGAAAATTCGCGACCAAGGCACAGGCTGGGGGCCCACAACACAAATTTTTGACATGCCAAAATTCACACCCAAGGCACAGGCTGGGGGCACACAACACAAAGTGTCGACATGCAAAAATTCATGCCCAAGGCACAGGATAGCGGCGCATAACACAAAGTGTCGACATGTGAAAATTTACGCCCAAGGCATAGGCTAGGGGCACACAACACAAAGTGTCGGAATGGAAAAATTCACACCTATGGCGCAAGCTAGGGGCACACAACACAAAGTTTCAACATGTGAAAATTTGTGCCCAAGGCGCAGGCTGGTGGCGCACACCATAAAGTGTCAACATGCAAAAATTCGTGCACAAGGCGCAGGCTGGGGGCGCACAACACAAAGTGTCGACATGTGAAAATTCATGCCTAAGGCTCAGGCTAGGAGTGCATAACACAGAGTGTTGACATGCAAAAGTACGCACCCAAGGTACAGGCTGGGTGCGCACAACACAAAGTTTCGAAATGTGAAAATTTACACCCAAGGCACATGTTGGGGGTGCACAACGCAGGCACAGGTTGGGGGTTCACAACACAAAGTGTCTACATGTGGAAAATTTCACCCAAGGCGCAGGTTGGGGGTACACAACACAAATTTTCGACATGAAAAAATTCATACCCAAGGCGGTGGATGGGGGTGCACAACACAAAGTGTCAATATGTGAAAATTCACGCCCAAGGCATAGGCTAGGGGCACACAACACAAAGTGTCGACTTTCCAAAATTCATGCCCAGGGCGCAGGTTGGGGGCACATGACACAAAGTGTCGACATGTAAAAATTTGTGCCCAAGTCATAGGATGGGGGTGCACAACACAAAGTGTCAACATACAAAAATTTGTGACCAAGGAACAGGCTGGGGGCACACAATACAAAATGTCAACATGCTAAAATTTTCACCCAAACCGCAGGCTCGGGGCACAAAACAAAAATTGTCAACATGTGAAAATTCATGCCCAAGGCGCAGGCTGGGGGTGCATAACAAAAATTGTTGACATGTGAAAATTCACGCCCAAGGTTCAGGCTGGGGGCGCACAACACAAAGTGTCGACATGCAAAAATTCAAGCCCAAGGCCCAGGCTAGGGGGGCACAACACAAAGTATTGACATGCGAAATTTTGCGCCCAAGGCACAGGCTGCGGGTGCATAAAACAAAGTGTCAAAATGCAAAAATTCACGCCCATGGCTCAAGCTGGGGACGCACAACAAAAACTGTCGACATGTGAAAATTTGTGACCAAGGTGTAGGCTTGGGGCGCACAACACAAAGTGTCGACTTGTGAAAATTCGTGCCCAAGGTGAAGGCTGGGGCAGCACAAAACAAAGTGTCGACATGTAAAAATTCTTTCCCGAGGCACAGGCTTGGGCAACACAACACAAATTGTTGACATGTGAAAATACGTGCCCAAGGCACAGGGTGGGGGTGCATAACACAAAGTTTCAACTTACTAAAATTTGTGACCAAGGTGCAGGATGGGGGCACATAACACAAAGTGTCGACATGTGAAAATTGATGCCCAAGGCGCAGGCTCAGGGTGCACAACAGAAAGTGTCGACATGCAAAAATTCATGCCCAAGGCGTAGGTTGGGGGCGCACAACACAAAATGTTGACATGTGAAAATTTTCACCGAAGGCGGAAGTTTGGGGTGCACAACAAAAAGAGTCGACTTGTAAAAATTCGTACCCAAGGAGCAGAATGGGGGTGCACAACACGAAGTGTCAATATGTGAAAATTCATGGCCAAGGCGTAGGATGGGGGTGCACAACAAAAAGTGTCGACATGTGAAAATTCACAACCAAGGTGAAGGTTGGGGGCACAAAACACAAAGTGTCGATATGTGAAAATTCACGTGCAAGGTGCAGGCTGGGTGCACACAACAGAAAATGTCAACATGCAAAAATTCACACCCAAGGCGTAGGCTGGGGGCGCACAACACAAAGTGTCGACATGCAAAAATTCGTGCCCAAGGCATAGGTTGGGGGTGCATAACACAAAGTGTCATCATGTGAAAATTCACGCCCAAGGCGGAGGTTGGGGGCGCACAACACAAAGTGTGAACATGTGAAAATTTGTGCCCAACGCATAAGATGGGGGTGGAAAGCGCAAAGCGTTGAAATGTGAAAATTTGTGCCTAAGGCGTAGGCTGGGGGTGCACAACACAAAGTGTCGACATGTGAAAATTTGTGCTCTTGGCGTAAGCTGGGGGCGCACAACACAAAGTGTCAACATGCAAAAATTTTTGCTAAAGGAGCAGGTTGGGGGTGCACAACATAAAGTGTCAACATGTGAAAATTCACACCCAAGGGCCAGCCTGGGGGCACACAACACAAAGTGTCGACATGTGAAAATTCGTGCACAAGGCTTAGGCATGGGCACACAACACAAAGTGTCGAAATGCAAAAATTTGTGCCTAAGGCACAGGTTAGGGGCGCACAACACAAAGTGTCGACATGCGAAAATTTTCTCCTAAGGCGTAGTCTAGGGCCTCACAACTAAAAGTGTTGACATGTAAATATTCACACATAGGGTGTAGGCTAGGGGCACACAACACAAAGTGTTGACATGTGAAAATTTATGCCCAAGGAGCAGGTTGGGTGTGCACAACACAGGCATAGGTTGGAGGCGCACAACACAAAGTGTCGACATGCGAAAATTTTCACCCAATGCACAGGTTGGGGGTGCACAACAGAATGTGTCAACATGAAAAAATTCGTGCCCAAGGCGCAGGCTACGGGTGCATAACACAAAGTGTCGACTTGGGAAAAATTGTTCCCAAGGCGCAGGTTTGGGGCGCATAACACAAAGTGTCGACATGCAAAAATTTGTGCCCAAGATATAGGCTGGGGGCGCACAACACAAAGTGCTGACATGCAAAAATTTGTGCCCAAGGCACAGGCTTGGGGCACACAACACAAAATGTCAACATGTGAAAATTTACACCCAATGTGCAGGCTCCGGGAACACAACACAAAGTCTCAACATGTGAAAATTCACGACCAAGGTACAGGCTGGGGGCACACAACAAAAATTGTCGACATGGAAAAATTCACACACAAGGCGCAGGATGGGGGCACACAACACAAAGTGTCTACATGCAAAAAATTCATGCCAAAGGTGCAGGCTAGGGGCACACAACACAAAGTGTCGACATGCAAAAATTTGCGCCCAAGGCACAGGCTAGGGGTGTATAACAAAAGGTGTCGGAATGGAAAAATTCACACCTATGGCACAAGTTGCGGGCCCACAACACAAAGTTTCAACATGTGAAAATTTGTGCCCAAGGTGCAGGCTAGTGGCACACAACATAAAGTGTCGACATGTGAAAATTCGTGCCCAAGGCGCAGGCTGGGGGCACACAACACAAAGTATCAACATGTGAAAATTTGTGCCTAAGGCTAGGCTAAGAGCACATAACACAAAGTGTTGACATGCAAAAATACGCACCCAAGGCACAAGCTGGGTGTGCACAACATAAAGTTTCGACATGGGAAAATTTACACCTAAGGCGTAGGTTGGGGGTGCACAACATAGGTGTAGGTTGGGGGTGCACAACACAAAGTATTGACATGTAAAAAATTTCACCCAAGGCGTAGGTTGGGGGTGCACAACACAAAGTGTCGACATAAAAAAATTCATACCCAAGGCAGTGAATGGAGGTGCACAACACAAAGTGTCAATATGAAAAAATTCACACCCAAGGCGTAGGCTGGGGACACACAACACAAAGTGTAAATTTGTGAAAATTCATGCCCAAGGCGTAGGTTGGGGCCACACGACACAAAGTGTTGACATGCAAAAATTTTTTCCCAAGGCATAGGATATGGGCACACAACACAAAGTTTCGACATGCAAAAATTCACACCCAAGGCACAGGCTGAGGGCACACAATACAAAATGTCAACATGCTAAAATTTGGACCCAAACCGTAGGCTCGGGGCGCACAACAAAAATTGTCAACATGTGAAAATTTGTGCCCAAGGCGCAGGCTGGGGGTGAAAAACACAAAGTGTCGACATGCAAAAATTTATGCCCAAGGCACAGGCTTTGCGCACACAACATAAAGTGTCGACATGAAAAAATTCAATCCCAAGGCCCAGGCTAGGGGCATACAACACAAAGTATCGACATGTGAAAATTTGCACCCAAGGCACAGACTGGGGACGCACAACACAAAGTGTTGAAATGCAAAAATTCACACCCATGGCACAAGCTGGGGGTGCACAACAAAAAGTGTCGACATGTGAAAATTTGTGCCCAAGGCGCAGGTTTGTTGTGCACAACACAAAGTGTCGACATGCGAAAGTTCGTGCCCAAGGCGCAGGCTGGGGGCGCACAACACAAAGTTTCGACATGTGAAAATTATTTCCCAAGGCACAGGCTTAGGGCGCACAACACAAATTGTTGACATGTGAAAATACGCACCCAAGGCGCAGGCTTGGGCGCATAACACAAAGTTTCGACATGCTAATAAAATTTTCCTTCGCAATTTCTATTTCATTAATGTATGTATTAGGAATATGATGTTGTTAAGTATAATTAGTAGTAGCGTCTGATAGAAGATAACGGCGCCGTCAGTACGGTGCCACCAATAATGTGGAGTACGGTAACAGTCAAAGTACAATAGGAATGTTGTAAAAAGTAAATATTTGTCGTAAGTGGTCCGGTAATGTTAAAATGTCAAAGTTTGGGTAATTAGAGAAGTAGGGTCTACGTGATTAGGAATTAGAAATATTATATTGGTAATAAGGACAAGGAGTGAGGTCATAAATATTTTGTATATTTTATTTGTAAAAAGTCTAAAAATGTGGAACCCATGTAAAATGATAAGGTTTATCTTATCTTAAAAGATAAGCTTACATGTACAGATAAGAGTTAAGGTATGGAATATGATTCGTCAGAGTGGATTTCTTATCCTATCTTAGAGATAAGATGGATAAGCCTGGAAGTTCTATAAATAGAGAGGCCACCCCCCTCATTTAGCATAGAAGGAAGTAGTGAGAAATATTGTAGGAAGTGTGCGAAGGAAGCCATCAGTTTAAAGGTGTGTTGAAGAAGCCATTAAGAGGTGTAATTGTAAAGTTTCTCCCATAGTCTTGGTGAAAGGCAAGTGAAGTCAATAACACTTGAAGTACCTCATGGGTGAGATTGTAACAATTTCATGTTAATATTATAATTTACTTTGATATTTCAGATTTGTCATCATTCTGTCTTATCATAGTCGATGGTATTCTTGTGTTATGTTGTTGTTTTGTTTCCAGATTACATCCACCAAACTAAAGGCTGTGCATTAGTAAATAATCATAGCACGAGGAGTTCCCGGTGAAGAATTATCATAGTGCCGGATTGGTGATGACATTTTGGTTCCGTTGCCGGGACCATTCCTCGTTGGTGGATTTTCTGGAGAGATATTCCCACTTAGTCAAAAATCAATTAGAGGGTAACCTTGTTTTTACTGTGCATAGTAGTTACCATGGTAAAGTCATTTTTGCCATGAATAGTAGTTACCATGGTAAAGTCATTTTTGCTAGAATAGTATTTACCGCAGTAAAGTCACTTTTTACCATGAATAGTATTTACCGCAGTAACTTCACTTTTTACCGTGAATAGTGTTTACCACAGTAAAGTCAGTTTTTACCGCAGTAAGTCAAGTTTTACCATAGTTTACCGTGGTCATTTCTATTTTACTGTAGAAAGGTGTAAAGTCACTTTCTAGTATAGTGATTCCAATTATTTGTACACATAAGTCTTGTTGATTGTACTTGTGGGTTGGTATTTCACGGTGGTTACTTTTGAAAATGGGAAAGATTCCTGTTTTTTTCAGCTCAATCTAATGAAGATGCTTCTTCTTTCATTCAAGAGTTTAAGCGATCTTGTATTTGTAATGGCCTTATAAGAAGGGAACAATGGACTGAATTTTTTCCTACCTTTTTGGATGGTTCAGCACTTAGGTGGTTTGAAACACTAGGTGATAATGTGAAAAATTCATGGGATTTATTAACTGAAAGTTTTCTTGAAGAATTTGGTGAACAACAGAAATATGCAGATCTCATGATCGAGATCACAAAGCTATCCCAAGGAGAGAAGGAGAAGATAAGGGATTATCATGCTCGTGTTCTAGAGCTAAGGAGGAAGCTCGATGCCCAGATCCGGAAGGAAGGATTAGCGGATGGGTTGATGAATGGCATGGATAATCTCCTCTGTAAGCACTTCATTCTTGGGATGAAGCCAGAGATCAGACAACGAGTGAAGTATGACCACCCAGCTACCATTGAACAAGCAAAGGAGATTGCAAGAAGGCAAGAAGAAAGCATGGAAGAGGAGCCCAAAGAAATTGTTGCTAAAGTAGAGCCTACACCAGCACCTTTGGTCCAGAATCCACAACCACTCCCGGTGAGCACAAATATTTCTCCTAGTACATCTACTGAGTATGAAGATCTGCTCAAAAAGATGGGTCAGTTAACTATTAATCTTCTTCAAGGAAAGGAATTTAGTTCTCAGGGAGGAGATAGAGGTCCAAAAAGAAATATTTCTGAAGTTGTTTGTTATGGTTGTTATAAAAAGGGTCATTATAAGTATAATTGTCCAGATAGAGCTTCTACATCTGGTAAAGGAGATAATGATAAAGGAAAAGCACCTGTGAATTCTTTTGATGTAGTAGATAAGAGCAGAAATAATGAAGTAGATGTGTTTGTAACAAAAAGAAAGAAAGAAAAAGATAATCAAGATGGAAATGATCCTAAGAAGATGAAAGAAGAAACTAGTAAGAAACATAGGAGAAGAAAGTTGGGTGTGCAGGATTTTCTGATTTCACAGGGGCAAGGACCATACTCCATCTTGGAAGATCTGTCCAAAAGGCCTGCAAATATTACATATGGTCAACTCTTGGCTATGTCTTCTGAGAAGAGGCGGGAGTTGCGAAGTGGACTCAATGCTCGACGAAGGAAGGAGGTTGAGGTCCCTGTTTTGGAGGCAGAGGCAGATCCCTATGCTCCACAAGCTGAGGTATTATGTAATGGTATTTCAATTCATGATGTCTTAGTTGATGGAGGTGCTGCAGTTAATGTAATGACCGAGTCTGTAATGAATATGTTGGGTTTAAAAATTGATCGCCCTTCAACACTTATGTTAAGGTCATTAAATAAGGGAAAAACTAAACCAGAAGGTGTAGTTTCAAATGTGGCAATATCTGTTATGGGTGTTGTATGTGTGGTAGACTTTCAGGTGATGAAAAATGGTACTGTTGCGTACCCAATGCTGCTGGGAAGACCATGGCTAAGGAGAGTTCATGCAAGAAACTACTGGAATGAAGGTTTCATGACACTTGGACGTGGTAGAGAGAGGGTGAAGATAAACGTGATCCCTCGACATCATAAGGCAGAACCTGTGGATTCAAGTGATGAAACTGATGATTGGACATCCTCTGATTACTCTAGTACCAGTGAAGTGGACACTGAAGATGAAGAAAGTGAGGTGGATGTTTCAGTCATGGATATCCTTCCAGTCACACCAACTCATGACCCCATAAAATTATCTGAAGAAGAAGTTGATGATCGTCTCCAACAAATAAAGATTGGTGATGCTGTGATGGAGAGTGAGAAGGAATCCTACCTCCAGCTCTTTCGAAGGTACATACACCTATTCACTTTTGATTACAAGGAACTCCGTCAAGTAAGTTGGGTAGAACATTGTATTGAGCTGGTAGATGGTGCTAAGCCCATAAAGCAAATGCCATATAGAATGAATCCTAATTTTTCCAAGACTGTAAAAGAAGAAATAGATAAGTTGCTTGATGCAGGATTCATATTTGCTGTGGAGAATTCAGAATGGGTTTCTCCCATTGTGATCTCAATAAAAAAGAATGGGAAGCTACGCATTTGTGTTGATTACAGGAAGCTCAATAAGGCAACAAAGAAGGATCATTACCCTCTTCCATTTTCAGATCAGATCTTGGACGAAGTAGCTGGCCAGGAGTGCTATAGTTTTGCTGATGGATATAGCGGCTACAACCAAGTTCGTATAGCAGAGAAAGATCAGCTGAAGACCACGTTCACCACTCCTTGGGGAACGTTTGCTTATAGAGTTATGCCTTTTGGGTTGTGTAATGCTCCAGCAACATTCCAGCGTTTGATGAATAGGGTGTTCGAACCCTACATTGGGACCTTCATCAGAGTATTTCTGGATGATTTTTGCATCTATGGGAGCAAGTTGGACCACCTGCACCAAATGGAGACAACATTTCAAAGGTTAGATGAAGCACAAGCCTCACTAAACCCTACAAAGTGTGTCTTTGGATGTTCTAAAGGTGTTTTGTTAGGGCATGTTGTATCCAGAGATGGTATTGGTACTGATCCTGATAAAGTTTCAAAAATCAAAGATTTACCATTTCCTATGAATAGAAGTAAGTTGAGATCATTTTTAGGCCATGTGGGTTACTATAGAAGGTTCATCAAGAATTTCTCAAAGATTGCACAGCCACTAACCCAGTTCTTGAAGAAGGATGTTACTTATGAACCAGGAAATAAGGCGCATGAAGCTTTTGGACAACTGAAGGAAGCCCTGGTGTCTTCACCTGTTTTGAAGAATCCAGATTGGAGCAAGCCATTCATTGTGTACACTGATGCCTCAGATGCAGCACTAGGAAGTACTTTGAGCCAAAAGGATGAAAATGGGAATGAACATCCAATTTACTTTGGGAGCAGACAAATGAGCAGTGCTGAGGTAAATTATACTGTAACTGAAAAAGAGGCTCTGGCTATCATTTTTGCTGTAAAGAAGTTTAGAAATTACTTGCTAGGGAAAAAATTTCTAGTTGTAACAGATCATCAGGCTCTAAAATATATTGTAAATAAGCCTAACCCATCAGGGAGGATAGCAAGATGGATAATTTTGCTACAAGAATTTGAATTTGATATTATAGATAGGCCAGGAAAGAAGCATGTCAATGCAGATGCACTCTCTCGAGCCTATGATGGTTTAGGATCATCTTGTGATGATGATGATTTCCCCGATGCAGCATTGTTATCCCTTGACACAATCCCTAGTGAATACATAGATATTTGGAATTATCTGAATGAATTCAAGTTTCCTGATGGTGCCAATGCAAAGACTAAGAGAAAGATTACTCAAGCCAGTCGTCCATATTCTATTCTGCATGGAGTATTATTTCGAATAGGACCTGATGGACAGTACAAGAGGGCAGTTGGACGTGATCAAGGGAAGGAACTGCTAGAAGAATTCCACAATGGTACATGTGGAGGGCACTTCTCTGGACAACTTACAGCAAGAAGGATCTTGGATGCAGGTTATCACTGGCCCACTCTTTTTAAAGATTGTTATAATTATTGTAAGACATGTGATATTTGTCAAACACATGGTAACCGTAAGACTTCATCAGCTCCATTATGTCCTATTCTTCCCCTTGGTCCCTTTGAAAAGTGGGGAATAGACATTGTAGGTCCACTTCCAACTACATCACGCCAAAATAAGTATATTGTAGTTGCCACAGATTATTTAACCAAGTGGGTTGAAGCTAGGCCATTGAAAACAGCTTCCATGGATGAAGTGGCAAGGTTCATGTATGAACGCATTGTCACCAGATTTGGTTGCCCATTAGAAATTGTAACAGATCAAGGAAGCCACTTCATTAATGAGGTGGTAGAAGCCCTAGTCAATAAGTTTTCTATTAAGCACAGGAAGGCAACAACATACAAGCCAAGCACAAATGGACAGGTGGAACGAACAAATTTTGTGTTGTGTCAAATTCTAGCAAAAGATGCAGCCTTGCAGGTACATAAATGGGATAAAAGGATTCATGCAACATTGTGGGCATATAGGGCAACATCAAAGTCAGCAACAGGATACTCCCCATTTCAGTTGGCCTATGGCATTGATCCAGTTCTTCCTATTGAGTTTGATATTCCCACTGTGAGAGTTATGAAAAATGAAAGGATGGATGAAAGTGATTCAGTAAAAGAAAGGTTGGTACATCTTCATTTGCTAGAGGAAATGAGAGAAATAGTAAAGGATACAAGCCATAAGAAGAAAATGAAGCAGAAGGAATACTTTGATCAAAAGATCCGGTGGTCTCCATTTCATGTGAATGACTTGGTTCTAGTATATGATTCCAGATACAAAAAAAGAAGACAGAGAAAATTTCTTCCAAAATGGATGGGGCCCTACAAAATAGCAGCTGTGCATGAAAATGGTACGTACCGACTGGAGGAATTGGATGGCACTCCCATTACGAAATGGGTCAACCATGACAAGTTGAAGATTTTCCAAGCACCAGAATAGTCTACTCCGAGGACGGAGTAGAAGCTAGGAAGGGGGAAGATGTCGACACTAAAATTTTCCTCCGTAATTTCTATTTCATTAATGTATGTATTAGGAATATGATGTTGTTAAGTATAATTAGTAGTAGCGTCTGATAGAAGATAACGGCGCCGTCAGTACGGTGCCGCCAATAATGTGGAGTACGGTAACAGTCAAAGTACAATAGGAATGTTGTAAAAAGTAAATATTTGTCGTAAGTGGTCCGGTAATGTTAAAATGTCAAAGTTTGGGTAATTAGAGAAGTAGGGTCTACGTGATTAGGAATTAGAAATATTATATTGGTAATAAGGACAAGGAGTGAGGTCATAAATATTTTGTATATTTTATTTGTAAAAAGTCTAAAAATGTGGAACCCATGTAAAATGATAAGGTTTATCTTATCTTAAAAGATAAGCTTACATGTACAGATAAGAGTTAAGGTATGGAATATGATTTGTCAGAGTGGATTTCTTATCCTATCTTAGAGATAAGATGGATAAGCCTGGAAGTTCTATAAATAGAGAGGCCACCCCCCTCATTTAGCATAGAAGGAAGTAGTGAGAAATATTGTAGGAAGTGTGTGAAGGAAGCCATCAGTTTAAAGGTGTGTTGAAGAAGCCATTAAGAGGTGTAATTGTAAAGTTTCTCCCATAGTCTTGGTGAAAGGCAAGTGAAGTCAATAACACTTGAAGTACCTCATGGGTGAGATTGTAACAGTTTCATGTTAATATTATAATTTATTTTGATATTTCAGATTTTTCATCATTCTGTCTTATCATAGTCGATGGTATTCTTATGTTATGTTGTTGTTTTGTTTCCAGATTACATCCACCAAACTAAAGGCTGTGCATTAGTAAATAATCATAGCACGAGGAGTTCCCGATGAAGAATTATCATAGTGCCGGATTGGTGATGACAGGGAACACAACACAAAGTGTCGACATGCAAAAATTCGTGCCCAAGGCGCAAGTTGGGGGCTCATAACACAAAGTGTCGACATGTAAAAATTTGAGCCCAAGGCACAGGCTAGGGGCGCATAACACAAAGTGTCAGAATGGAAAAATTCACACCTATGGCGAAAGCTGGGGGCCCACAACACAAAGTTTCAACATGTGAAAATTTGTGCCCAAGGCGCAGGCTAGTGGCACACAACATAAAGTGTCGACATGTGAAAATTCGTGCCCAAGGCATAGGCTAGGGGCGCACAACTAAAAGTGTGGACATGCAAAAATTTGTGCCGAAGGCTAAGGCTAGGAGCGCATAACATAAAGTGTTGACATGCAAAAATACACTCCCAAGGCACAGGCTGGGTGTGCACAACACAAAATTTCGACATGGAAAAATTTACACCCAAGGCACAGGTTGGGGGTGCACAACACAGGCACAGGTTGAGGGCGCACAACACAAAATGTCGACATGCAAAAAATTTCACCCAAGGCGTAGGTTGGGGGTGTGTCGACATGAAAAAATTCATACCCAAGGTGATGGATGGGGGTGCACAACACAAAGTGTCAATATGCAAAAATTCACGCCCAAGGCGCATGCTGGTGGTGCATAACACAAAGTGTCGATTTGCGAAAATTCATGCCCAAGGTGCATGTTGGGGGCACACAACACAAAGTGTCGACATGTAAAAAAATTTTCCCAAGGCATAGGATGGGGGCACACAACACAAAGTGTCGACATGCAAAAATTCACAAGCAAGGCATAGGCTGGGGGCACACAATACAAAATGTCAACATGCTAAAATTTGCACCCAAACCGCAGGCTCGGGGCGCACAACAAAAATTGTCAACATGTGAAAATCCGTGCCCAAGGCGCAGTCTGGGGGTGCATAACACAAAGTGTCGACATGCGAAAATTCACGCCCAAGGCGCAGGCTGCGGGCACACAAAACAAAGTGTCAACATGTAAAAATTCAAGCCCAAGGCCCAGGCTAGGGGCGCACAACACAAAGTATCGACATGCAAAAATTTGTGCCCAAGGCAGAGGCTGGGGGCGCACAACACAAAGTGTCGAAATTTAAAAATTCACACACATGGTGCAAGCTGGGGGCGCACGACAAAAATTGTCGACATGTGAAAATTTGTGCCCAAGGCACAGGCTTGGGGTGCACAACACAAAGTGTCGACATGCAAAAGTTCATGCCCAAGGCGCAGGCTAGGGGCGCACAAAACAAAGTATCGACATGCAAAAATTCTTTCCCAAGGCATAGGCTTCGGGTGCACAACAAAAATTGTTGACATGTGAAAATACGCGCCCAAGGCGCAGGCTGGGGCACATAACACAAAGTTTTGACATGCTAAAATTTGTGCCCAAGGTGCAACCTGGGGGCGCACAACACAAAGTGTCGATATGTGAATATTTACACCCAAGGCGCAGGCTCGGGGTGCACAACAGAAAATGTTGACATGCAAAAATTCACGCCCAAGGCGTAGGTTACGGGCGCACAACACAAAATCTTGACATGCAAAAATTTTCACCGAAGGCGCAAGTTTGGGGTGCACAACAAAAAGTGTCGACTTGTAAAAATTCGTGCCCAAGGCGCTGGATGGGGGTGCACAACACAAAGTGTCAATATTTGAAAATTCTCACCCAAGGCGCAAGCTGGGGGCACACAACAAAAAGTGTCTACATGTGAAAATTCACAACCAAGGTGAAGGATGGGGGCGAAAACACAAAGTGTCGATATTTGAAAATTCATGCGCAAGGTGCACGCTGGGGGCACACAACAAAAAGTGTCGACATGCAAAAATTCACGCCCAAGGCACAGGCTGGGGGCGCACAACACAAAGTGTCAACATACAAAAATTCATGCCTAAGACATAGGTTGGGGGCACATAACACAAAGTTTTGACATGTGAAAATTCACGCCCAAGGCAGAGGTTTGTGGCGCACAACACAAAGTGTCAACATGTGAAAAATTGTGCCCAAGGCATAAGCTGGGGGTGCAAAGCACAAAGCGTCGACATGTGAAAATTTGCGCACAAGGTGCAGGCTGGGGGCGCACAATACAAAGTGTTCACATGTGAAAATTTGTGCCCATGGTGCAAGCTGGGGGCACACAACACAAAGTTTCGACATGTAAAAATTTATGCCAAAGGAGCAGGTTGGGGGTGCACAACATAAAGTGTCAACATGCAAAAATTCGTGCCCAAGGCGCAGCCTGGGGCACACAACACAAAGTGTCGACATGCAAAAATTCGTGCCCAAGGCGCAGGCGTTGGCACACAACACAAAGTGTCAAAATGCAAAAATTTGTGCCCAAGGCGCAGGCTACGGGCGCACAACACAAAGTTTCGACATGTAAAAATTCACACCCAAGGCAAAGGCTGGGGGCGAACAACACAAAGTTTTAAAATCCAAAAATTTGTGTGAGAGGCGTAGGATGGGGCGTATAACACAAAGTGTCAACGTGCAAAAATTCATTTCCAAGGCACAGGCTGGGGGTGCACAACAAAAAGTGATGACATGTAAAAATACGCGCCCAAGGCGCAGGATGGGGCCGCACAACACAAATTGTCAACATTCAAAAAAATTTGCCCAAGGCGCAGGTGGGGGGTGCACAACACAAAGTGTCGACATTTGAAAATTCACACCAAAGGCGCAGGCTGGGGGTGCAATACACAAAGTGTCAACATGCGAAAATTCATGCCCAAGGTGCAGACTGGGGGAGCACAAATAAAATTGTTGACATGTAAAAATTCACGCTCAATGCGTAGGCTAGGGGCGCACAACACAAAGTGTCGACATGCAAAAATTCACGCCCAAGGCGATCGCTGGGGGCACACAAGACAAAGTGTCAACATGTGAAAATTTGTGCCCATGGCGCAAGCTAGGGGTGCTCAACACAAAGTGTTGACATGCTGGGGGTGCACAACACAAAGTGTCGAAATGTAAAAATTCGTGCCCCAGGCGCAGGCTAGGGGCACATAACACAAAGTTTTGACATGCGAAAATACACGCCCAAGGCGTAAGCTGGGAGTGCACAACACAAAGTGTCGAGATGTGAAAATTTTCTCCCAAGGCGAAGGCTGGTGCCGCACAACTAAAAGTGTCGACATGTGAAAATTCATGCCAAAGGTGTAGGCCGGGGACACACAACACAAAGTGTCGACATGTGAAAATTTGTACCCAAGGTGCAGGTTGGGGGCGCACAACACAAAGTGTCGACATGCAAAAATTTTCGCCCAAGGCGTAGGTTAGAGGTGCACAATAAAAAGTGTCGACATGAAAAAATTCATTCCCAATGTGCTAGATGGGGGTGCACAACACAAAGTGTCAATTTGTGAAAATTCACGCCCAAGGAGTAGGCTGGGGCCGCACAACACAAAGTGTCGACTTGCAAAAATTCATGCCCAAGCGGCAGGTTGGGGACGCATGACTAAAATCATCGACATGCGAAAATTTGCACCCAAGGCATAGGCTGGGGGTAAACAACACAAAGTGTCAACATGAAAAAATTCACACCCAAGGCACAGGCTAGGGGCACACAACAGAAAATGTCAACATGCGAAAATTTACACCCAAGGCGCAGGCTCGAGGTGCACAACACAAAGTTTCGGCATGTGAAAATTTGTGACCAAGGCCTAGGCTGGGGGCACACAACACAAAGTGTCGACATGTGAAAATTCACGCCCAAGGAACAGGCTGGGGGTGCACAACACAAAGTGTCGACATGTATAAATTCACACCCAAGGCACAGGTTAGGGGCACACAACACAAAGTGTTGACATGTAAAAATTTGCGCCCAAGGTATAGGCTAGGGGCACACATCACAAAGTGTCGACATGCAAAAATTTGTACCCAAGACACATACTGGTGGCACACAACACAAAGTGTTGACATGCGAAAATAGGCACCCAAGGTGGAGGCTGGGGGAGCACAACACAAAGTCTCGACATGCGAAAATTTGTGCCCAAGGCGTAGGCTTGGGGCGCACAACACAAATTATCGACATGTGAAAATTTGTGCCCAAGGAGCAAGCAGGCGGTGCACAACAAAAAGTTTTGACATGGGAAAATTTGTGCCCAAGGCATAGGTTGGGGGTACACAACATAGGCGTAGGTTGGGGTCGCACAACACAAAGTATAGACATGCAAAAATTTTCACCCAAGGCGAAGGTTGGGGGTGCACAACACAAAGTGTCGACATGAAAAAATTCATGCCCAAGGTGGTGGATGGGGGTGCACAAAACAAAGTGTCAATATGTGAAAATTCACACCCAAGGCGCAGGATGGGGGCACACAACACAAAGTGTCGACTTGCAAAAATTCTTGCCCAAGAAGTAGGTTGGGGGTGCACGACACAAAGTGTTGACATGTGAAAATTTGCGCCCAACGCATAGGTTGGGGGTGGACAACACAAACTATTGACATGTGAAAGTTTGCGCCCAAGGCACAGGCTGGGGGCACACAACACAAAATGTCAACATGCTAAAATTTGCACTCAAAGTGCAGGCTCGGGGTGCACAACAAAAAGTGCTGACATGTGAAAATTCATGCCTAAGGCATAGACTGGGGGCACATAACACAAAGTGTTGACATGATAAAATTCATGCCCAATGCGCAGACTGGGGGCACACAACACAAAGTTTCGACATGAAAAACTTCACACCCAAGACGCAGGTTAGGGGCACACGACAAAAACTGTCGACATCTAAAAATTTGCGCCCAACGCACAGGTTGGCGGCGCACAACACAAAGTGTCAAAATGTAAAAATTCACGACCATGACACAAGCTAGCAGTGCATAAGAAAATTGTCGACATGCAAAAATGTGTGCCCAAGTTATAGGATGGTGGCGTACAACACAAAGTTTTCACATGCGAAAATACGCGCCCAAGTCGCAGGCTGGGGGAGCACAATACAAAGTCTCGACATGGGAAAATTTGTGCCCAAGGCGCAGGCTTGGGGCACACAACAAAAAGTGTCAACATGTGAAAATTTGTGCCCAAGGCACAGGCTTGGGGCACACAACACAAAGTGTCGACTTGTGAAAATTCGTGCCCAAGACGTAGGTTGGGGGCGCACGACACAAAGTGTCGACATGCTAAAATTTACGCCCAAGGCATAGGCTGGGGGTGCACAACACAAAGTGTCGTCATGTGAAAATTTATGCCCAAGGCACAGGCTGGGGGCACCTAACACAAAATGTCAACATTCTAAAATTTGCACCCAAATCGCAGGCTCGGGGCACACAAAAAAAAGTGTCGACATGTGAAAATTTGCACCCAAGGCGCAAGTTGGGGGCGCACAACACAAAGTGTCCACATGTGAAAATTCACACCCAAGGCGAAGGCAGGGGGCACACAACACAAAGTGTCAACTTGCGAAAATTTGCGCCCAAGGCACAAGCTGGTGGCGGACAACACAAAATGTCGAAATGTGAAAATTCACACCCATGGTACAAGTTGGGGGCACAAAACAAAAAGTGTCAACATGCGAAAATTCATGCCCAAGGCGCAGGCTAGAGACACACCACACAAAGTCTTGACATCTGAAAATTTGTGCCCAAGGTGGAGGCTTGGGGTGCACAACAAAAAGTGTCGACATGCAAAAATTCGTGCCCAAGTTGCAGGCTGGGGGTGCATAACACAAAGTGTCAACATCTAAAAGTTTGTGTCCATGCCGCAGGCTCAGTGTTCATAACACAAAGTTTCGACATGAAAAAATTCATGCCCAAGACGCAGGTTGGGGGCGCACAACACAAAATGTCGACATGCGAAAATTTTCACCGAAGTCGCAAGTTTGGGGCGCAACACACAAAGTGTCGACTTGTAAAAATTCACGCCAAAGGCGCTGGATGGGGGTACACAACACAAAGTGTCAATATGTGAAAATTCACGCCCAAGGATCAGGCTAGGAGTGCACAATTTTTTTCTTGACATGTGAACATTCACACGCAAGGTGCAGGCTAGGAGCAAACAACACAAAGTGTCAACATGCAAAAATTTACACCCAAGGCGCAATCTAGGGGCACACAACACAAAGTGTCAACATGTAAAATCTTGTGCCCAAGGCATAGGTTGGGGGCGCATAACACAAAGTTTCGACATGTGCAAATTCACGCCCAAGGAAGAGGCTGGGGGCACACAACACAAAGTGTCAACATGCGAAAATTTGCGCCAACGGCACAGGATGGGGGCACACAACACAAATCGTCGACATGTGAAAATTCGCGCCAAAGGCATAGGTTGGGGGTGCATAACACAAAGTGTTGACATGTGAAAATTTGTGCTAAAGGCACAAGATGGGCATACAAAACACAAAGTGTCGACATGCAAAAATTCGTGCCCTAGGTGCAGGCTGGGGGTAAACAACACAAAGTGTCGACATACAAAAATTCATGCCCAGGGCACATGTTGCGGGTGCAGAACACAAACTGTCGACATGTGAAAATTTGTGCCACTGGCACAAGCTGGGGGTGCACAACACAAAGTGTCAACATGGGAAAATTTGTGCCCATGGCGCAAGCTGGGGGCGCACAACACAAAGTGTCGATATGAAAAAATTTGTGCCAAAGACAAAGGCTGGGGGCGCACAACACAAAGTGTCGACATGTGAAAAATCATAGCCAAGGCACAGGCATGGGTGCATAACACAAAGTGTCGACATGCGAAAATTTGTGCCCATGGCACAAGCTAGGTTCATAGAACACAAAGTATCAACATGCAAAAATTTGTACCCAAGGCACACGCTGGTGGCGCACAACACAAAGTGTCAACATTTGAAAATTCACACCCAAGGCATAGGCTGGAGGTGAACAACACAAAGTGTCAACATCAAAAAATTTGTGCCCAAGGTGCAGGCTAGGGGCATACAACACAAAGTGTTAACATGCGAAAATTCGTGCCCAAGGCAAAGGTTGGGGGCGCACAACAAAAAGTGATGACATGTGAAAATACGTGCCCAAGGCGCATGATGGGTGCGTACAACACAAAGTGTCGACATGCAAAAATATGAGCCCAAGGCACAGGCTAGAGGCGCACAACACAATGTGTCAACATTCAAAAAAAAATTCCTAAGGTGCAGGCGGGGGGTGCACAACACAAAGTGTCAACATGTGAAAATTTGTGCCCAGGGCGCAGGCTGGGGGTACACAACACAAATTGTCGACATTTGAAAATTCATTTCCAAGGTGCAGGCTGGGGGCACACAACACAAATTGTTGACATGCAAAAATTCACTCCCAAATCGTAGGCTGGGGGTGCACAACACAAAGTGTCAACATGGAAAAATTCATTCCCAAGGCAATGGCTTGGGGCACACAACACAAAGTGTCAACATGCAAAAATTTGCACCCATGGCGCAAGCTAGGGGCTCTAAACACAAAGTGTCGACATGCGAAAAATTTGTGCCCAAGGTGCAGGCTAGGGGCACACAACACAAAGTGTCAACATGTGAAAATTCACACCCAAGGCACAAGCTAGGGGCCCATAACACAAAGTGTTGAAATGAAAAAATATGTGCCCAAGGTGCAAGCTCGGAGCGCACAACACAAAGTGTTGAGATGCGAAAATTTGCTCCCAAGGCGCAAGCTGGGGCTGCACAACTAAAAGTGTTGACATGCAAAAATGCACACCCAAGGTGCAGGCTAGGGTAGCACAACAAAAAGTGTCAACATGCAAAAATTTGTGCCCAAGGAATAGGTTAGGGGTGCATAACACAGGCGCAGGTTGGGGGTGCATAACACAAAGTTTCGACATGCGAAAATTTTCACCCAAGGCGCAGGTTGGGTGTGCACAACACAAAGTTTTGACATGAAAAAATTCATGCCCAAGGCGTTAGATGGGGGTCCACAACACAAAGTGTCAATATGCAAAAATTCATGCACAAGGTGTAGGCTGGGGGTGCTTAACACAGTGTCGACTTGTGAAAATTCGTTCCCAAGGGGCAAGTTGGGGGTGCACGACTAAAAAGTGTCAACATGCAAAAATTTGTGCCCAACGTATAGGCTGGGGGCGCACAACACAAAGCGTCAACATGCAAAAATTCATGCCCAAGGAACAGGCTGGGGGCACACAACACAAAATTTCAACATGTTAAAATTTGCACCCAAGGTGCAATCTCGGGGCGCACAACACAAAGTGTTCACATGGGAAAATTCTCGAACAAGGCGCAGGATGGGGGTGCACAACACAAAGTGTCAACATGTGAAAATGCACGCCCAAGGCACAGGCTGTGGGCACACAACAAAAAGTGTCGACATGAAAAATCTCACACCCAAGGTCCAGGCTAGGAGCGCACAACACAAAGTGTCGACATGCGAAAATTTGTGCCCAAGGAACAGGCTAGGGATGCACAACACAAAGTGTCGAAATGGAAAAATTCACGCCTATGGTGTAAGCTGGGGGCACACAACACACAATGTCGACATGCAAAAATTTGTGCCCAAGGCGCAGGCTGGTGGTGCACAACACAAAGTATCGACATGTGTAAATACGCACCCAAGGCGGAGGCTGGGGGCGTAAAAAACAAAGTCTCAACATGTGAAAATTTATGCCCAAGGCGCAGGCTTGGGGTGCACAACACAAAGTGTCGACATGCGAGAATTCATGCCCAAGGCGCAGGCTAGGGGAACACAACATGAAGTGTCGACATGCAAAAAATTATGCCTAAGACACAGGCTGGTGGCGCACAACACAAATTGTTGACATGCAAAAATACACACCCAAGGCGTAGGCTGGGGGTGCACAACACAAAGTATCAACATGGGAAAATTTGCAGCCAAGGCACAGGTTGGGGGTGCACAACACAAGCGCAGGTTGGGGGCGCACAACAAAAAGTGTCGACATGCAAAAAAATTTTCCCAAGGCGCATGTTGGGGGTGCACAACACAAAGTGTCGACATGAAAAAATTCGTGCCCAAGGTGGTGGATGGGGGTGCACAACACAAAGTGTCAATATGCAAAAATTCACACCCAAGGCGCAGGCTGGGGGCGGACAACACAAAGTGTTGACTTGCAAAAATTCATGCCCAAGAAGTAGGTTGGAGACGCACGACACAAAGTGTCGACATGTGAAAATTTACGCAAAAGGAATAGGCTCGGGGTGCACAACACAAAGTGTCGACATGCAAAAATTCACGCCCAAGGCACAGGCTGGAGGCACACAACATAAAATGCCAACATGCTAAGATTTGAACCCAAAGTGTAGGCTCGAGGTGCACAGAAAAAAGTGTCAACATGTGAAAATTCACGCTCCAGCTGCAGGCTAGGGGCAAACAACACAAATTGTCGACATGCGAAAATTCATGCCCAAGGTGCAGACTATGGGTGCACAAGACAAATTTTTGACATGAAAAAATTCACACCCAAGGTACACGCTAGTTGCACACAAAACAAAGCATCGACATGAAAAAATTTACACCCAAGGCATAGGCTAGGGGTGCACAACACAAAGTGTCAAAATGTAAAAATTCACGACCATGGCGCAAGTTGGGGGTGCACAACAAAAAGTGTCCACATGTGAAAATATGCTCCCAAGGCGCAGGCTGGGGGCGCACAACAAAAAGTCTCGACATGCGAAAATTCATGCCCAAGGCGCTGGATGGGGGTACACAACACAAAGTGTCTATGTGAAAATTCACGCCCAAGGCGTAGGCTGGGAGCACACAAAAAAAATTTCGACATGAAAAAATTCACGCCCAAGGCGCAGACTGGGAGAAAACAACACAAAGTGTCGATATATGAAAATTCACGCACAAGGTGCAGGCTGGAGGCAAACAACAAAAAGTGTTGACATGCAAAAATTTGCGCACAAGGCGCAAGCTAGGGGTGCACAACAGAAAGTGTTGACATGCCAAAATTCATGCCCAAGGCATAGGTTGGGGGCACATAAAACAAAGTGTCACCATGTGAAAATTCACACCCAAGGCAATGGTTGGGGGCGCACAACACAAAGTGTCAACATGCAAAAATTTGTGCCCATGGCACAGGCTGGGGGTGCACAACACAAAGCATCGACATGTGAAAATTCACGCCGAAGGCACAGGTTGGGGGCACATAACACAAAGTGTTGACATGTGAAAATTTGTGCCAAAGGCACAGGCTGGGGGTGCACAACACAAAGTGTCGACATGCAAAAATTCATGCCCAAGGTGCAGGATGGGGGCGAACAACACAAAGTGTCGACATGTGAAAATTCACTCATAAGGCACGGGCTACGGGTGCACAACACAAAGTGTTGACATGTGAAAATTTGTTCCAATGGCACAAGCTGGGGGCACATAACACAAAGTGTCGACATGTGAAAATTTTTACCCATGGCGCAAGCTAAGGGCGCACAACACAAAGTGTCGATATGTAAAAATTTCTGCCAAAGGCGAAGGCTGGGGGCACACAACACAAACTGTCGACATGTGAAAAATTGCACCCAAGGCACAGGCATGGGCGCACAACAAAAAGTGTCGACATGTGAAAATTAGCGCCCATGGTGCAAGCTGGGGGCGCAGAACACAAAATATCGACATGCGAAATTTTTTTCCCAAGGTGCAGGCTGGGGGCGTACAACACAAAGTGTCAACATGTGAAAATTAGTGCCCAAGGAAAAGGATGGGGTCACATAACAGAAAGTGATGACATATGAAAATACGTGCCCAAGGCACAGGATCGGGGTGCACAACACAAAGTGTCGACATGCGAAAATTCGAGCCCAAGGCATAGGCTGGGGGCGCACAACACAAAGTGTCAACATTCAAAAAAAAATTCGCAAGGCACAGGCGGGGGGTGCACAACACAAAGTGTCAACATGTGAAAATTTGCGCACAAGGCGCAGGTTGGGGGCACACAACACAAAGTGTTGACATGCGAAAATTCATGCCCAAGGTGCAGGCTGGGGGTGCATAACACAAATTATTGACATGGCAAAATTTGCACCCAAGGAGTAGGCTGGGGGCGCACAACACAAAGTGTCAACATGTGAAAATTCACTCCTAAGGTGATGGCTTGGGGTGCACAACACAAAGTGTTAACATGTGAAAATTTGCGCCCATGGCGCAAGCTGGGGGCGCTCAACACAAAGTATCGACATGTGAAAATTTGTGCCAAAGGCGCAGGCTGGGGGCGAATAACACAAAGTGTCAACATGTGAAAATTTTCACCCAAGTTGCAAGCTAGGGGCGCATAACACAAAGTGTTGACATGCAAAAATATGTGCCCAAGGCGCAAGCTGAGAGTGCACAACACAAAGTGTTGAGATACAAAAATTTACTCCCAAGGCGCAGGCTGGGGCTGCACAACTAAAGGTGTCGACATGTGAAAATTCACACCCAAGGTGCAGGCTGGGGGCACACAACACAAAGTATTGACATGTGAAAATTTGTGCCCAAGGCACAGTTTGGGAGTGCACAACACAGGCACAGGTTGGGGGTGCACAACACAAAGTTTCGACATGCGAAAATTTTCACCCAAGGCGTAGGTTGGGGGTGAACAACAGAAAGTGTCGACATGAAAAAATTCATGCCCAAGGCGTTGGATGGGGGTGCACAACATAAAGTGTCATTATGCAAAAATTCACACCCAAGGCGTAGGTTGTGGGCGAACAACACAAAGTGTCAATTTGTGAAAATTCGTTCCCAAGGGGCAAGTTGGGGGTGCACGACTAAAAAGTGTCGACATGTAAAAATTTGCACCCAAGGCATAGGCAGGGGGTGCACAACACAACGTGTCGACATGTAAAAATTCGTGCCCAAGGCACAGGCTGGAGGCACACAACACAAAATGTCAACATGCGAAAATTTACACCCAATGCGCAATCTCGGGGCACACAACACAAAGTGTTGACATGGGAAAATTCTCGACCAAGGTGCATGCTGGGGGTGCACAACACAAAGTGTTGACATGCGAAAATTCACGCCCAAGGCATGTCGACATGCGAAAATTCCCGCACAAGGTGCAGGCTAGGGGCGCACAACACAAAGTGTCGACATGCGAAAATTTACACCCAAGGAACAGGCTAGGGGCGCACAACACAAAGTGTCGAAATGGAAAAATTCATGCCCATGGTGCAAGCTAGGGGCACACAACACACAGTGTCGACATGTGAAAATTTGTACCCAAGGCGCAATTTGGTTGTGCACAACACAAAGTATCGACATGCGTAAATACACGTCCAAGGTGAGGCTGGGGGTGCACAAAACAAAGTCTCGACATGTGAAAATTTTTGCCGAATGCGCAGGCTTGGGGCGCACAACACAAAGTGTCGACATGCAAAAATTCGTGCCCAAGGCGCAGGCTAGGGGCGCACAACACAAAGTGTTGATATGCAAAAATTCGTGCCTAAGGCACAGGCTGGGGGCGCACAACACAAAGTGTTGACATGCAAAAATACACACCCAAGGCACAGGCTGGGGGCACAAAACACAAAGTTTCAACATGGGAAAATTTGTTCCCAAGGCATAGGTTGGGGGTGCACAACACAGACGCAGGTTGGGGTCGCACAACACAAAGTGTCAACATGTGAAAATTTTCACCCGAGGCACAGGTTGGGGGTGCACAACACAAAGTGTCGACATGAAAAAATTCATGCCCAAGGCTGTGGATGGGCATGCACAACACAAAGTGTCAATATGCACAAATTCACGTCCAAGGCATAGGCTGGGGGAGCACAACACAAAGTGTCTACTTGCTAAAATTCATGCCCAAGAAGCAGGTTGGGGGCGCACGACACAAAGTGTCAACAAGTGAAAATTTGCACCCACGGAATAGGTTGGGGGCACACAACACAAAGTGTCGACATGCTAAAATTCACTCCCAAGGCATAAGCTGGAGGCACACAACAAAAAATGTCAACATGCTAAAATTTGCACCCAAAGTCCAGGCTCGGGGCACACAACAAAAAGTGTCGACATGTGAAAATTCACACCCAAGGTGCACGTTGGGGGCACACAACACAAATTGTCAACATGTGAAAATTCACGCCCAAGGCACATACTGGGGGCACAACACACAAAGTGTCGACATGAAAAAATTCACGCCCAAGGCACAGTCTAGGGGCACACAACATAAAGTGTGGACATGCGAAAATTTATGCCCAAGGCACAAGCTGGGGGCACACAACACAAAGTGTTGAAATGCAAAAATTCACAACCATGGCGCAAGCTAGGGGCGCACAACAAAAAGCGTCGACATGTGAAAATTTGTAACCAAGGTGCAGGCAAGTGGCGCACAACACAAAGTGTTGACATGTGAAATTTCACGCCCAAGGCGCAGGCTGGGGGCGCACAACACAAAGCGTCGACATGCAAAAATTCATGCCCAAGGCACAGGCTGGGAGCACACAACACAAAGTGTTGACATGTGAAAATACATGTCCAAGGTGTAGGCTGGTGGCATACAACACAAATTTTTGACATGGGAAAATTTACGGCCAAGGTGTAGGCTGGGGGTGCACAACACAAAGTTTCGACATGCAAAAATTCACGCCCAAGGTGTAGGTTGGGGCCGCACAACACAAAATGTCGACATGTGAAAAATTTTGCCGAAGGCGCAAGTTTGGGGCGCACAACACAAAGTGTCAACTTGTAAAAATTTGTGCTCAAGACGCTGGATGGGAGTGTATAACACAAAGTGTCAATATGCGTAAATTCATGCCCAAGGCACAGGATGGGGGCACACAACAAAAAGAGTCGAGATGTAAAAATTCACGCCCAAGCCGCAGGCCGTGGGTGCACAACAAAGTGTCAACATGTGAAAACTTTTTCCCAAGGCGTAGGCTGGGGGCGCACAACAAAAAGTGTCAACATATTAAAATTCCCCCTAAGGCATAGGCTTGGGACACACAACACAAAGTGTCGACATGCTAAAATTCATCCCCAAGGTGAAGGCTGGGGGCGTACCACATAAAATGTCAACATTTGAAAATTTGTGCCCAAGGCGCAGGCTGGGGGTGAACAACACAAAGTATCACCATGCAAAAATTCACGCCCAAGGCGCAAGCTCGGGTCTCACAACACAAAGTGTCAAATTTCAGAAATTTGCGTCTAAAGCATAGGCTGGGGGCACACAACACAAAGTTTCGACATGTGAAAATTCGTGCCCAAGGCACAGGCTAGGGGCGTACAACACAAAGTGTCAACATCCAAAAATTTGTGCCCATGGCGCAAGTTGGGGGCGCACAACACAAAGTGTCAAGATGTGAAAATTTGTGCCAAAGGCTTAGGATGGGGGTGCACAACACAAAGTGTTGACATGTGAAAATTCATGCCCAAGGCACAGGCTGGGGGCGCATAACACAAAGTGTCAACATGTAAAATTTTTTTCCCAAGGCTCAAGCTGGGGGTGCACAACACAAAGTGTCGACATGAGAAACTTCATGCCCAACACGCAGACTAGGGGCGCACAACACAAAGTGTCGACATGTGAAAATTCACACCCAAGGCACAGACTGGGGGTGCACAACACAAAGTGTCGACATGTGAAAATACCTGCCCAAGGTGAAGGCAGGGGGCGTACAACACAAAGTGTCGACATGCAAAAATTTACATTCAAGGCGTAGGCTGGGGGCGCACAATAGACAATGTCGACAATCGAAAATTTGAGCCCAACGTACAGGCCAGGGGCATACAACACAAAGTGTCGACATGCAAAAATTCGCACCCAAGGCGCAGGTTGGGGGTGTACAAAACAAAGTGTCGACATGTAAATATTTGTTCCCAAGGCGCAGGTTGGGGGCACACAACACAAAGTGCCGACATTCAAAAACATTCACCCAAGGCGCAGGTTGGGGGTGCAAAACACAAAGTGTCGACATGCTAAAATTTGCACCCAAGGCACAGGCTGGGGGTGCACAACACAAAGTTTAATCATGCTAAAATTTGCACCCAAGGCATAGCCTGGGGGCGCACAACACAACGTGTCGATATGTAAAAATTCAAGCCCAAGGCATAGGCCGGGGGCACACAACACAAAGTGTTGACATGTAAAAATTCATCCCCAATGCGCAGGCTGGGGCGCAAAACAAAAAGTGTCAACATGTGAAAATTTGTGCCCATGGTGCAAGCTAGGGGTGCACAACACAAAGTGTCGACATGTAAAAATTCATGCCTAGGGCGCAGGATGAGGGAGCACAACACAAAGTATCGACATGCGAAAATTCATGCCCAACGCACAGGCTGCGGGCGCACAACACAAAGTGTCAACATGCAAAAAAAATTTCCCATGACGTAAGTTGGGGGCGCACAACACAAATTGTCAACATGTGAAATTTTGTGCCAAAGGCGCAAGCTGGGGGTGCACAACACAAAGTGTCGACATGTGAAAATTTGGGCCCAAGGCACAAGATGGGGGCGCACAACACAAAGTGTCGACATGTGAAAAATCGTGCACAAGGCACAGGCTATGGGCGCACAACACAAAGTGAAGACATGTGAAAATACGCATCCAAGGCTCAGGCTGGGGGTGCACAACGCAAAGTGTCGACATACAAAATTTCACTTACAAGGTGCAGGCTGGGGGCACACAACAGAAAGTGTCGACATGAAAAAATTCACGCCTGAGGCGCAGGTTGGGGGCGCACAACACAAAGTGTCGACATTCAAAAATTCCCCCCCAAGGCATAGGCTAGGGGCATAAAAAATAAAGTGTCGGCATGCAAAAATTTGGGCCCAAGGTGAAGGCTGGGGGCACACAACACAAAGTGTCGACATGTGAAAATTCACGCCCAAGGCGCAGGATGGGCATGAACAACACAAAGTGTCGACATGCTAAAATTCACGCCCAAGGCATAGATTGGGGGCGCACAACACAAAGTGTTGACATGCAAAAATTTGAGCCTAAGGCATAGAGTGGGGGCGCACAACACAAAGTGTCAACTTGTAAAAATTCATGCCCAAGGCATATGCTGGTGGCGCACAACACAAAGTGTCGACATGTGAAAATTTGTGCCCGATGTGCAAATTTAGTGCGCACAACACAAAGTGTCGACATGTGAAAATTTTTACCAAAGGCAGACACTGGGGGCGCACAACATAAAGTGTCGACATTAGAAAATTCATGCCCAAGGCGTAGGTTGTATTCGCATAACACAAATTTTCAACATGTAAAAATTTGTGCCCAAGGCATAGGCTGGGGGCGCACAACACAAAGTTTCGACGTGCGAAAATTCATTCCCAAGGCACAGGGTTGGGGTGTAGAACACAAAGTGTCAACATGTGAAAATTTTTGCCAAGGCACAGGGTGGGGGCACACAACATAAAGTGTCGACATGTAAAAATGTGTGCCCAAGGTGCAAGCTGGGGGAGCACAACACAAAGTGTCAACATGTGAAAATTTACGCTCAAGGCGCAGGCTCGGGGCACACAACACAAAGTTTCGACATGCAAAAACTCATGCTGAAGGTGCAGACTGGGGGTGCACCACACAAAGTGTCAACATGAAAAAATTTAGGCCCAAGGTGCAAGCTTGGGGTGCACAACACAAAGTGTCGACCTGAAAAATTTCGTGCCCAAGGAACAGATTGGGGGCACAAAACACAAAGTGCCGACATTCAAAAATTTTCTCCAAAGGCACAGGTTCGGGGTGGACAACACAAAGTGTCGACATGCAAAAATTTGTGCCCAAGGCGCTGGATGGGGGTGCACAACATAAAGTGTCAATATGTGAAAATTCACGCCCAAGGCACAGACTGGGGGCGCACAACACAATTTGTTGACATGCGAAAATTCACACCCAAGGCGTAGGCTGGGGGCACACAACAAAAAGTGTTGACATGTGAAAATTCACACCCAAGGCATACGCTGGGGAAACAGTACACAAAGTGTCGACATGCTAAAATTCACGCCCAAGGCACAGGCTCCGTGTGCACAACACAAAGTGTCAACATGTTAAAATTTGCACCCAAGGCGTACACTGGGGGTGCACAACACAAAGTTTCGAGATGTGAAAATTCACACCCAAGGTGTAGGTTGGGAGCGCACAACACAAAGTGTCGACATGCAAAAATTCACACCCAAGGCGTAGGCTTGGGGCGCGCAACAAAAAGTGTTGACATGTGAAAATTTGTGCCCAAGGCAAAGGTTGGGGGCGCACAACACAAAGTTTTGACATGTGAAAATCCGTGCCTAAGGCACAGGCTGGGGGCGCACAACACAAAGTGTCGACATGCACAACACAAGTTGGGTGCGCACAAAAAAAATTTCGACATGTGAAAAATTGTGCCAAATGGATAGGTTGGTGGCACACAACACAAAGTGTTGACATAAGAAAATACGTACCCAAGGCGCAGGCTAGGGGTGCACAACACAAAGTGTCGACATGCACAACACAAGTTGGGTGCGCACAAAAAAAAATGTCGACATGCGAAAATTTGTGCCAAATGGATAGGCTGGTGGCGCACAACAAAAAGTGTTGACATATGAAAATACGTGCCCAAGGCGCAGGCTGGGGGCACACAACACAAAGTGTCGACATGTGAAAATTTGTGCCCAAGGCATAGGTTGGGGGTGCACAACAGAAAGTTTTGACATGTGAAAATACACACCCAAGGTGCAGGCTGGGGGCGCACAACACAAAGTTTTGACATCAGAAAATTTACACCCAAGGTGCAGGCTGGGGGCGTATAACATAAAGTGTGGACATGCGAAAATCTGTGCCAAAGGCACAGGCTCGGGTTGCACAACAGAAAGTGTCGATATGCGAAAATTCACACGCAAGGTGTAGGCTGGGGGCACACAACACAAAGTGTCGACATGCAAAAATTTACACTTAAGGCACAAGCTGGGGGTGCACAACACAAAGTGTTAACATGTAAAAATTTTTGCCCAAGGCATAGGTTGGGGGCACATAACACAAAGTGTTGACATGTGAAAATTCATGCCCAAGGCGGAGGCTGGGGGCGCACAAAAAAAATTTTCAACATGTGAAAATTTGCGCCCAAGGCGCAGGTTGGGGGTGCACAACACTAAGCGTCGACATGTGAAAATTCACACACAAGGCGCAGGCTGCATGCGCACAACACAAAGTGTCGACATGTGAAAATTTACACCCAAGGCACATGCTGGGGGCACACAACACAAAGTGTTGACATGTAAATATTCGCGCCCAAGGCACAGGTTGCGGGCGCACAACACTAAGTGTCGACATGTGAAAATTTTTTCCCATGGTGCAAGCTGGGGGCGCACAACACAAAGTGTCGACATGTGGAAATTTGTGCCCATGGCACAAGCTGGGGACGCACAACACAAAGTGTCGACATGTGAAATTTTTTGCAAAAGGTGCACGCTGGGGGTGCACAACACAAATTGTCGACATGTGAAAATTCGCGCCCAAGGCGCAGCCTAAGGGCACACGACACAAAGTGTCGACATGTAAAAATTCACGCCCAAGGCGTAGGCATGGGAACACAACGCAAAGTGTCGACATGCAAAAATTTGTGCCTATGGTGTAAGCTGGGGGCGCAGAACAGAAAGTGTCGACATACGAAAATTTGTGCCCAAGGTGACAGTTGGGGGTGCACAACACAAAGTGTCGACATATAAAAATTCACGCCCAAGGCATAGGCTGGGGGCGAACAACACAAAGTGTCGACATCCAAAAATTTTTGCCCGAGGCGCAGGCTGGGGTCATACAACACAAAGTGAATACATGTGAAAATCTGTGCCCAAGGCACAGACTTGGGTCGCACAACAAAAAGTGATGACATGTGAAAATACGTGCCCAAGGTGTAGGACGGGGGTGCACAACACAAAGTGTCGACATGTGAAAATTTGCACCCAAGGCACAGGCTCGGAGTGCATAATAGAAAGTGTGAACCTTCAAAAAAATTTGTCGAAGGTGCAGGTTGGGAGTGCAGAACAAAAAGTGTCGACATGTGAAAATTCACGCCGAAGGTGCAGGATGGGGGCGCACAACACAAAGTGTCGACATGTGAAAATTCATGCCCAAGGTGCAGGCTGTGGGCACACAACACAAATTGTTGACATGCAAAAATTCGCGGCCAAGGCATAGGCTAGGGGCGCAGAACAAAAAGTGTCGACATGTTAAAATTTGCACCCAAGGCGATGGCTGGGGGCGCACAACACAAAGTGTCAACATGTAAAAATTTGCACCCATGGGGCAAGTTGGGTTGCTCAACACAAAGTGTCGACATGTGAAAATTTGTTCCCGAGGTGCAGGCTAGGGGTACACAATACAAAGTGTCGACATACAAAAATTCGCGACCAAGGTGCATGCTAGGGGCACATAACACAAAGTGTTGACATGCGAAAATATGTGCCCAAGGCACAAGCTGGGAGCGCACAACACAAAGTGTCAAGAAGCAAAAATTTACTCCTAAGGCACAGGCTGGGGCCGTAAAACTAAAAGTGTTAACATGCGAAAATTCACACCCAAGGTGCAGGCTAGGGGCGCACAACACAAAGTGTCGACATATAAAAATTTTCACCCAAAGCGCATGTTGAGGGTACACAACACAAAGTGTCGACATGAAAAAATTCATGCCCAAGGCACTAGATGGGGGCACAGAACACAAAGTGCCTACTTGCGAAAAATCATGCCCAAGGGCTAGGTTGGGGGCACATGACTAAAAAGTGTTGACATGAAAAAATTTGTGCCCAAGGCATAGGCTGGGGGTGCACAACACAAAGTGTAGACATGTAAAAATTCGTGCCCAAGGTGCAGGCAGGGGGTGCACAACACAAAGTGTTGACATGCAAAAATTCATGCCCGAGGCACAAGCTAGGGGCGCATAGCAAAAAGTGTCAACATGCAAAAATTTGCGCCCAAGGCACAGGCTAGGAGCACACAACACAAATTGTCGAAATGGAAAAATTCACGCCCATGACGTAAGTTGGGGGCACATAACACAAAGTCTCGACATGTGAAAATTTGTGCCCAAGGCGCATGCTTGGGGCACACAACACAAAGTGTCGACATGTGAAAAATTGTGCCCAAGTCGTAGGCTGGGGGTGCACAACACAAAGTGTCGACATGCGAAAATTTTCACCCAAGGCGCAGGTTGGGGGTGCACAACACAAAGTGTCGACATGAAAAAATTAATGCCCAAGGCGATGGATGGGAGTGCACAATACAAAGTGTCAATATGTGAAAATTCATGCCCAAGGCACAAGCTGGGGGCGCACAACGGAAAGTGTTGACTTACAAAAATTCATGCCCAAGGTGCAGGTTGGGGGTGCATGACACAAAGTGTCGACATATGAAAATTTACACCCAAGGCATAGGCTGGAGGTACACAAAAAAAAGTGTCGACATGCGAAAATTTGTGCCCAAGGCACAAGTTAGGGGCACACAACACAAAATGTCAACATGCGAAAATTTACACCCAAGATGCAGGCTCTAGGCACACAACACAAAGTGTCGACATGTGAAAATTCGTGACCAAGGCGCAGGTTGGCGGCGCACAACACAAACTATTGACATGTGAAAATTCGTGCCCAAGGTGCAGTTTGGGGGCGCACAACACAAAGAGTCGACATGCAAAATACACGCCCAAGGCACAGGCTACAGGTGCACAACACAAAGTGTGGACATGCACACAACACAAAGTGTCGAAATGTAAAAATTCACAGCCATGGCGCAAGCTGGGGGTGCACAACAAAAATTGTCGACATGCAAAAATTTGTGCCCAAGGCATAGGCTGGTGGTACACAACACAAAGTGTTGACATGCAAAAATACGCACCCAAGGCGCAGGCTGGGGGTGCACAACACAAATTCTCGATATGTGAAAATTTGTGCCCAAGCCGTAGGTTGAGGGTGCACAAAACAAAGTATCGACATGCGAAAATTTGTGCCCAAGGCATAGGCTTGGGGCGCACAACACAAATTGTTGACATGCAAAAATACGTGCCTAAGGCGCAGGCTGGGGGCGCACAAAACAAAGTTTCAACATGGGAAAATTTACACCCAAGGTGCAGGATGGGGGCGCACAACACAAAGTGTCGGCATGTGAAAAATTGCACCAAATGCGCAGGCTCAGGGTGCACAACACAAAGTGTCGACATGCAAAAATTCATGCCCAAGGCGCAGGTTGGGGGCACATAACACAAAATGTTGACATGCGAAAATTTTCACCGAAGGCACAAGTTTGGGGCACACAACAAAAAGTGTCGACTTGTAAAAATTCGTGCCCAAGGCGTTGGATGGCGGTGCACAAAAAAAACTGTCAATATGTGAAAATTCATGCCCAAGGCGTAGGATGGGGGCGCATAACAAAAAGTGTCAACATGTGAAAATTCACACCCAAGGCGCAGGTTGGGGGCTCACAACACAAAGTTTGAATATGTGAAAATTCATGCGCAAGGTGCAGGCTAGGGGCACACAACACAAAGTGTCGACATGTGAAAATTCACTCCCAAGGCGCAGGTTGGGGGCACACAACACAAAGTGTCGACATGCAAAATTTCATGCCCAAGGCATAGGTTGGGGGCGCATAACATAAAGTATCGACATGTGAAAATTCATGCCCAATGCGGAGGATGGGGGAGCACAACACAAAGTGTCAACATTCGAAAATTTGCGCCTGAGGCACAAGCTGGGGGAGCACAGCTCAAAGTGTCGACATGTGAAAATTCATGCCCAAGGTGTAGGCTGGGGGTGCACAACACAAAGTGTCGACATGTGAAAATTTGCACCTAAGGCACAGGCTGGGGGCACACAACACAAAGTGTTGACATGTAAAAATTCGTACCCAAGACGCAAGCTGGGGGCGCATAACACAAAGTGTCCACATGTGAAAATTCACGCCCAAGGTACAGGCTACGGGTGCACAACACAAAGTGTCGACATGTGAAAATTTGTGCCCATGGTGTAAGCTGGGGGCGCGCAACACAAAGTGTCGACATGCAAAAATTTGTGTCCATGGCACAATCTTGGGGCGCACAACACAAAGTGTTGACATGCAAAAATTTGTGCCAAAGGTGCAGGCTGAGGGTGCACAACACAAAGTGTCAACATATAAAAATTCACGCCGAAGGCGCAGCCTGGGGGCACACAACACAAAGTGTCGGCATGTAAAAATTCACGCCCAAGGAGTAGGCATGGGTGCACAATAGAAAGTGTCTACATGTGAAAATTCATGCCCATGGCACAAGTTGGGGGCGCAGAAAACAAAGTGTCAACATGTGAAAATTTGTGCGCAAGGCGTAGGCTGGGGGCACACAACACATTGTGTCGACATGCAAAAATTCTCACACAAGGCACAGGGTGGGGGCGAACAACACAAAGTGTCGACATCCAAAAATTTGTGCAAAAGGCGCAGTCTAGGGGCATACAACACAAAGTGTCAACATGTGAAAATTCGTTCCCAAGGCACAGGTTTGGGGTGCACAACAAAAAGTGATGACATGCGAAAATACGTGCCCAAGGTGCATGATGGGGTTACACAACACAAAATGTTGACATGCAAAAATTTTCATCCAAGGCACATGCTAGGGGCACACAACACAAAGTGTCAACATTCAAAAAATTTTGAGCAAGGCACAGGTGGGGGTTGCAACACACAAAGTGTTGACATGTGAAAATTTGTGCCGAAGGCGCAGGCTGGGGGCACACAAAACAAAGTGTCAATATGTGAAAATTCATGCCCATGGTGTAGGGTGGGGGTGCACAAAACAAATTGTTGACATGTAAAAATTCTCATGCAAGGCGTACGCTAGGGGCACACAACACAAAGTGTCGACATGCAAAAAATCACACCCAAGGCGATGGTTGGGGATGCACAACATAAAGTGCCAACATGTGAAAATTGTCACCCATGGCGCAAGCTGTGGGTGCTCAACACAAAGTGTTGACTTGCTGGGGGCGCACAACACAAAGTGTCGACATGCAAAAATTCACACCCAAGGCATAGGCTAGGTGCACATAATATGAAGTGTCGACATGCGAAAATACATGCCCAAGGTGTAGGCTGGGAGTGCACAACACAAAGTTCCGAGATGTAAAAATTTTCTCCCAAGGCGTAGGCTGGGGCAACACAACTAAAAGTGTCGACATGTGAAAATTCACGCCCAAGGTGCAGGCTGGGGGCACACAACACAAAGTGTCAACATGCAAAAATTTGTGCCCAGGGCGCAGGTTGGGTGTATACAACAAAAGCGCAGGTTGGGGGTGCACAATACAACGTGTCAACATGAAATTTTTTTTGCCCAAGGCGCGGGTTGGGGGTGCACAACACAAAGTGTCGACATGAAAAAATTCATGCCCAAGGCGCTGGTTGGGGGTGCACAACACAAAGTGTCAATATGTGAAAATTTACGCCAAAGGCACAGGCTAGGGGCGCACAACACAAAGTGTTGACTTCAAATATTCGTGCCCAAGGGGCAGGTTAGGGGCGCATGACTAAAAAGTGTCAACATTCGAAAAAATTTCAACATTTGAAAATTTGTCAATATTTGAAAGTGTTGGGGGTGCACAACACAGAGTGTCAACATTTGAAAATTTTTCCCCAAAGCGCAGGTGGGGGGTGCACAACACAAAGTATCGACATGTGAAAATTCACGCTAAAGGTGCAGGCTGGGGGTGCACAACACAAAGTGTCGACATGTGAAAATTCATGCCCAAATTACAGCCTAGGGGCACACAACACAAAGTGTCAACATTTGAAAATTTGTGCCCAAGGTGATGGTTGGGGGCACACAACACAAAGTGTCAACATGTGAAAATTTGCACCCATGGCGTAAGCTGGGGGCGCAAAACACAAAGTGTCGATATGAAAAAATTTGTGCCCAAGGCACAGGTTGGGGGCGCACAACATAAAGTGTCGACCCTCGAAAATTCGCGCCCAAGGGGCATTCTTGGGGCGCATAACACAAAGTGTGGAGATGTGAAAATATGCACCTAAGGAACAAGCTAGGAGCACACAACACAAAGTGTTGAGATGTAAAAATTTGCTCCCAAGGCACAGGCTGGGGCTGCAAAACACAAAGTGTCAACATGCGAAAATTAACGCCCAAGGTGCACGCTGGGGGCACACAACACAAAGTGTCAACATGTTAAAATTTATGCCCAAGGCACAGGTCGGGTGCGCACAACACAAAGTTTCGACATGGGAAAAATTCTGCCCTAGGCCCAGGTTGAGGGTGCACAACACAGGTGCAGGTTGGGGGCACACAACAAAAAGTGTCGACATGTGAAAATTTTCACCCGAGGCGCAGGTTAGGGGTGCACAACACAAAGTGTCGACTTGAAAAAATTCGTACCCAAGGTGGTGGATGGGGGTGCACAACACAAAGTGTCAATATGCGAAAATTCACATCCAAGGCATAGGCTAGGGGCGCACAACACAAAGTGTCGACTTGCAAAAATTTGTGGCAAAGGCGCAGTTTAGGGGCACATGACACAAATTTTCGACATGCAAAAATTTGTGCCAAAGGCATAGGATGGGGGTGCACAACACAAAGTGTCGACATGCGAACATTCGCGCCCAAGGCACAGGCTGGGGGCACATAACACTAAATGTCAACTTTCTAAAATTTACACCCAAAGCATAGGCTCGGGGTGCACAATAAAAATTGTCAACATGTGAAAATTCATGCCCAAGGCATAGGCTGGGGGTGCACAACACAAAGTGTCGACATGCAAAAATTCATGCCCAAGGCATAGGCTAGGGGCGCACAACACAAAGTGTCGACATGCAAAAATTCAAGCCCAAGGCGCAGGCTAGAGGCACACAACACGAAGTATTGACATGCAAAAATTTGTGCCCAAGGCACAGGTTGGGGGTGCACAACACAAACTAATGAAATACAAAAACTCACACCCATGGTGCAAGCTGGGTGCGCACAACAAAAGTGTCGACATGCAAAAATTTGTGCCCAAGGTGCAGGCTTGGGATGCACAACACAAAGTGTCGACATGCGAAAATTTGTCCCCAAGGCGTAGGCTGGGGGTGCACAGCACAAAGTGTCGACATGCAAAAATTCGTGTCCAAGGCACAGGCTTGGGGCACAAAACACAAATTGTTGACATGCGAAAATACACGCCCAAGGCGCAGGCTGGTGGTGCACAACACAAAGTTTTGACATGGGAAAATTTGCGCCTAAGGTGCAGGCTGGGGGCACACAACACAAATTGTTGACATTTGAAAATTTGCACCCAAGGCGCAAGCTCGAGGTGCACAACATAAAGTTTCGACATGCAAAAATTCATGCCCAATGCACAGGTTGGGGGCGCACAACACAAAATGTCAACATGCAAAAATTTTCACCGAAGGCACAAGTTTGGGGCACACAACAAAAAGTGTCGACTTGTAAAAATTCATGCCCAAGGCACTGGATGGGGGTGCACAACATAAATTGTCAATATGTGAAAATTCACGCCCAAGGCGCAGGCTGGGGGAGCACAACAAAAAGTGTCGACATGTGAAAATTCACACCCAAGGCGCAAGCTGGGGGTGCAAAACACAAAGTGTCGATATGTGAAAATCATGCGCAAGGTGCAGGCTGGGGGCACACTACACAAAGTGTCAACATGCAAAAATTTGTGCCCATGGCGCAGGTTGGGGGCGCATAACACAAAGTGTCGACATGTAAAAATTCGTGCCCAAGGCACAGGTTGGGGGCACATAACACAAAGTGTCGACATGTGAAAATTCATGCCCAAGGGGGAGGTTGGGGGCACACAACACAAAGTGGAAACATGTGAAAAATTGCACCGAAGGCGTAAGCTGGGGGTGCAAAGCACAAAGCGTCGACATGTGAAAATTTTTACCCAAGGCGCAGGCTGCGGGAGCACAACATAAAGGGTTGACATGTGAAAATTTATGCATAATGCATAGGCTGGGGGCACACAACACAAAGTGTCGACATGCAAAAATTCACGCCCAAGGTGAAGGCTGGGGGCGCACAACAAAAATTGTCGACATGCGAAAATTTGGGCCCAAGGCACAGGGTGTGGGTGCACAACACAAAGTGTCAACATTCAAAAATTTGTGCCCATTATGCAAGCTGGAGGTGCACAACACAAAGTGTTGACATGCAAAAATTTGTGCTAAAGGATTAAGCTGGGGGCACACAACATAAAGTGTCAACATGCGAAAATTCATGCCCAAGGCGCAACCTAGTGGCACACAACACAAAGTATCAACATGTGAAAATTTGCGCCCAAGGCGCAGGCATGGGCGCACAACACAAAGTGTCGAAATTTGAAAATTTCTGCCCAAGGCGAAGGATGGGGGCACACAACACAAAGTGTCGACATGCAAAAATTTGCGCCCAAGGCAGAGGTTGGGGGCGAACAACACAAAGTTTTAACATCAAAAAATTTGTTCCAAAGGCACAGGCTGGGGGCATACAACACAAAGTGTCAACAAGTGAAAATTTGTTCCCAAGGCATAGGCCGGGGCCACACAACAAAAAGTGATGACATGTTAAAATACACGCCCAATGCGAAGGATGGGGGAGCACAACACAAAGTGTTGACTTGCGAAAATTCATGCCCAAGGCACAGACTGGGGGCGCACAACACAAAGAGTCAACATTCAAAATTTTTTGCCCAAAGTGCAGGCGGGGGGTGCACAACACAAAGTATCGACATGTGAAATTTTCTACCAAAGGCGCAGGCTGGGGGTGCATAAGACAAAGTGTCGACATGTGAAAATTCATGCCCAAGGTGCAGGGTGGGGGCACACAAAACAAATTTTTGACACGTAAAAATTCATGCCCTAGGCGTAGGCTAGGGGTGCACAACACAAAGTGTCGACACGTAAATTTTTTTTCCTAAGTCAATGGCTGGGGGCACACAACACAAAGTGTCAACATGCGAAAATTTGCACCCATGGCCCAAGCTGGGGGCACTCAACACAAAGTGTTGACATGCTGGGGGCGCACAACACAAAGTGTTGACATGCAATTTTTTTTTCCCCAGGAGCAGGATAGGGGCACATAACACAAAGTGTCGACATGTGAAAATACGTGCCCAAGGCGCAAGATGGGAGCACACAACACAAAGTGTCGAGATGTGAAAATTTGCTCACAAGGCACAGGTTGGGGCCGTACAACAAAAAGTGTCGACATTCGAAAATTCACGCCCAAGGTGCAGGCTAGGGGCACACAACACAAAGTGTCGACATGTAAAAATTTGCGCCCAAGGCGTAGGTTGGGGGTGCACAACACAAGCATAGGTTAGGGGTGTAGAACACAAAGTGGTGACATTCGAAATTTTTTTCCCAAGGTGCAGGTTGGGGGTGCACAACACAAAGTGTCGACATGAAAAAATTCACGGACAAGGTGCTGGATGGGGTTGCACAACACAAAGTGTCAATTTGTAAAAATTCACGCCCAAGGCGTAGGCTGGGAGCGAACAACACAAAATGTGAACTTGCGAAAATTCGTGCCCAAGGGGTAGGTTGGGGGCGCACGACTAAAATCGTCGACATGCGAAAATTTGTGCCCAAGGCATAGGCTGGGGGTGCACACCAAAAAGTGTCAACATGCAAAAATTCACACCCAAGGCACAGGCTAGGGGCACAAAATAGAAAATGTCAACATACAAAAAATTGCACCCAAGGTGTAGGCTCTGGGTGCACAACACAAAGTGTCGGTATGTGAAAATTCGTGACCAAGGCGCAGGCTAGGGGCGCACAACACAAAGTGTCGATATATGAAAATTCATCCCCAAGGGGCAGGTTGGGGGCGCACAACTAAAATCGTCGACATGTGAAAATTTGTACCCAAGGCATAGGGTGGGAGCACACACCAAAAAGTGTCAACATGCAAAAATTCACACCCAAGGCACAGGCTGGGGGCACACAACAGAAAATATCAACATGCGAAAATTTGCACCCAAGGCGTAGGCTCGGGGCACACAACACAAAGTGTCACAATGTAAAAAATTGAGACCAAGGCACAGGCTAGGGGTGCACAACACAAAGTGTCGACATGTAAAAATTCACGCCCAAGGTGCAGGCTGGGGGCGCACAACATAAAGTGTCGACATACATAAAATCATGCCCAAGGCACATGCTAGGGGTGCACAACACAAAGTGTCCAAATGGAAAAATTCATGCCCATGGCGAAAGTTGGGGGCACACAACACAAAGTGTCGACATGCGAAAATTTGTACCCAAGGCGCAGGCTAGTGGTGCACAACACAAAGTGTCGACATGCGAAAATACGCACCCAAGGCGAAGGCTGGGGGCACACAACACAAAGTGTCGACATGTGAAAATTTGTGCCTAATGCATAGGCTGGGGGTGCACAACACAAAGTGTTGACATGCAAAAATACGCACCCAAGGCGCAGGCTGGGGGTGCACAACACAAATTTTCGACATGGGAAAATTTGTGCCCAAGGCGCAGGTTGGGGATACATAACATAGGCGTAGGTTGGGGGCGCACAACACAAAGTATCGTCATATAAAATTTTTCACCCAAGGCAAAGGTTGGGGGTGCACAACACAAAGTATTGACATGTGAAAATTCACACCCAAGGTGATGGCTGGGCGCACACAACACAAACTGTCAACATGTGAAAATTTACACCCATGGCGCAAGCTGGGGGTGCTCAACTAAAAGTGTCGACATGCAAAAATTTGTGCCCAAGGCGAAGGCTTGGGGCGTACAACATAAAGTGTCGACACGTGAAAAATTGCACCCAAGGCACAGTCTAGGGTGCATAACACAAAGTGTCGACATGCGAAAATACGCGCCCAAGGTGCAAGCTGGGAGCGCACAACACAAAGTGTTGAGTTGTGAAAATTTGCTCCGAAGGTGTAGGTTGGGGCCACACAACTAAAAGTGTCGACATTCCAAAATTCACACCCAAGCTGCAGGCTGGGTGCACATAACACAAAGTATCGACATGTGAAAATTTACGCCCAAGGGACAGGTTGGGGGTGCACAACACAGGCGCAGGTTGGGGGCTCACAACACAAAGTGTCGACATGTGAAATTTTTTACGTAAGGCACAGGTTTGGGGTGCACAACACAAAGTGTCGACATGAAAAAATTCATGCTCAAGGCACAGGCTGGAGGCGCACAACACAAAGTGTCGACATGTGAAAATTTGCTCCCAAGGCATAGGCTGGGGGCGCACAACACAAAGTGTCGACATGTGAAAATTCACGCTCAAGGCACAGGCTTGGGGCATACAACACAAAATGTATACATGCGAAAATTTGCACCCAAGGCGCAGGCTCGGGACATACAACACAAAGTCTCGACATGTGAAAATTCACGACCAAGGCACAGGTTGGGGGCACACAACACAAATTGTCGACATGCAAAAATTCATGCCCAAGGTGCAGGCTGGGGGCGCACAACACAAAGTGTCGACATGCAAAAATTCACGCCCAAGGCGAAGGCTAGGGGTGCACAACAAAAAGTGTCGACATGTGAAAATTTGTGCCCAAGGCACAAGCTAGGGGCGCACAACACAAAGTGTCGAAATGGAAAAATTCACACTTATGGCACAAGCCAGGGGCACACAACACAAAGTTTCGACATGCGAAAAATTATGCCCAAGGTGCAGGCTAGTGGCGCACAACATAAAGTGTTGAAATGTGAAAATAAGTGCCCAAGGAACAGGCTGGGGGTGCACAACACAAAGTGTCAACATGTAAAAATTCGTGCCTAAGGCTCGGGCTAGGAGCGCACAACACAAAGTGTTGACATGTAAAAATATGCACCCAAGGTGCAGGAAAGGTGCGCACAACACAAAGCTTCGACATGGGAAAATTGATGCCCAAGGCGCAGGTTGGGGGTACACAACACAGGCGCAGGTTGAGGGCGCACAACAAAAAGTGTCGACATGCGAAAATTTTCACCTGAGGCGCAGGTTGGAGGTGCATAACACAAAGTATCGACATGAAAAAATTCGTACCTAAGGCGGTGGATGGGGGTGCACAACACAAAGTGTCAATATGAGAAAATTCACGCCCAAGGCGTAGGCTGGGGGAGCACAAAACAAAGTGTCGACTTCCAAAAATTCATGCCCAAGGCGTAGGTTGGGGGCACACGACACAAAGTGTTGACATGTAAAAATTTGTGCCCAAGGCATAGGATGGGTGCATAAAACACAAAGTGCCGATATTTGAAAATTTGTGCCCAAAGCACAGGCTTGGGGCACACAACACAAAATGTCAACATGCTAAAATTTACACACAAAGTGCAGGCTCAGGGCACATAACAAAAATTGTCAGCATGTAAAAATTCGTGCCCAAGGCGTAGGCTGTGGGTGCACAACACAAAGTGTCGACATGCAAAAATTAACACCCAAAACACAAGCTGGGAGCACATAACGCAAAGTGTCAACATACGAAAATTCACGCCCAAGGCATAGGCTGCGGGCGCACAACACAAAGTGTCGACATGTGAAAATTTGTGCCCATGGCACAAGCTAGGGGTGCACAACACAAAGTGTCGACATGTTGAAATATTTGCCCATGGCACAAGCTGCGGGTGCACAACACAAAGTGTCAACATGTGAAAATTTATGCCAAAGGTGCAGGTTGGGGGCGCACAACACAAAGTGTCAACATTTAAAAATTTGTGCCCAAGGCACAGCCTGGGGGCACACAACACAAAGTGTCGACATGTAAAATTTTGTGCCCAAGGCACAGGCATGGGCGCATAACAGATTCTGTCGACATGCAAAAATTTGCACCCATGGCGCAAGCTGGGGGCACAGAACACAAACTGTCGACATGTGAAAATTTGTGTCCAAGGCGCAGGCTGGGGGCGCACAACACAAAGTGTCGACATGAAAAAATTCGTGCCCAAGGCAAAGTCTGGGGGGCGAACAACACAAAGTGTCGACATCCAAAAATTTGTGCCAATCGCGCAGGATGGGGCCATACAACAAAAAAGTGTCAACATGTGAAAAATTCATTCCCAGGCACAGGCTGGGGTTGCACAACAAAAGTGTCGACATGTGAAAATTTGTGCCCAAGGCACAGCCTGGGGGCACACAACACAAAGTGTCGACATGTGAAAATTCATGCCTAAGGAACAGGCTGGTGGCACACAACACAAAGTGTCAACATGTGAAAATATGTGCCCAAGGCACAGCCTGGGGGCACACAACACAAAGTGTCGACATGCGAAAATTTTCACCTGAGGTCTCAGGTTGGATTGCATAAACAATATCTACATGAAAAAATTTCGTACCTAAGGCGGTGGATAGAGATTGTGGGGTTTTCACCCCGTAACAAGCGCAGCTTTTCAATCTTCTCACAATTCCCGTGCCCAATTCTTGAGGAGGCTTGTGAGCACAAAACAAAGTGTCGACTTCCAAAAATTCATGCCCAAGGCGTAGGTTGGGGGGCACACGACACAAAGTGTTGACATGTAAAAATTTTGTGCCTCCATGCATCGGATGGGTTGTCATAAACACCAAAATTGCCGATCTTTTCACCAATTTGTTCCCAATTCGGTCACCCTTCCATTCGATATTTGTGCACCCCAACACCACCTGTCCCGCATCTAACCTTTCCCCCACCCCCTTTCCTGCTCCAGTTGGCCCATACCCATCCCAGTTTTGCCCTTCCTTCCCCACTATCTCTTCCGCAGCTTCCTTCTTCTGTGGGTGTGGCACAACACAAAGTGTCGACATGTGAAAATTTGTGCCCAAGGCACAGCCTAGGCACACACAACACAAAGTGTCGACATGAAAAAATTCGCGCCCAAGGCAAAGTCTGGGGGCGAACACACAAAGTGTCGACATGTGAAAATTTGTGCCCAAGGCACAGCCTGGGGGCACACAACACAAAGTGTCGACATGTGAAAATTTGTGCCCAAGGCACAGGCTGGGGGTGCACAACAAAAAGTGTCGACATGTGAAAATTTGTGCCCAAGGCACAGGCTGGGGTTGCACAACAAAAAGTGTCGACATGTGAAAATTTGTGCCCAAGCACAGCCTGGGGGCACACAACACAAAGTGTCGACATGTGAAAATTTGTGCCCAAGGCACAGGCTGGGGTTGCACAACAAAAAGTGTCGACATGCAAAAAATTTGCACCCATGGCGCAAGCTGGGGGCACAGAACACAAACTGTCGACATGTGAAAATTTGTGTCCAAGGCGCAGGCTGGGGGCGCACAACACAAAGTGTCGACATGAAAAAATTCGTGCCCAAGGCAAAGTCTGGGGGCGAACAACACAAAGTGTCGACATCCAAAAATTTGTGCCAATCGCGCAGGATGGGGCCATACAACAAAAAAGTGTCAACATGTGAAAATTCATTCCCAAGGCACAGGCTGGGGTTGCACAACAAAAAGTGATGACATGCGGAAATATGCACCCAAGGCGCAGGATGGGGGCGCAGAACACAAAGTGTTGACATGCGAAAATTTACGCCCAAGGCGAAGGCTAGGGGTGCACAACACAAAGTGTCAACCTTCAAAAAAAAAATTCCCAAGGAGCAGACGGGAGGTGCACAACACAAAGTGTCGACATGTGAAAATTTGTGCCCAAGGAAGAGGTTGGGGGCACACAACACAAAGTGTCGACATGTGAAAATTTGTGCCCAAGGCACAGGCTGGGGTTGCACAACAAAAAGTGTCGACATGTGAAAATTTGTGCCCAAGGCACAGGCTGGGGTTGCACAACAAAAAGTGTCGACATGTGAAAATTTGTGCCCAAGGCACAGCCTGGGGGCACACAACACAAAGTGTCAACATGCGAAAATTTACTCCCATGGCAAAAGATGGGGGTGCTTAACACAAAATGTTGACATGTTGGGGGTGGACAACACAAAGTGTCGATATGCAAAAATTTACACGTAAGGCTTAGGCTAGGGGCGTATAACACAAAGTGTCGACATGCAAATATACGCACCCAAGGCGCAGGCTAGGAGTGCACAACACAAAGTGTCGAGATGCGAAGATTTTCTTCCGCGTCAAGGTGCAGGATGGGCCCGAACAGACCTAAACTGTCGACCATGGAAAAATTCATCATTTGCCCAAGGTGCAGGCTGGAGGCCCACAACAAAAATTTCACATGCGACAATTTTGGGTGCCTAAGGGTGTGGGTTGGGGGTACACAACACGGCGTAGGTTGGGGGTGCAAAACACAAAGTGTCGACATGCAAAAATTTTCGTCCAAGGCATAGATTAGGGGTGCACAACACAAAGTGTCGACATGACAAAATTTGTGCCCAATGCGCAGCTTTAGGAGGCGCACAACACAAATTGTCGACTTGTGAAAATTCGTGCCCAAGGAGCAGGTTAGGGGCGCACAACTAAAATGTGTTGACATGCAAAAAATTTACCTAAGGCACAGGTTGGGGGTGCACAACACAAAGTGTCAACATGAAAAAATTCGTGCCCAAGGCACAGGCTGGGGGAGCACAACACAAAGTTTTGACTTGCAAAAATTCGTGCCCAAGGCGTAGGTTGGGGGCGCATGACACAAATTGTTGACATGTAAGAATTTGTTCCCAAGGCATAGGCTGGGGGCGCACAACACAAAAGGTGTCGACATGCGAAACTTCTGCTCAAGGCACAGGCTTTGGGGCATACAACACAAAATGTATAATGCGAAAATTTGGGCAGCCCAAGGCGCAGGCTTGGACACAAACACAAAGTCTCGCATGTTGCAAATGTCATGACAAGGTTAACTGGGGGCACACAACACAAATTGTCGCATGGAAAAATTCATTGCCCAAGGTGCATGCTGGGGCGCCCAGCACAAAGTGTCGACATGCAAAAGAATTCATGCCAAGGCAGGCTAGGGGCGCACCCACAAAGTGTGACATACGAAAATTTGTGCCCAAGCATCACTCTAGGGCACCAACACAAAGTTTCAAAGGAAAAATCACACTTTGGGCACACCAGCTGGGTCACCAACACAAAGTTTTTCGACATGCAAAACTTGTGGCCCAAGGCTCAGGCTGTGGCGCACAACATAAAGTGTCGACATTGCGAAAAAGACGTGCCCAAGGCATATGGCTGGGGGGGTGCACAACACAAAGTGATTCGACATGCAAAAAAAATTCGTGCCTAAGTCAGCTAGCGAGCGCACAACACAAAGTGTGAGCATGCAAAAATATGCACTTACGGCGCAGGTAATTTGCGCACAAACCAAAGTTTCAATTTTATATTTGTTTTTGGGAACAATTGGTGCCTAAGGGCACAGGTTAGGGGTACAAAACATTAGGCGCAGGTTGAGGGTCCTTCGCGTGTTTGCGCACAACAAAAAAGTGCGACATGTGAAAATTCAGGACCAAGGTGTGACTGGGGGCACACAACCACAAATTGTCGACATGGAAAAAATTAATGCCCAGGGCAGGCTCGGGGAGCGCACAGGCCCAAAATAAGTGCGACAGCAACAATTATGCCCAAGGCGCAGGCTAGGGTACGCGCAAACACAAAGTTGTCGACCTACGGAAAATTTGTGCCCAAGGCACAAGATAGGGGTGCACAACACAACAAAGTGTCACAAAATGGAAAAATTCACACTTTATGCACAAGTGGGGGCACACAACACGCCAAGTTTCGCCATGCCAAAACATTGTGCCACGGCGCAGGAGTGTGGAGGCACAACATAAAGTGTCGACATGCGACAATACGTGCCCAAGCATAGGCTGCCGGGTGCAAAAACACAACAAGAGGTACGACATGCCAAAATTAGTGCCTAAGGCTCAGGCTAGGAGCGCCAACACCAAAGTGTGACATGCAAAAATATGCCACTTAAGGGCATGGTAATTTGCGCACAACACCAAGTTCAACATTGGGGAATTTGCGTTTGGCCTACGGCCGCAGCGTGTAGGGGATACATCCACATAGGCGCAGGTTGAGGGCGGGCCCCACAAACTGTCGACCTGGTGCAACTTTTCCCCTGCGGCACAGGGAATGGAGGTGCACAAACACAACAGTGTCGACATTTGAAAATATTTGTAACCCTAGGCAAGTGGATGGGGAATGCACAACACAACAGTGTCCATATGCGAAAATTCAAAGCACGGGCATAAAGGGTGGGGGCGAACACACACAAGTGATCTTCTGAAAATTATGCCCAAGGCGAGGTTTTGGGGGCAAATGATACAAAGTGTACGGACATTGCAAAAAATTTGTACCAAAGGCATGGGATGGAGTGCGTAAAACCACAAAAGAGTATCGACATTGGAAAAATTCGTGCCCAAGACCGGCTGGGCACCGCAACAAAATGTCAACATGCTAAAATTTGTACCCAAAGCGCAGGCTCAGGGCACACAACAAAAATTGTCAACATGTAAAAATTCGTGCCCAAGGCGTAGGCTGTGGGTGCATAACACAAAGTGTCGACATGCGAAAATTCACGCCCAAGACACAGGCTGGGGACACACAACACAAAGTGGCAACATACGAAAATTCACACCCAAGGCATAGGCTACGGGCACACAACACAAAGTGTCAACATGTGAAAAATTTTGCCCATGACGCAAGCTGGGGGTGCACAACACAAAGTGTCGACATGTGAAAATTTGTGCCCATGGCACAAGCTGCGCTTGCACAACACAAAGTGTCAACATGTGAAAATTTGTGCCAAAGGTGTAGGCTGGGGGCGCACAACACAAAGTGTCAACATGTAAAAATTTGTGCCCTAGGCGCAGCCTAGGGGCACACAACAGAAAGTGTCGACATTTAAAAACTCATGCCCAAGGCACAGGCATGGGCGCATAACAGATTGTGTCGACATGCAAAAAATCGCACCCATGGCGCAAGTTGGGGGCGCAGAACACAAACTGTCGACATGTGAAAATCTGTACCCAAGGCACAGGATGGGGGCACACAACACAAAGTGTCAACATGAAAAAATTCATGCCCAAGGCATAGTCTGGTGGTGAACAACACAAAGTGTCGACATCTAAAAATTTGTGCCAAAGGCGCAGGATGGGGGCATACAACAAAAAGTGTCAACATGTGAATATTCGTTCCCAAGGCACAGGCTGGGGTTACACAACAAAAAGTGATGACATGTGAAAATACGCACCCAAGGCATAGGATGGGGGCACACAACACAAAGTGTTTACATGCGAAAATTCGTGCCTAAGGCACAGACTGGGGGAGCACAACACAAAGTGTCAACCTTCAAAAAAAATTTCCCAAGGCGCAGGCGGGGGGTGCACAACACAAAGTGAAAACATGTGAAAATTTATGCCGAACGTGTAGGCTGGGGGCGCACAACACAAAGTGTCGACATGTGAAAATTCATGCCCAAGGTGTAGGGTGGGGGCGCACAAAACAAATTATTGACATGAAAAAATTCTCACCCAAGGCGTAGGCTAGGGGTGCACAACACAAAGTGTCGACATGCAAAAATTGGTGCCCAAGGCAATGGCTGGGGGTGTACAACACAAAGTGTCAACATGCAAAATTTTTCTCCCATGGCGAAAGCTAGGGGTGCTTATCACAAAGTGTTGACATGTTGGGGGTGCACAACACAAAGTGTTGACATGTAAAAATTTACACCTAAGGCATAGGCTAGGGGAGCATAATATAAAGTGTCGACATGTAAATATATGCACCCAAGGTGTAGGTTGGGAGTGCACAACACAAATTGTCGAGATGCGAAGATTTTCTCCCAAGGTGCAGTCTTGTGCCACACAACTAAAAGTGTTGACATGTAAAAATTCACGCCCAAGGTGCAGGCTGGGGGCGCACAACACAAACTGTCAACATGTGAAAATATGTGCCTAAGGTGTAGGTTGGGGGTGCACAACACAGGCGCAGGTTGGGGGTGCAAAACACAAAGTGTCGGCATGTAAAAATTTTCACCCAAGGCACAAGTTAGGGGTGCACAACAGAAAGTGTCGACATGAAAAAATTCTTGCCCAAGGCGCAGGCTAGGGGCGCACAACACAAAGTGCCGACTTGTGAAAATTCATGCCCAAGGGGCAGGTTAGGGGCGCATGACTAAAAAGTGTCGACATGTGAAAATTTTCCCCCAAGCCATAGGCTAGGGACGCACAACACAAAGTGTCAACATTTGAAAAATTTTACCCAAGGCGCAAGCGGGGGGTGAACAACACAAAGTGTTGACATGTGAAAATTCTAGCCGAAGGCACAGGCTGGGGGTGCACAACACAAAGTGTCAACATGTGAAAATTCATGCCCAAGGCGCAGGTTGCGGGTGTACAACATAAACTATTGACATTAAAAAATTTGCTCCCAAGGCGTAGGCCGGGGGCACATAACACAAAGTGTGGACATTAGAAAATTTACGCCCAAGGTGGTGGCTGGGGGCACACAACACAAATTGTCAACATGTGAAAATTTTTTCCCATGGCACAAGCTGGGGGTGCTCAACACAAAGTGTCGACATGCAAAAAATTGTGCCCAAGGCACAGGCTGGGGGTGCAGAACATAAAGTGTCGACATGTGAAAATTTGTGCCTAAGGCGCAATCTAGGGGCGCATAACAGAAAGTGTCGACATGCGAAAATACGCACCCAATGCGCAAGCTGGGAGCACACAACACAAAGTGTATAGATGTGAAAATTTTCTCCTAAGGCACAGGTTTGGGCCGCACATCTAAAAGTGATGACATGTGAAATTTCACGCCCAAGGTGCAGGCTGGGGGCACACAACACAAAGTATCGACATGTGAAAATTTATGCCAAAGGCGCAGATTGGGGGTGCACAACACATGCGAGGTTTGGGGGCACACAACACAAAGTGTCAACATGCGAAATTTTTTCCCAAGGTGTAGTTTGGGGGTGCACAACACAAAGTGTCGACATGAAAAAATTCATGCCCAAGACGCAGGCTGGGGGCGAACAACACAAAGTGCCGACTTGCGAAAATTCGTGCCCAAGGCAAGGGTTGGGGGTGCATGACACAAAGTGTCGACATGCGAAAATTTACACCCAAGACATAGGTTAGGGGCACACAACACAAAGTGTCGACATGTGAAAATTCATGCCCAAGGTATAGGCTTGGGGCACACAACACAAAATGTCAACATGCAAAAATTTTCACCCAAGGCGCAGGCTCAGGGCACACAACACAAAGTCTCGACATGTGAAAGTTCGTGACCAAGGCGTAGGCATGGGTGCACAACACAAAGTGTCGACATGTGAAAATTTGTGCCCATGGCGCAAGCTGGGGGCATAGAACACAATGTGTCGACATGTGAAAATTTGTGCCCAAGGCGGAGGCTGGGGGCGCACAACACAAAGTGTCGACATGTAAAAATTCGAGCCCAAGGCATAGGCTAGGGGCGAATAACACAAAGTGTCAACATCAAAAAATTTGTGCTAAAGGCACAGGCTTGGGGCGTATAACACAAGGTGTCAACATGTGAAAATTAGTTCCCAAGGCACAGGCTAGGGGCACACAACAAAAAGTGATGACATGCGAAAATACGCGCCCAAGGCGTAGGATGGGGGTGCACAACACAAAGTGTTGACATGTGAAAATTCGTGCCCAAGGCACAGGCTTGTGGCGCACAACACAAAGTGTCAACATTCAAAAAAATTGCCTAAGGCATAGGCGGGGGGCGCACAACACAAAGTGTCAACATGTGAAAATTCGAGCTGAAGGTGCAGGCTGGGAGCGCACAAGATAAAGTTTCGACATGCGAAAATTCATGCCCATGGTGCAGAGTAGGGGCGCACAAAACAAAATGTTGACATGCTGGGGGCGCACAACACAAACTGTTGACATACGAAAATTCTTGCCCAAGGCATAGGCTAGGAGCACATAACACAAAGTGTCGACATGCGAAAATACGTGCCCAAGGCGCAGGCTATGAGCACACAACACAAAGTGTCGAGATGAGAAAATTTTCTCCCAAGGCGCAGGCTGGGGATACACAACTAAAAGTGTCGACATGCGAAAATTCACACCCAAGGTGCAAGCTGGGGGCTCATAACACAAAGTGTCAACATGCAAAAATTTGTGCCCAACGAGCAGGTTGGGGGTGCACAACACAAATTTTCGACATGAAAAAATTCGTTCCCAAAGCTTTGGATGGGGGTGCACAACACAAAGTGTCAATATGTGAAAATTCACTCCGAAGGTGCAGGCTGGGGGCACACAACACAAAGTGTCAACTTGTGAAAATTTGTGCCCAAGTGGCAGATTGGGGGCGCATGACTAAAATGTGTCGGGATGTGAAAATTAGTGCCCAAGGCATAGGCGTGTTTAGCGCGGGCTGGGGGTACATAACACAAAGTGTCTACATGTGGAAATTCATGCCCAAGGTGCAGGTTGGGGGCGCACAACACAAATTGTTGACATGAAAAAATTTACGCCCAAGGCGTAGGGTAGGGGCGCACAACAGAAAGTGTCGACATGTGAAAATTCACGCCCAAGGTGATGGCTGGGGGCACACAACACAAAGTGTCAACAAGAGAAAATTTACACCCATGTCCCAACCTGGGGCTGCTCAACACAAAGTTTTGACATACAAAAATTTGTGCCCAAGGCGCAGGCTGGGGGAGCACAACATAAAGCGTCGACACGTTAAAATTTGCGCCCAAGTTGTAGTCTAGGGGCACATAACACAAAGTGTCGATATGCGAACATACACGCCCAAGGCGCAAGCTTGGAAAGCACAACACAAAGTGTTGAGATGCGAAAATTTTCTCCCAAGCTGTAGGTTGGGGCCGCACAACTTAAAGTGTCGACATGTGAAAATTCAGGCCCAAGGTGTAGGCTGGGGGCACACAACACAAAGTGTCAACATGTGAAAATTTACACCCAAGGTGCAGGTTGGGGGTGCACAACTTAAAGTGTTGACATGTGAAAAAAATTTCCTAAGGTGCAGGTTAGTGGTGCATAACACAAAGTGTCGACATGAAATTATTTTTTCCTAAGGTGCAGGCTGGGGGCGCACAACACAAAGTGTCGACTTCCAAAATTTTCGTGCCCAAGGCGTAAGTTGGGGGCGCATGACACAAAGTGTCGACATGCAAAACTTTGCGCCCAACGCATATGCTGGGGGTGCATAACACAAAGTGTCGACATGTGAAAAATTGTGCCTAAGGCACAGGCTTGGGGCACACAACACAAAATGTCAACATGTGAAAATTTGCACCCAAGGCACAGGTTTGGGGCACACAACACAAATTCTCAACATGTGAAAATTTGCGACCAAGGCACAGGCTGGAGGCACACAACACAAATTGTTGACATGCAAAAATTCACGCCCAAGACGCATGCTGGGGGCACACAACACAAAGTGTTGACATGAAAAAATTCACGCCCAAGGCGCAGGATAGGGGTGCAGAACACAAAGTGTCGACATGTGAAAATTCATGCCCAAGGTGTAGGCTGGGGGTGCACAACATAAACTATTGACATTAAAAAATTTGCGCCCAAGGCATAGGCTGGGGGCACATAACACAAAGTGTCGACATGAGAAAATTTGTGCCCAAGGCGATGGCTGGGGGAACACAACAGAAAGTGTTAACATGTGAAAATTTGTGCCCATGGCACAAGCTGGGGGCGCTGAACATAAAGTGTCGACATGCAAAAAATTTTTCCCAAGGCACAGGCTGGGGGCACACAACATAAAGTGTCGACATGCGAAATTTTGGGACTAAGGCGCAGTCTAGGGGTGCATAACACAAAGTGTCGACATGTGAAAATACGCACCCAAGGCGCAAGCTGGGAGCACACAACACAAAGTGTCGAGATGTGAAAATTTGCTCCCAAGGCGCAAGCTGGGGCCTCACATCTAAAAGTGACGACATGCGAAAATTCACGCCCAAGGTGCAGGCTGTGGGCACAAAACACAAAGTATCGACATGTGAAAATTTACACCCAAGGTGTAGGTTGGGAGTGCACAACACAAAGTGTCGACATGAAAAAATTCATGCCCAAGGCACAGGCTGGGGCCGAACAACACAAAGTGTCAACTTGCGAAAATTCATGCCCAAGGCACAGGTTGGGGGTGTATGACACAAAGTGTCGACATGCGAAAATTTTCACCCAAGACATAGGCTGGGGGTGCACAACACAAAGTGTCGACATGTGAAAATTCACGCCCAAGGTACAGGCTTGGGAAACACAACACAAAATGTCAACATGCAAAAATTTGCACCCAAGGTGCAGGCTCGGGGCACACAACACAAAGTCTCGACATGTGAAAATTCATGACTAAGGCGTAGGCATGGGCACACAACACAAAGTGTCGACATGTGAAAGTTTGTGCCCATGGCACAAGCTGGGGTCGTAGAACACAAAGTGTCGACATGTGAAAATTTGTGACCAAGGCGCAGGCTGGGGGCGCAAAACACAAAGTGTCGACTTGTAAAAATTCACGCACGAGGCACAGGCTGGGGGCAAACAACACAAATTGTCAACATCAAAAAAATTGTGCTAAAGGCGCAGGCTTGAGGCGTACAACACAAAGTGTCAACATGCGAAAATTTGTTCCCAAGGCACAAGATAGGGGCTCACAACAAAAAGTGATGACATGTGAAAATTTACGCCCAAGGCACAGGCTTGTGGTGCACAACACAAAGTGTCAACATTCAAAAAAATTTGCAGAAGGTGCAGGCGGGGGGTGCACAACACAAAGTGTCGATATGTGAAAATTCACGCCGAAGGCATAGGCTGGGAGCGCACAAGACAAAGTGTCAACATGTGAAAATTCATGCCCAAGGTGCAGGGTGGGGGCGCACAAAACAAAGTCTTGACATGCTAGGGTCGACATACGAAAATTCTTGCCCAATGCAGAGGTTGTGAGCGCACAACACAAAGTGTCGAGATGAGAAAATTTTCTCCCAAGGTGCAGGCTAAGGCTGCACAACTAAAAGTGTCGACATGCGAAAATTCAGGCCCAAGGTGGAAGCTGGGGGCTCACAACACAAAGTGTCAACATGCAAAAATTTGCGGCCAATGTGCAAGTTGTGGGTGCACAACACAGGCGCAGGTTAGGGGTGCACAACACAAAGTGTCGACATGTAAAAATTTTCTCCCAAGGCGCAGGTTGGGGGTAGACAACCCAACGTGTCGACATGAAAAAATTTGTTCCCAAGGCATTGGATGGGGGTGCACAATGCAAAGTGTCAATATGTGAAAATTCACGCCGAAGGCATAGGATGGGGGCACACAACACAAAGTGTCGACTTGCGAAAATTTATGCCCAAGGGGCAGGCTTGGGGCGCACAACTAAAACATGTGGATATGCGAAAATTAGCACCCAAGGCGCAGGCGTGGGGTGCACAACACAAAGTTTTGACATGCAAAAATTCATGCCCAAGGTGTAGGCTGGGGGCGCACAACACAAATTGTTGACATGAAAAAATTTACACCCAAGGCGTAGGGTAGGGGCGCACAACACAAAGTGTCGACATGCAAAAATTCACGCCCAAGGCGATGGTTGGGGGCACACAACACAAAGTGTCAACAAGATAAAATTTACACACATGGCGCAACCGGGGGTTGCTCAGCACAAAGTGTCGACATACAAAAATTTGTGCCCAAGGTGCAGGCTGGGGTAGCATAACATAAAGTGTCGACACGTGAAAATTTACGCCCAAGGTGTAGTCTAGGGGCACATAACACGAAGTGTTGCTATGCGAAAATACACGCCCAAGGTGCAAGCTTGGAGCACACAACACAAAGTGTCGAGATGCGAAAATTTTCTCCCAAGGTGCAGGCTGGGGCTGCACAACTAAAAGTGTGGACATGCAAAAATTCAGCCCCAAGGTGTAGGCTGGGGGCACATAACACAAAGTGTCAACATGTGAAAATTTACGCCCAAGGCGCAGGTTGGGGGCGCACAACACAAAGTGTCGACATGCAAATTTTTTTTCCTAAGTTGCAGGTTAGGGGTGCACAACACAAAGTGTCGACATGAAAAAATTTGTGCCCAAGGAGCAGGCTGGGGGCGCACAACACAAAGTGTTGACTTGCGAAAATTCATGCCCAAGGCGTAGGTTGGGGGCGCATGACACAAAGTTTCGACAAGCAAAAATTTGCGCCCAACGAATAGGCTGGGGGTGCACAACACAAAGTGTCGACATGTGAAAAATTGCGCCTAAGGCACATGCTTGGGGCACACAACACAAAATGTCAACATGTGAAAATTTGCACCCAAGGCACAGGCTTGGGGCACACAACACAAAGTCTCAACATGTGAAAATTCGCGACCATGGCGCAAGATGGGGGCACACAACACAAATTGTGGACATGTGAAAATTCATGCCCAAGGCGCAGGCTAGGGGCACACAACACAAAGTGTCGACATGCAAAAATTCTTGCCCAAGTCGTATGCTAGGGGCGTAGAACACAAAGTGTCGACATGCGAAAATTTGCGCCCAAGGCATATGCTAGGGGCGTACAACACAAAGTGTCGAAATGGAAAAATTCACATCTATGGCACAGGCTGGGGGCACACAACACAAAGTGTCGACATGTAAAAATTGACGCCTAAGGCGCAGGCATGGGCACACAATAGAAAGTGTCGACATGCAAAAATTTACGCCCATGGCGCAAGCTGGTGGCGCAGAACACAAAGTTTCAACATGTGAAAATTTATGCCGAAGGCACAGGCTGGGGGCGTACAACACAAAGTGTTGACTAGCAAAAATTCACGCCCAAGGAACAGGCTGGGTGTGAACAACACAAAGTGTCGAAATAATTTTTTTTTTCCAAAGGTGTAGGATGGTGGCGTACAATACAAAGTATCAACATGTGAAAATTCGTTCCCAAGGCACAGGCTAGGGGTGCACAACAAAAAGTGATGACGTGTAAAAATATGTGCCCAAGGCATAGGCTGGGGGCGCACAACACAAAGTGTCAACATTAAAAAAAAATTTCTGAAGGCGAAGGTGGGGGGTGCACAACACAAAGTGTCAACATGTGAAAATTCATGCCGAAGGCGTAGCCTGGGGGCGCACAACACAAAGTGTCAACATGCGAAAATTCATGCCCAAGGTGTAGGGTGGGGGTGCACAAAACAAATTGTTGACATGCAAAAATTCACGCTCAAGGCGTAGGCTAGGGGCGCACAACACAAAGTGTCAACATGCAAAAATTTGAGCCCAAGGCGATGGTTGGGGGCGCATAACACAAAGTGTCAACATGTAAAAATTTGAACCTATGGCGCAAGCTGGGGGCACTCAACACAAAGTGTTGACATGCTAGGGGTGCACAACACAAAGTTTCAACATGAAAAAATTTGTGCGCAAGGCGTAGGCTACGGGTGCATAACACAAAGAGTCAACATGGGAAAATACCCGCCCAAGGTGTAGGCTGGGAGCGCACAACACAAAGTGTCAAGAAGCGAAAATTTGTGCCCAAGGCATAGGCTGGGGCTGCACAACTAAAAGTGTCGAGTTGTGAAAATTCATACCCAAGGGGCAGGTTGAGGGTGCACGACTAAAAAGTGTCGACATGCGAAAATTTACGGCCAAGGCACAGGCTGGGGGGCACAAGACAAAGTGTCAACATTTGAAAAATTTTTCCCAAGGCGTAGGCATGGTTTACACAACACAACATGTCCACATGTTAAAATTTGCGCTGAGGGCACAAGCTGGGGGCACACAACACAAAGTGTCGACATGTGAAAATTCATGCCAAAGATGCAGGCTGGGGGCACACAACAGAAATTGTTGACATGAAAAAATGTACACCCAAGGCGTAGGCTAGGTCCGCACAACACAAAGTGTCGACATGAAAAAATTCACACCCCTGGCACAAGCTAGGGGAACACAACATAAAGTGACGACACGCAAAAATTCGCACCGAAGGTGGAGTCTAGGGTTGCATAACACAAAGTTTTGACATGTAAAAATATGTGCCCAAGGTGCAAGCTGGGAGCACACAACACAAAGTGTCGAGATGCAAAAATTTGCTCCCAAGGCGCAGGCTGGGGCCGCACAACTAAAAGTTTCGACATGCAAAAATTTAGGTCCAACGTGTAGGCTGGGGGCACATAACACAAAGTGTCAACATGTGAAAATTTACGCCCAAGGCACAGGTTGGGGGTGCAAAACATAGGTGTAGGTTGGGGGCGCACAACACAAAGTGTCGACATGTGAAAATTTTCACATAAGGCGCAGGTTGGGGGTGCACAACAAAAAGTGTCGACATGAAATAATTCGTGCCCAAGGCAAAGGCTAGGGGCGCACAACATAAAGTGTCGACTTGTGAAAATTCATGCCCAATGCGCAGGTTGGGGGCGCATGACACGAAGTGTTGAGATGTGAAAATTTGTGCCCAAGGCATAGGATGGGAGCGCACAACACAAAGTGTCAACATGTGAAAATTCATGACCAAGGCACAGGATTGGGGCACACAACACAAAATGTCAACATGCAAAAATTTGCACCCAAGGCGTGGGCTCGGGGCACATAACACAAAGTCTCGACATGTGAAAATTCTCGACCAAGGCGCAGGCTAGCGGTACACAACACAAATTGTCGACACGTGAAAATTCATGCCCAAGGCACAGGCTGGGGGCGCACAACATAAAGTGTCGACATGCAAAAATTCACGCCCAAGGCGCAGGGTAGGGGCGTATAAAACAAAGTGTCGATATGAAAAAATTTACACCCAAGGCACAGGCTAGGGGCACACAACACAAAGTGTCGAAATGGAAAAATTCACACCTTTGGTGCAAGCTAGGGGCACACAACACAAATTTTTGACATGCAAAAATTTGTGCCCAAGGCACAGGCTGGTGGCGCACAACATAAAGTGTCGACATGCGAAAATTCGTGCCCAAGGCGCAGGCTAGGGGCACACAACACAAAGTTTCGACATGCAAAAATTTGTGCCTAAGGCTCAGGCTACGAGCTTACCACTCAAAGTGTCGACATGAAAAAATACTTGCCTAAGGTGCAGGCTGGGTGCACACAACACAAAGTTTTGACATGGGAAAATTTGTGCCCAAGGCGCAGGTTGGGGGTGCACAACAAAGGCGTAGGTTGGGGGTGAACAACACAAAGTGTCGACATGTGAAAATTTGTGCCCAAGGCACAGCTTGCGGGTGCACAACAAAGGCACAGGTTAGGGATGCACAACATGAAGTTTCAACATGTGAAAGTTTGTGCCCAAGGCATAGGATGGGGGTGCACAACACAAAGTGTCGACATGTAAAAATTCACGCCCAAGGCACAGGCTGGGGGCACACAACACAAAATGTTGACTTGTAAAATTTTGTGCCCAAGGCACTAGATGGGGGTGCATAACACAAAGTATCAATATGTTAAAATTCACACCCAAGGCACAGGCTGGGGGCACCCAAAAAAAAGTGTCGACATGTGAAAATTCACACCCAAGGCACAGGATAGGGGCGCAAAACACAAAGTGTTGATATGTGAAAATTCATGCACAAGGTGCAGGCTGGGGGCACACAACACAATGTGTCGACATGCAAAAATTTGTGCCCAAGGCACAGGCTGGGGGCATACAACACAAACTGTCGACATGCAAAAATTCATGCCTAAGGCATAGGTTGGGGGCGCATAACACATAGTTTCGACATGTGAAAATTCACGCCCAAGGCGGAGGTTGGGGTGCACAACACAAAGTGTCGACATGTGAAAATTTGTGCCCAAGGCGTAAGCTAGGGGTGCAAAGCACAAAGCATTGACATGTGAAAATTTTCCCCCAAGGCGCAGGATGGGGATGTACAACAAAAAGTGTCGATATGTGAAAATTTGCACCCAAGGCACAAGCTTGGGGCGCACAACACAAAGTTTCTACATGCAAAAATTCACACCCAAGGAAAAGGCTAGGGGCGCACAACACAAAGTGTCGACATGGAAAAATTTGCGCCCAAGGCATAGGCTACGGGTGCACAATACAAAGTGTCGACATGCGAAAATTTGTGCCAATGGCGCAAGCTGGGGGTGCACAACACAAAGTGTCGACATGTGAAAATTTGTGCCAAAGGAGTAGGCTGGGGGCGCACAACCTAAAGTGTCAACATGCAAAAATTCATGCCCAAGGTGCAGCCTAGGGGCACACAACACAAAGTGTCGACATGCAAAAATTCGTGCCCAAGGCGCAGGCATGGGTGCACAACACAAAGTGTCGAAATGTGAAAATTTGTGCCCAAGGCGCAGGCTAGCGGCACACAACAAAAAGTGTCGATATGTAAAATTTCACACCCAAGCCACATGTTGGGGGTGAACAACACAAAGTTTTGACATCCAAAAATTTGTGCCAAAGGCGCAGGCTGGGGGCATACAACACAAAGTGTAAAGATGTGAAAATCCATTCCCAAGGCACATGCTAGGGGTGCACAAAAAAAAGTGATGACATGTGAAAATACACCCAAGGCACAGGTTGGGGACGCACAACACAAAGTGTCGACATGCGAAAATTTGTGCCCAAGGCGCAGGTTGGGGGTGCACAACAAAGGCGCAGGTTGGGGGCACACAACACAAAGTGTCAACATGCGAAAATTTGTGGCAAAGGCATAGGATGGGGGCGCACAACAAAAAATGTCGACATGTGAAAATTCATGTCCAAGGCATAGGCTGGGGGCACACAACACAAAATTTCAACATGCTAAAATTTGCATCCAAAATGTAGGATCGGCGTGCACAACAAAAATTGTCAACATGTGAAAATTTGTGCCCAAGGTGTAGGCTGGGGGTGCACAACAAAAAGTGTTGACATGCAAAAATTCACGCCCAAGGCGCAGGCTGGGGGCGCACAACACAAAGTGTCGACATGTAAAAATTCAATCCCAAGGTGCAGGCTAGGGGCAGACAACACAAAGTATCGACATGTGAAAATTTACGCACAAGGCACAGGCTGGGGGCGCACAACACAAAGTGTCGAAATGTAAAAATTCATGCCTATGGTGCAAGCTGGTGGCGCACAACAAAAAGTTTCGACATGTAAAAATTTGTGCCCAAGCTGTAGGCTGGGGGTGCACAACACAAAGTGTTGACATGCAAAAATTCATGCGCAAGGCACAGGCTTGAGGCGCACAACACAAATTGTTGACATATGAAAATACGCGCCCAAGACGCAGGCTCGGGGTGCACAATACAAAGTTTTGACATGGGAAAATTTGTGCCCAAGGTGCAGGAAGGGGGCGCACAACACAAAGTGTTAACATATGAAAATTTGTGTCCAAGGCGTAGGCTCAGGGTGCATAACACAAAGTGTCGACATGCAAAAATTCACGCCTAAGGCGCAGGTTGGGGGCGCACAACACAAAAAGTTGACATGCGAAAATTTTCACCGAAGGCGCAAGTTTGGGGCGCACAACAAAAAGTGTCAACTTGTAAAAATTTGTGCCCAAGGCATTGGATGGCGGTGCACAAAACAAAGTGTCAATATACGAAAATACATGCCCAAGGCGCAGGCTGGGGGCACACAACAAAAAGTGTCGACGTGTGAAAATTCACACCCAAGTCACAGGCTGGGCGTGCAAAACACAAAGTGTCGATATGTGAAAATTCACGCACAAGGTGCAGGCTTGGGGCACACAACACAAAGTGTCGACATGTAAAAATTCATGCCCAAGGAGCAGGCTGGGTGCGCACAACACAAAGTGTCGACATGCAAAAATTTGTGCCCAAGGCATAGGTTGCGGGCGCATAACACAAAGTGTCGACATGTGAAATTTCACGCCCAAGGCGGAGGTTGGGGCGCACAACACAAAGTGTCAACATGTGAAAAGTTATGCCCAAGGTGTAAGTTGGGGTTGCAAATCAAAAAGCATTGACATGTGAAAATTTTCCCCCAAGGCGCAGGCTGTAGGTGCACAACAAAAAGTGTCGACATGTGAAAATTTACGCCCAAGGCACAGGATGGGGGCACACAACACAAAGTGTCAACATGCAAAAATTCACACCCAAGGCAAAGGCTGTGGGTGCACAACACAAAGTGTGGACATGCGAAAATTCACGCCCAAGGCATAGGCTGCGGGCGCACAACACAAAGTGTCGACATGCGAAAATTTGTGCCCATGGCGCAAGTTCGGGGTGCACAACACAAAGTGTCGACATACAAAAATTTTGCCAAAGGAGCAGGCTGGGGGCGCACAACATAAAGTGTCAACATGCGAAAATTCATGCCAAAGGTGTAGCCTACGGGCACACAACACAAAGTGTCGACATGCAAAAATTCACACCCAAGGCGCAGACATGCGTGCATAACACAAAGTGTACAAATGCGAAAATTTGTGCCCAAGGTACAAGCTGGGGGTACACAACAAAAAGTGTCGATATGTAAAAATTCACGCCCAAGGCATAGGATGGGGGTGAACAACACAAAGTTTCGACATCCAAAAATTTGTGCCAAAGGTGCAGGCTGGGAGCGTACAACACAAAGTGTAAACATGTGAAAATCCATTCCCAAGGCACAGGTTGGGGGTGCACAATAAAAAGTTATGACATGTGAAAATACGTGCGCAAGGCACAGGATGGGTGGGCATAACACAAAGTGTTGACATGAAAAAATTCAAGCCCAAGGCATAGGCTGGGGGCGCACAACACGAAGTGTAAACATTGAAAAAAAATTTCCCAAGGCGCAGGCGGGGGGAACACAACACAAAGTGTCGACATGTGAAAACTCACGCCAAAGGCGCAGGCTGGGGGTGAACAACACAAAGTGTCGACATGTGAAAATTCATGCCCAAGGTGCAGGCTGGGGGCACACAAAAATAAATTGTTGACACGTAAAAATTTGCGCCCAAGGAGTAGGCTAGGGGTGCACAACACAAAGTGTCAACATGCAAAAATTCATGCCCAAGCTGATTGCTGGGGGTGCACAACACAAAGTGTTAACATGTGAAAATTTGAGCCCATGGCACAAGCTAGGGGCGCTTAACGCAAAGTGTTGACATTGTGGCGGCACACATCACAAAGTGTCAACATGCAAAAATTCACACCCCAGGCGTAGGCTAGGGGCGGATAACACAAAGTGTCGACATGTGAAAATATGTGTCCAAGGTGCAAGCTGGGAGTGCACAACAAAAAGTGTCGAGATGCGAAAATTTTCTCCCAAGGCACAGGCTGGGGCCGCACAACTAGAAGTGTGGACCTGTGAAAATTCACACCCAAGGTGCAGGCTCGGGGCGCACAACAAAAAGTGTCAACATGCAAAAATTTCCACCCAAGGCGCAGGTTGGGGGTGCACAACATAGGCACAGGTTGGGGGCGCAAAATACAAAGTGTCGACATGTGAAAAATTTCACCCAAGGCGCACGTTGGGGGTGCACAACATAAAGTGTCAACATGAAAAAATTCTTGGACAAGCTTCTGGATGGGGGTACACAACACAAAGTGTCAATTTATGAAAATTCACACCCAACGCGCAGGCTGGGGGTGCACAACACAAAGTGTCGATATGCGAAAGTTCATGCCCAATGGACAGGTTGGGGGCGCACGACTAAAATCGTTGACATGTAAAAATTTGTGTCCAAGGCATAGGATGGGGGCGCACAACACAAGGTGTCAACATGCAAAAATTCAAACCCAAGGCACAGGCTGGGGGCACACAATAGAAAATGTCAACATGTGAAAATTTACACCCAAGGCGCAAGCTCGGGGCGCACAACACAAAGTGTCAGCATGTGAAAATTTGTGACCAAGGCATAGGCTGGGGGTGCAGAACACAAAGTGATGACATGTGAAAATTCACACCCAAGGTGCAAGCTGAGGGTGAACAACACAAACTGTCGACATGCGAAAATTTACACCCAAGGCACAGGCTAGGGGTGCACAACACAAAGTGTCGAAATGGAAAAATTCACGCCAATGGCACAAGCTGGGGGCACACAACACAAAGTGTCGACATGCAAAAATTTGTACCCAAGGCACAAGCTAGTGGCGCACAACAAAAAGTGTTGACATGCGAAAATACGCACCCAAGGCAGAGGCTGGGGGCGTACAACACAAAGTCTCGACATCCGAAAATTTGTGCCCAAGGCGCAGGCTTGGGGCGTATAACACAAATTGTCGACATACGAAAAATGCGTGCCCAAGGAGCAGGCTGGGGGCGCACAACACAAAGTGTTGACATGAAAAAATTTGTGCCTAAGGCACAAGCTGGGGGCACACAACACAAAGTGTTGAGATGCAAAAATACGTGCCCAAGGCACAGGCTGGGGGCACACAACACAAAGTTTTGACATGGGAAAATTTACACGTAAGGCGCAGGTTGGGGGTACACAACACTGACATAGGTTGGGGGCGCACAACTCAAAGTATCGACACGTAAAAAATTTCACCCAAGGCAAAGGTTGGGGGTGCACAACACAAAGTTTCGATATGAAAAAATTTGTGTCCAAGGCGGTGGATGGGGGTGCACAACACAAAGTTTCAATATGTGAAAATTCATGCCCAAGGTGTAGGCTAGGGGTCCTCAACACAAAGTGTCGACATGCTAAAATTCTTGCCCAAGAAGCAGGTTGGGGGTGCACGACACAAAGTGTTGACATGTGAAAATTTGCGCCCAAGGCATAGGCTGGGGGCGCACAACACAAAGTGTCGACATGTGAACATTTACACACAAGGCATAGGCTGGGGGCACACAACACAAAATGTCATCATGCTAAAATTTACACCCAAAGTGCAGGCTCGGGGCGCACAAGAAAAAGTGTCTACATGTGAAAATTCATGCCCAAGGCACATGTTGGGGGCACACAACACAAAGTGTTGACATGTAAAAATTCACACCAAAGGCGCAGGCTAGGGGTGCACAACACAAAGTGTTGACATACGAAAATACACACCCAAGGCGCAGGCTGGTGGTGCACAACACAAAGTCTTGACATGCGAAAATTTGTAACCAAGGGATAGGCTTGGGGCACACAATACAAAGTGTCGACATGTGAAAATTCGTACCCAAGGCATAAGCTAGGGGCGCACAACACAAAGTGTCGACATGCGAAAATTTGTGCCAAAGGTGTAGGCTAGGGGCGCACAACACAAAGTGTCAACATGTAAAAATTTGTGCCCTAGGCGTAGCCTGGGGGCACATAACACAAAGTGTCGACATGCAAGAATTTGTGCCCAAGGCACAGGCTGGGCACGCAACACACAAAGTGTTGACATGCGAAAATATGCACGCAAGGCGCAGGCTGGGGTCACACACCCCAAAGTTTTGACATGGGAAAATTTGTGCCCAAGGTGCAGGCTAGGGGCGCACAACACAAAGTGTCAACATGCGAAAATTCAAGCCCAAGGTGTAGGCTGGGGGTGTACAACGGAATGTGTCGACAAGAAAAAATTCACGCCCAAGGTGCAGGCTACGGGCACACAACACAAAGTGTCGACATGCAAAAATTTGTGCCCAAGGTGCAGGCTGGGTGTACACAACACAAAGTTTCGACATGGGAAAATTTACTCCCAAGGCATAGGTTGGGGTTGTACAACACAAGCGTAGGTTGGGGGCGCACAACAAAAATTGTCGACATGCAAAAATTTTCACCCAAGGCGCAGGTTGGTGGTGTACAACACAAAGTGTCGACATGAAAAAATTTGTGCCCAAGGTGGTGGATGGGGGTGCACCACAAAAAGTGTCAATATGTGAAAATTCACGCCCAAGACGTAGGGTGGGGGTGAACAACACAAAGTGTTGACTTGCGAAAATTCGTGCCCAAGGCGTAGATTGGGTGCACATGACACAAAGTGTCGACATGTGAAAATTTACGCCCAAGTCATAGGCTGGGGGCACACAACACAAAGTGTCGACATGCGAAAATTCATGCCCAAGGCACAAGCTGGGGGCACACAACACAAAATGTCAACATACTAAACTTTACACCCAAAGCGTAGGCTCGGGATGCACAAAAAAAGTGTAGACATGTGAAAATTCGTTCCCAAGGCGCAGGGTGGGGGCACACAACACAAAGTGTCGACATGTGAAAATTCACACCCAAGGCGCAGGCTGGGGTCGCATAACACAAAGTGTCGACATGTAAAAATTCATGCCCAACGCGCAGTCTAGGTGCACACAACACAAAGTGTTGACATGTAAAAATTTACACCCAAGGCACAGGCTAGGGGCACACAACACAAAGTATCGAAATGCAAAAATTCATTCCCATGGCACAAGCTGGTGGCGCACAACAAAAAGTATCAACATGCGAAAATTTGTGCCCAAGGCGTACGCTGGAGGTGCACAACACAAAGTGTTGACATGTGAAAATACGTACCCAATGCACAGGCTGGAGGTGCACAACACAAAGTCTCGACATGCGAAAATTAGTGCCCAAGGTGCAGGCTTGGGGTTTACAACACAAAGTGTCGACATTCAAAAATTTGTGCCCAAGGCACAGGCTGAGGGTGCAAAACACAAAGTGTCGACATGCAAAAATTCTTGCGCATGGCATAGGATCGGGGTACATGACACAAAGTGTCGACATGCAAAAATTCGTCAACAAGGTGCTGGATGGGGATGCACAACACAAAGTGTCAATTTATGAAAATTCACGCCCAACGCACAGGTTGGGTGCGCACAACACAAATTGTTGACATGAGAAAATTCATGCCCAAGGGACAGGTTGGGGGCGCACGACTAAAATCATCGACATGTGAAAATTTGTGCCTAAGCAATAGGCTGGGGGTGCACAAAAAAAAGTTTCAACATGCAAAAATCCACACCCAAGGCATAGTCTGGGTGCACACAACAAAAAATGTCAACATGCGAAAATTTGCACCCAAGGCACAGGCTCGCGGCGCACAACACAAAGTGTCGGCATGTGAAAATTTGTGACCAAGCCACAGGATGGGGGCACACAACACAAAGTGTCGACATGTGAAAATTCACGCCCAAGGCATAGGCTAAGGGCACACAACACAAAGTGTCGACATGCATAAATTCATGCCCAAGGCGCAGGCCAGGGGTGCACAACACAAAGTGTCGACATGCAAAAATTTGTGCCCAAGCCAGAGGCTAGGGGCGCACAACACAAAGTGTCGAAATGGAAAAATTCATGGCCATGGCACAAGCTGGGGGCACACAACACAAAGACTCGACATGCAAATTTTTTTACCCAAGGCGTAAGCTAGTGGCGCACAACACAAAGTGTCAACATGTGAAAATATGCACCCAAGGTGAAGGCTGGGGGTGCACAACAAAAATTCTCGACATGTGAAAATTTGTGCCCAAGGCGCAGCCTTGGGGTGAACAACACAAATTGTCGACATGTGAAAAATTCATGCCCAAGGCACAGGCTGGGGGCGCACAAAACAAAGTGTCGACATGCAAAAATTCGTGCCTAAGGCACAAGCTGGGGGAACACAACACAAAGTGTTGACATGCAAAAATACGTGCCTAAGGTGCAGGATGGTGGCACACAACAAAAAGTTTTGACATGGGAAAATTTGCACCCAAGGCACAGGTTGGGGGTACACATCATAGGCATAGGTTAGCGACGCACAAAACAAAGTATCGACATGCAAAAAATTTCACCCAAGGTGAAGGTTGGGGGTGCACAACACAAAGTGTCGACATGAAAAATTTTGTGCCCAACGCAGTGGATGGGGGTGCACAACACAAAGTGCCAATGTGTGAAAATTCACACCCAAGGCGCACGATAGGGGCACACAACACAAAGTGTCGACATGCTAAAATTCTTTCCCAAGAAGCAGGTTGGGGGTGCATGACACAAAGTGTTGACATGTGAAAATTTACACCCAAGGCATAGTCTGGGGGCGCACAACACAAAGTGTCGACATGTGAAAATTCGTGCCCAAGGCATAGGCTGGGGGCACACAACACAAAATGTCAACATGCTAAAATTTACACCAAAAGTGCAGACTCAGGGCGCACAACAAAACGTGTCTACATGTGAAAATTCGTGCCCAAGGCACAGGTTAGGGGCACACAACACAAAGTATTGACATGCAAAAATTCACGCCCAATGCGTAGACTGGGGGCACACAACACAATGTTTCAACATGAAAAAATTCACACCTAAGGCGTAGGCTAGGGGCACACAACACAAAGTGTTGACATGCGAAAATACGCGCCTAAGGCACAGGCTGGGGGCGCACAACACAAAGTCTCAACATGCAAAAATTTTGACCCAATGCGTAGCACACAATACAAAGTGTCGTCATGTGAAAATTCATGCCTAAGGCATAGGCTGGGGGTGCACAACACAAAGTGTCGACATGCAAAAATTTGTGCCCAAGGCACAGGCTGGGGGCGCAACACACAAAGTGTTGACATGCGAAAATATGCGCCCAAGGCACAAGCTGGGGGCACACACCACAAAGTTTTGACATGGGAAAATTTGTGCCCAAGTTGAAGGCTGGGGGCACACAATACAAAGTGTCGACATGCGAAAATTCACACCTAAGGTGAAGGCTGGGGGCACACAACACAAAGTGTCGACATGCAAAAATTTGTGCCCAAGGCAAAGGCTAGGGGCGCACAATACAAAGTGTTGAAATTTAAAAATTCATGCCCATGGCGCTAGGCTGGGGAGAAACAACACAAAGTGTCGACATGCGAAAATTTGTGCCCAAGGCGCAGGTCGGGGGAGCACAACACAAAGTGTTGACATGCGAAAATTTACACCCATGGCGCAAGCTGGGGGCGCTCAACACAAAGTGTCAACATGTAAAAATTTGTGCCCAAGGCACAGGCTGGCGGCCCACAACATAAAGTGTCGACACGCAAAAATTCGTGCCCAAGGCGCAATCTAGGGGCACATAACACAAAGTGTTGACATGTGAAAATATGCGCCCAAGGCGCAAGCTGGCAGAACACAACACAAAGTGTCGAGATGTGAAAATTTGCTCCCAAGGTGCAAGTTGGGGCCACACAACTAAAAGTGTTGACATGTGAAAATTCACGCCCAAGGTGCAGGTTGGGGACACACAACACAAAGTGTCGACATGTGAAAATTTACGCCCAAGGCGCAGGTTGGGGGTGCACAACACAGGCGCAGGTTGGGGGCGCACAACACAAAGTGTCGACATGCAAAATTTTTTACCTAAGGCGCAGGTTGGTGGTGCATAACACAAAGTGTCGACATGAGAAAATTCGTGCCCAAGGCAAAGGCTGGGGGCACACAACACAAACTGTTGACTTGCGAAAATTCATTCCTAAGGCGCAGGTTGGGGGTGCATGACACAAAGTGTCGAGATGTGAAAATTTATGCCCAAGGTATAGGCTGGGGGCGCATAACACAAAGTGTCGACATGCAAAAATTTGTGACCAAGGCATAGGCTTGGGGCACACAACACAAAATGTCAACATCCAAAAATTTGCACCCAAGGCGTGGGCTCAGGGCACACAACATAAAGTTTCGACATGTGAAAATTCGCGACCAAGGCACAAGCTGGGGGAACACAACACAAATTGTCGACATGTGAAAATTCACGCCCAAGGCACAGGATGGGGGTGCACAACATAAAGTGTCGACTTGTAAAAATTCATGCCCAAGGCACAGGCTAGGGGCGCACAACACAAAGTGTCGACATGCGAAAATTATCACCCAAGGCACAGGCTAGGGGCGCATAACACAAAGTGTCGAAATGGAAAAATTCACACCTATGGCGCAAGCTAGGGGTACACAACACGAAGTTTCGACATGAAAATTCTTTTGCCTAAGGCGCAAGCTGGTGGAGTACAACATAAAGTGTCGCCTTGTGAAAATTCGTGCCTAAGGCGCACTCTGGGGGTGCACAACACAAAGTGTCGACATGTGAAAATTCGTGCCTAATGCTCAGGCTAGGAGCGCACAACACAAAGTGTTGACATTAAAAAATATGTACCCAAGGCGCAGGCTGGGTGCAGACAACACAAAGTTTCGACATGGGAAAATTTGTGCCCAAGGTGCAGGTTGGGGGCACACAACACAAAGTGTCGACATGTGAAAAATTTCACCCGAGGCGCAGGTTGGGGGTGCACAACACAAAGTGTCGACATGAAAAAATTCGTACCCAAGGTGGTGGATGGGGGTGCACAACACAAAGTGTCAATATGCCAAAATTCACACCCAAGGCGTAGGCTGGGGGAACACAACACAAAGTGTCAACTTGCGAAAATTCATGCCCAAGGCGTAGGTTGGGGGCACATGACACAAAGTGTCAACATGCGAAAATTTGTGCCCAAGGCATAGGATGGGGGCACACAACACAAAGTGTTGACATATGAAAATTCACACCCAAGGCACAGGATGGGGGCACACAACAGAAAATGTCAACATGCTAAAATTTGTACCCAAAAAGTAGGCTCGGGGCATGGAACAAAAATTGTCAACATGTGAAAATTTGTGCCCAAGGCACAGGCTGGGGGTGCACAACACAAAGTTTCGACATATGAAAATTCATGCACAAGGTGTAGGCTGGGGGTGCACAACACAAAGTGTCGACATACAAAAATTCAAGCCCAAGACGCAGGCTAGGGGTGGACAACACAAAGTATCGACATGCGAAAATTTACGCCCAAGGCACAGGCTGGGGACGCACAACACAAAGTTTCGAAATGAAAAAATTCACGCCTATGTTAGAAGCTGGGGGCACACAACAAAAAGTTTCGACATGTGAAAATTTGTGCCCAAGGCGCAGGCTTGGGGCGTAAAACACAAAGTGTGGACATGAAAAAATTTGTGCCAAAGGCGCAGGCTGGGAGCGCACAACACAAAGTGTGGACATGTGAAAATTTGTGCCCAAGGCACATGCTTGGGGCGCACAACACAAATTGTTGACATGCGAAAATATGCACCCAAGGCACAGGCTAGGGGTGCACAACACAAAGTTTCGACATGGGAAAGTTTGCGCCGAAGGTGTAGGCTAGGGGCGCACAACATAAAGTGTCGACATGTGAAAAGTTGTGACCAAGGCGTAGGCTCGGGGTGCACAACAAAAAGTGTCGACATGTAAAAATTCATGCCCAAGGCACAGGTTGGGGGCGCACAACACAAAATGTTGACATGCGAAAATTTTTGTCGAAGGCGCAAGTTTGGGGTGCACCACAAAAAGTGTCGACTTGTAAAAATTCGTGCCCAAGGCGCTAGATGCGGGTGCACAACACAAAGTGTCAATATGTGAAAATTCATGCCCAAGGTGCAGGCTAGGGGTGCACAACAAAAAGTGTCGACATGTGAAAATTCACACTCAATGCACATGCTGGGGTTGCAAAACACAAAGTGTTGAAATGTGAAAATTCATGCATAAGGTGCAAGGTGGGGGCACACTACACATAGTGTCGATATGCAAAAATTCACGCCCAAGGCGTATGTTGGGGGTGCACAACACAAAAAATTTGTGCCCAAGGTATAGCTTGGGAGCGCATAACACAAAGTGTCAACATGTGAAAATTCACGCCCAAGGGGGAGGTTGTGGGCGCACAATACAAAGTGTCAACATGTGAAAATTTACGCCCAAGGCATAAGCTGGGGGTGCAAAGCACAAAGCGTCGACATGTGAAATATTTCCCCGAAGGCACAGGCTGGGGGTGCACAACACAAAGTGTCGACATGTGAAAACTTGTGCCCAAGGCACAATCTGGGGGTGCACAACACAAAGTGTCGACATGCAAGAATTCGCGCCCAAGGTGAAGGCTGGGGGCACACAACACAAAGTGTCGACATGAGAAAATTCACGCCCAAGGCACATGTTGTGGGCGCACAACACAAAGTTTCGACATGCGAAAATTTGTGCCCATGGCGCAAGCTGGGGGTGCACAACACAAAGTGTCGACATGTGAAAATTTGAGCCAAAGGAGCAGGCTGGGGGCACACAAAATAAAGTGTCAACATGCAAAAATTTGCGCCCTAGGCATAGGCTAGCGGCACATAACACAAAGTGTCGACATGTGAAAATTTGTGCCCAAGGCGCAGGCATGGGCGCACAACACAAAGTGTCGAAATGTGAAAATTTGTGCCCAAGGCACAGGCTGGGGGAAGACAACAAAAAGTGTCGACATGTAAAAATTCACGCCTAAGGCATAGGCTGGGGGTAAATAACACAAAGTTTATACATCCAAAAATTTGTGCCAAAGGCGCAGTCTGGGGGCGTACAACACAAAGTGTAATTATGCGACATATCATTCCCAAGGTAAAGGCTAGGGGCGCGCAACAAAAAGTGATTACATGTGAAAATACACACCTAAGGCACAGGATGGGGTTGCACAACACAAACTGTTGCCATTGAAAAATTCGTGCCCAAGGCATGGGCTGGGGGCGCACAACACAAAGTGTCGACATGTGAAAATTTGTGCCAAAGGCGCAGGCTGGGGGTGCACAACACAAAGTGTCGACATACAAAAATTCATGGCCAAGGTGCATGCTGGGGGCACACAAAAATAAATTATTGACACGTAAAAATTCACGCCCAAGGCGTAGGCTAGGGGTGCATAACACAAAGTTTTTACATGTAAAAAATCACGCCCAAGGCGATGGTTGGGGGTGCACAACACAAAGTGTCAACATGCGACAATTTGCACCCATGGCACAAGCTGGGGGCTCTCAACACAAAGTTTAGACATGCTGGGGGTGCAAAAAACAAAGTGTCGACATGCAAAAATTTGCAACCCAGGCGCAAGCTAGGGGCGCATAACACAAAGTGTTGACATGTGAAAATACGTGCCCAAGGCGTAAGCTGGGAGCACACAAAAAAAGTGTCGACATGTGAAAATTTTCTCCCAAGGCACAGCCTGGGGCCGAACAACTAGAAGTGTTGATATGTGAAAATTCATGCCCAAGGTACAGGCTGGGGGTGCACAACACAAAGTGTCAACATGGAAAAATTTAGACCCAAGGTGCAGGTTGGGGGTGCACAACACAGGCGCAGGTTGGGGGCGTAAAACACAAAGTGTCAACATGTGAAAATTTTCACCCAATGCGCAGGTTGGGGGTGCACAACACAAAGTGTCGATATGAAAAAAATTATGGAAAAGATGCTAGATGGGGGTGCACAACACAAAGTGTCAATTTACAAAAATTCACACCCAAGGTGCAAGCTGGGGGCGGACAACACAAAGTGTCGACATGTGAAAATTCATGCCCAAGGGGGAGGTTGGGGGCGCACAACTAAAATCATCGACATGCAAAAATTTTTGCCCAAGGCATAGGTACGGGGCGCACAACACAAAGTGTCAACATGCAAAAATTCACACCCAAGGCACAGGCTGGGGGCACACAACAGAAAATGTCAACATGTGAAAATTTACACCCAAGGTGCAAGCTCAAGGTGCACAACACAAAGTGTCGGCATGTTAAAATTCGCGACCAAGGTGCAGGCTGGGGGTGCACAACACAAAGTGTCGACATGTGAAAATTCACGCTGTTTCACTCAGAATGTTTCGTTCCTGGGAATAGAGTTGCTTCTATCCTTTCATTCCTTTTAGAAACAGATAGGGTTAGGGCTAGGAGGAATACCTGTTAAATTTCGAGATGGTGTGCACGTACCGTAGAGAAAGATCAAGTTGATTGTGAATAACTCCTTTTTGTTTTGGAAGGACTACTGGTTTTGATGAAGATGCAAGTTGATCTCCTTTGCTGCAAACGCTTCTGGTTTCTTCACTTGTCTCTGCTTGGTCAAGTGAAGGTCTGGACTTTGTTGATCGCTCCCAATGATTTCTCTTGATTCAAAATCCTTCCACCACCTGATTTTGGTTCAGGGAGCCCATTTACAGGGAGCCGATGGCAATTACGTAACCAACGGCGGTCGAGTAGGAACCGGCATCAGTAAGGAAAAAGTAGGCTATTTTTAGTAAAATAGCCCACCTTCCCTGCTTTTCTCCCAAGAGATCAGTTGCGGGCTTGGTCAAATGACTAGAAGGTTGGTTTTGGGTCCGAGAAAGGGGTCATTAGTCATGGGTGTATGTGTAGACCAAGTTATAGGTCTTAATTAGGTTAGTTTAGGGTTAGGGCTAGGTCATGATGAAGTGGAAAAATGAGGTGGCAGGTGAGATGATGTGGATTTGTCAATTACAAGGTAATTAATAAATAATTGTGTAAGGTTTAGGTGATGAGGTTAGGTTGCGAGATGAGATGCGGGTCACAAGGGGTCGTAAGACACAAATTTGGTGTCTACATTAGCCCCTTATTGTCGTGTAGCTTGTTTTGTAAAGCTGCGCAGACAATAATATGAAGTGGTTTCTCTTGTTAAGGATATAGGTAATCCCCCTCAAATCTATCACAGATTGAGTGAACGGGAAATCAGGGATAGGGTTGATAAAGGGTAAATGTTGTAGAGAGGATGGTAAGGTGGTGGGGTAGGTCCAAGGAAGCAGACGCATGTTGAAATGCAATAGTACGACTAGGGTACATGATTTGACGAGAAAACCAGCAATGCATAGGCAAAGGTCGATAGTTTATCCAAACAAGGGTGATATAATCCTGGTATCCAAGGCATAGGAAGTAGCATTTATGAAAAAAAAAAGTTAGGAGGGATAGATTCAGGATCTATCGACTCTGTGGGAGATGAAGGCAAAATGGGTGATGATGGTTTGGTAGGGGTAACGTCATCGTCTTCTAGAAGACAACTGACGTGAGGTTCCATTGATGTAAGTGTTTCCAGAAATCCGAGACCACTACGATCATTATGTTTCCGTGTGGTGATGGGGATGAGCGTATGTCGGCCTTGTTCATAAAGACCAAAACCAAAGCCTTTCCAAGCACAGCGAGTCAAGAAGGTGAGGGCGAAGCGATGATTTGTCAGGTATTGAAAATCGGATTGGAAAGGAACCACACCAAGAGGAGGCTTAGGGGCAACGGAAGACGCGTCGACACCCCCATACGTTAGGTTAGTGCGGCAGTGAGGTGGTCCGTAGGAGATTACTTCCCCCACACAACGGTCATAGGTAGGATGTGCATGTAACTGTCCGTACTCTTGTGGAGTATGGAAAGAACTAACATTATATAGGCGATACTCCCCCAGCGTAAGGCGTTGAAAAACATCTACTAAGGGGTCCGCGGTTGGGATGTTAGCTGCGGGAAGGGAAGTGGTTTTTGCGATGGTGGTTTCATCAGTTGAATGCGTAAGTGTGGTTGAGGTGGATGGTTGAGGCACAATCGAAGAAGATGGTTGGGTTGAATGAACGGGTGTCTTGATTGGTACAAGCACATCGTTTGGGCGGTATAACATATTACAGGTTTTAAAGGGGGGAGGATCAGCTTTTACGGTGTAGGACTTCCCCTCGTACTCAAATTTTATGCATCTATGTAATGTTGAGGGAACGCATCCCATGGCCCAGATCCAAGGACGACCCAGCAATATATTATATTGGAACTCTCCCTCAAGGACATAGAAGAGTTCGGGTAAAGTACGTGGTCCTACCTGAATGTTGAGGATCACGGTGCCTAAGGTAGAGGTAATAGCGTCATTGAATGACCGCAACATGATGGGGTTGGCACACATGTAGCTAGAAGGGATATTCATTTGTTGAAAAGCTTTTGAAGAGATGATATTTAGGCTAGCACCCCCATCAATCATAACACGACGTACACGAATGTCCCAGACGTAAGCTGAAATGAACAGGGCAGGGTCAGGATCTTCTGTACCAAAATTGACAATTTCATCTTTAGAGAAACTGACTGCAGCAGCTTGTGGTACAGAGACAAAAGTGGTTGGGGTGGTGGGTTGTTTGGTGAGAGAGGCAACGTGATTTGGTGTTAGAATGGAGGCAACGGGTAGGGTTTCATTAGGTAAGACCTCGATCCCTTGAAGAATTTCAACGAGAGCTTGTCGATGAGATTCAGAAGTCTTAATGAGATCATATAGTGTCATTTTTACGGGTGATTGGTGAAGCTGTTTAATCATGGCTCGATGGGCAGCTCCATTAGAGACGGGGTAAGCAGGTCCACTAATAACCACTTTGGGTGGTGGTGCAATCGGGATGTTGGACGGAGAAGGAGAGGACGGAGGTGTGCTTTCTTTCACTTTCTCATTGTTTTTCTGCGCTCGAGTAGCAACACTAATCATATTAATCTCGTAGACCGGAGATGAAGAAGATGATTGGGATAAATCATGGTCTTCAAGAGGTGGGGTTGTAATAATGACAGATCTTGGTGAGGTGGGGACAGATGGTATAGGAGAGGGAATGAAAACTAAAGGTCTCTCCCTTCGTAAGTTGTCTTTCTTAACCTTTCTATCTGGGAGAGATGACTGACGAAGGATGGTTTTTAAAGCTTTGCATCCCTCCACATCATGTCCTGGTGTGCGGTGATAAGCACAGATCTTAGACTCATCATAACCTATAGGTCGAGGTTTAGACGGGTCATAAGGTCTAAGTGGGGGTAGGGAAATGGTCACATTCTCTACTAACATAGCAAGGATTTTGGCGTAAGATCCTTTGAGTGGGTCAAAATCAGAAGAGGATGAGGGTATTGATTGTCTGGATTTCAATAATGTTTGGGTATGGTTGGTTCATGTGGGTGGTGGTTTAGCCAAGGGGTGTTGACACGCGGTTTTCACTAAATGTGGTTTCTTTGGCGCAGAAGCTACATTTAGCTGGTTAGATGATAAAGCTATAGATGACGTGGTAGTGGGACATAACCACGGAGAAAGGGGGGTGACAGAGAATAAATCCTTTGATGATGGAGTTTGTTTAGGGTTGATTGGTGGACCGGATGCGTGGGGTGATAATGTTGATATACCCTTTGATCCCTGTATGGGTGCAGAAGGCGTAGGTCATTTTGAAGAAAACATAGGAGGTATGATATATTGGTGCAAGGTGGAAGGATGAGGTCCCAATATGGAAGGTAGGTATGATGATGATGGTTTTGATTGTGATAGAGGCACGAGTTGAGTGTGTCTCCTAGGTGGCGGGGCGGCTTTATTCTTGGAAAAATCTAGTCGCTTAGGCGGGTGTGTTAGATTGGGTATTGGCGAGGTCCCAAGTGTAGGGGAAGATTTGGTTAGGTTGATAGAGGTGGATGGGATATTGAGTATAGATACGGGGGGTGAGAGTGAGGACATAGGCATTTTGAGTTTCTGTAAACACTTTGGGTATATGGTAGAGGTATCGGGATCGGTCATCTGCATTTGAGTAGAATAGGGAGTACTCAAACGTTCCCATAGGATTCGTCTATCTTCTGAAGAATGACAGTCTTCAGGTTTGAATTGTAAATTTTGTATGGAAGAAAGGTGGGTTGTGATTCCAGTCCACTGTGGGTGTGATACAGGGGGTAAATGAGGCACTGTATCAATAGATGTCAAGAGGTCAACCGGTCGTTGAAAAGATTTAGGTGATGAAGAACTAATAGGTAAGAGGGCATGTTCGAGAGGATCCATCATGGTTAAAGAATTTGGTGATGTCAGTGCAAGAGATTCCTCATCTAAGGATGTCAAAAGGAGTGGCGTACCTTCCTCTTGTGCAGCAAGAGGGGTAGAAGGGGAAATATGGGATACAGATAGGTTAGATAACATCCGTTCGCAATCTTGTAGGGATGTGGTATAAGAAGACTCATCGATGGGAAGAGAAGTCTGGGCAGTTAACTCCTTTATGGGTAAAGGAATGATTTCGCTTTGGTTCGATGGTGGTAAAGGAGGTTCGGGCTCCTAAGTTAGTGAAGAGGCTTGATTCAAAATTTTCTCGATAGAGGCTTTGGGCTGGGTATCAAAGACTGCATGGATCTCATGAACACTCTCCTCAGCTAAGATATCCTGGTTTACGTTGCTATTGGAAGAGTGATTCGGGAATGGTTTGTTAAAGATTTTCAAATTTCGGTTGGCAGGGGCATTAGGATTATCAAGGGTTATATCCCCTGCATCAACCATTTCCTGCACTATGTTTTTCAACATCTTGCAGTTTTCATGACTATGTCCTTTTACGCGGTGAAAGTTACAGAAGTCATTTTCTTTGTACCAGGAAGGTATAGTGCGGGTGGAGTCAAACCCAGAGTGAGGTTTAACAGGAGGCAAAGTGATAGCTCCGGCTTTGAGCAATTTTTCCATGATGACGCCATAGGTTTCTCCTAAGGGAGTGTAATTGATGGGCTCGGCTTTGTACTTATAGGTGGTTTTTGGTGGAGTATTGGACGACGCTTGAGATTTGACCGTCACCACGTGGACAACTCCTTTTGATTTAGAAGAAGTGGACGCGTGAGGAGTGGTGGCATTTGGTTTATTGGTAGAATCAGGAGTTCAGAAATTGGGGATTTTGTTGCGTAACCGCAATTTCTCTTCTTCTAAGGCTTGAATTTCTAGTTTCCGAGCCATGGTAAAGGCCTCATAAAATGTGCGGAAAGTTTGAATTTGAAGCGTAGGAGAAATGTGCTTAGCACATGCCCGCGTGAAAAGTTCAATAAGTTCAGTCTGAGGCAAGGCATATGTAAGTTGGTTGATAAGGCCGCGCCATCATCCGATGAAATCTATGATAGATTCGTCTTCGAATTGTCGAATGGCATAAAGGTCGGTGATGGATACTTTCTTAGCAATGTTAATGGAGAAGTGATCCAAGAAAGATTGGGCTAGTTGGTTAAAAGAGAAGATTGAGTGCTGGGTTAAAGCATTGTACCACTCCAAGGCGGCTCCAGATAAGGACATGGGAAATGTGCGGAGTAACAAGGCATCATCATGGGTAATCAAATAACAAGCATGTCTAAATGATCGCAAGTGTTGTTGAGGATCCTCTTTACTATTAAAACGAGTAAATTTCAGCAATTCCCATTGAGGAGGATATGAGTGAAGGGGAACAGAAGGGTGAATAGGCTCCCGACAAACTTGCTTGTATTTCAAGGTGCTACGACTTCCCGAAACAGAAGCCTCCAGATTTTGCATTTTGTCCATCATTTGTTTGATGAAATCCGTGGTTGGATGGGATGATGGTGCGGTTGTGGTAAATGGAGGCAAATTGGGCCAAGGGCCTCCGCTGGACAATGGTGGGGTTAACTGTTGATAAGGTATGGAGGATGAATATGTTGAGGCGACAGAATAGGGATGTCCCATATAAGGTGTTGAGGTTACGGGATACGTGTATGGGAATGAAAAGGTAGGGGGAGCTTGAGAAGGAAAGCTCGTGTGGATAGGTGCAGAGAACAAGTCATGAATGGAGTGGTCTGCAGGAGAGATGAGGTAGGGGCAGTCGGTGGTAATGATATGTGGGGACCAAGATTAGCCAAAGGAAATCCAATTTGAGTCGTATGAACCTCTGAAGCTGTTGGATTGGGAGATGGGGCTAAAGGTGCAGGAAGCAAGGCGGTGTTATCAGGGGGAGTGGGAGCTAAATGAGCAGCTATACTAATAGGCATGCCAACAAGGAGCTGACCATCAGGCGTACGGTCAGGGGTATGAGACAAATAGTATTGTACAGCGCTAGGATTAGCATCCAGAAATTTGGTAAATTCCTTATCTCCCACAGGAATTTTGGGGATTTCACTGGTGTCCATAGGGTTCCCTATAGAATGTGAAGGGGGTGATTCAGGCAAAGGCACAGAGCAGGCATGTGAAACCATGGTGGCAGCTTGCTTCCAAGTGATGACAACCATGGACGAGAGTACACAATAAGGTTTCAATCTATCAAGAACAGAAACAACCTCAGAATGATGAATTTGGCAGGTTGCTGGTTTGTCAGGGGCTGTAGAAGGCAGTAACCGATATCGGTCTAATAACCGATGTCAGTCAGAGAACAGATGACGTCGGTCAGTTAACCGATGCCGGTGTCATAAGTCTAGGATAACAAGATATAAAAGGCTGCTAATTTGATTTTTAACAACGTTTAGTATATTTGTCAATTTATTGATCACAGAAGACAAAGTATGACAGAGAAAACAGAATTTGAAAACAAGCAAGATGCACACGCAAATCCAGAGACTAACCCTAGGGTTAATTTTAATTATTGTGGACTTATGTCTTTAGACGTAGAATGATGTCAGAATCCTAAATAACAAGACCTAGGGGAAATGTCAAGTTTGTTTTGGCTTATAAGGTTACCTCAATCGGGCGGAGGAATACCACGGAAAAAAAGGGGGGATGTTTGAGCTGTTGTGTTAATTGTGAAGTGATTCGGTATGTGTTGTGCAGTGAATGTAAGATTAATTTCTTGTCAATACCATGGATATCACCCCCACGTGTACGACCTGTTACTTAATCTATGTTCACTAGAATTGAAAACAGCAAGAAAGGATGCAATGCACGTGTTTTTAAACCCAAATCAAAAATGATATTCGATGAAGCAAAAGAGATGACTTTCACTAATGCAAGATACAAAAACAAAGCAAGTTCTTTTACCAGAATAATAAAATACCTTGTGAATATCTTTAGAAGAAGAAAACAGCAAGTATGCTCCCTATATGAAAGTAAGCAAGAAATAAAGAAAAACCCAAAATGGGTCCCACTGGGCGTGCCAAAATGTTTCACTCGGAATGTTTCGTTCCTGGGAATAGAGTTGCTTCTATCCTTTCATTCCTTTTAGAAACAGATAGGGTTACGGCTAGGAGGAATACCTGTTAAATGTCGAGATGGTGTGCGCATACCATAGAGAAAGATCAGGTTGACTACGAAGAACTCCTTTTTGTCTTGGAAGGACTACTGGTTTTGCGAAGATGCAAGTTGATCTCCTTTGCTGCAAACGCTTCTGGTTTCTTCACTTGTATTTGCTCGGTCAAGTGAAGGTCTGGACTTTGTTGATCGCTCCCAATGATTTCTCTTGATTCAAAATCCTTCCACCACCTGATTTTGGTTCGGGGAGCCCATTTACAGGGAGCCGATGGCGGTTACGTAACCGACAGTGGTCGAGTAGGAACCGGCATCGGTAAGGAAAAAGTAGGCTAATTTTAGTAAAATAGCCCACCTTCCCTGCTTTTCTCCCGAGAGATCAGTTGCGGGCTTGGTCAAATGACTAGAAGGTCGGTTTTGGGTCTAAGAAAGGGGTAATTAGTCATGGGTGTAGGTGTAGACCAAGTTATAGGTCTTAATTAGGTTAGTTTAGGGTTAGGGCTAGGTCATGATGAAGTGGCAAAATGAGGTGGCAGGTGAGATGATGTGGATTTGTCAATTACAAGGTAATTAATAAATAATTGTGTAAGGTTTAGGTCATGAGGTTAGGTTGCGAGATGAGATGTGGGTCACAAGGGGTCGTAAGACATAAATTTGGTGTCTACACACGCCCAAGGCGCATGCTGGGGGTGCACAACACAAAGTGTCGACATGCCTAAATTCACGCCCAAGGCGCAGGATAGGGGCGCACAACACAAAGTCTCGACATCTGAAAATTTGTGCCCAAGGCACAGGCTAGGGGCACACAACACAAAGTGTCGAAAAGGAAAAATTCACTCCCATGGCACAAGCTGGGGGCACACAACACAAAGTGTCGACATGAAAATTTTTTACCCAAGGCGCAGGCTGGTGGCAAAGAACACAAAGTTTCGACATGTGAAAATAGGCACCCAAGGCGGAGGCTGGGTGCGCACAACACAAAATATCGACATGCAATAATTTTTTCCCAAGGCACAGGCTTGGGGCTCACAACAAAAATTATTGACATGCGAAAATTTGTGCCCAAGGCACAGGCTGGGGGCGCACAACACAAAGTGTCGACATGCGAAAATTTGTGCCTAAGGCACGGTTTGGGGCCACACAACACAAAGTGTTGACATGAAAAAATATGCACCCAAGGTGCAGGCTGGGGGCACACAACACAAAGTTTCGACATGGGAAAATTTGTGCCCAAGGCGCAGGTTGGGGCTACACAACACAGGCATAGGTTGGGGGCGCACAACACAAAGTATCGACATGCAGAAATTTTTTCCCAAGGCGAAGGTTGGGGGTGCACAACCCAAAGTGTCGACTTGAAAAAATTTGTGCCCAAGGCTGTGGATGGGGGTGCAGAACACAAACTGTCAATATGTGAAAATTCACACCCAAGGCACAGGCTGGGGGTGCACAACACAAAGTTTCGACATGTGAAAATTATTTCCCAAGAAGCAGGTTGGGGGCGCACGACACAAAGTGTTGACATGTGAAAATTTGCACCGAAGGCATAGACTGGGGATGCACAACACAAAGTGTCGACATGAAAAAAATTGCAGCCAAGGCATAGGCTGGGGGCACACAACACAAAATTTAAACATGAAAAAATTTGCACCCAAATTGTAGGCTCGGGGCACACAACAAAAAGTGTCTACATATGAAAATTCACGCCCAAGGCACAGTTTGGGGGCACACAACACAAAGTGTCGACATGTAAAAATTCACACCCAATGTGTAGACTAGGGGCACACAACACAAAGTTTTGAAATGAAAAAATTAACACCCAAGGCATAGGATAGGGGCGCACTACACAAAGTGTCGACATGCAAAAATTTGTGCCCAAGGCACAGGCTGGGGGCGCACAACACAAAGTGTCGAAATGCAAAAATTCACAACCATGGCGCAAGCTGGGGGCGCATAACAAAAAGTGTCGACATGCAAATAGTTTTTCCCAAGGCATAGGCTGGTGGCGTATAACACAAAGTGTTGAATTGTGAAAATACATGCCCAATGCGCAGGATGGGGGCACACAACACAAAGACTTGACATGCAAAAATTTGTACCCAAGGTGTAGGCTTGGGACACATAACACAAAGTGTCGACATGTAAAAATGTTTGCCCAAGGCATAGGCTAGGGGCGCACAACACAAAGTGTCGACATGCAAAAATTTGTGCCCAAGGCACAGGCTGGGGTCACACACCAAAAAGTGTTGACATGCAAAAATACGCGCCCAAGGCACAGGCTGGGGGCACACACCACAAAGTTTTGACATGGGAAAATTTGTGCCCAAGGAGCAGAGTGGGGGCACACAACACAAAGTGTTGACAATTGAAAATTCATGCCCAAGCCACAGGCTACAGGCACACAACACAAAGTGCCGACATGCAAAAATTCACACCCAAGTTACAGACTACGGGCGTACAAAACAAAGTGTTGACATGTGAAAAATTATGCCCAAGGTGGAGGCCGGGGGTGCACAACACAAAGTGTCGACATCTGAAAATTCATGCCTAAGGCACAGGTTGGGGGCGCACAACACAAAGTATTGACATGCAAAAATATGCACCCAAGGCGCAGGCTGGGTGCGCACAACACAAAGTTTCGACATGGGAAAATTTACACCCAAGCCACAAGTTGGGGTTGCACAACACAGGCGTAGGTTGGGGGCGCACAACACAAAAAGTCGACATGCAAAAATTTTCACCCAAGGCGCAGGTTGGGGGTCCACAACACAAAGTGCCGACATGAAAAAATTCATGCCCAAGGTGGTGGATGGGGGTGCACAACATAAAGTGTCAGTATGCGAAAATTCACGCCCAAGGCGCAGGGTGGGGGTGAACAACACAAAGTGTCGACTTGCAAAAATTCGTGCCCAAGGCGTAGGTTGGGGGCACACGACAGAAAGTGTCGACATGTGAAAATTTACACCCAAGGCATAGGTTGGGGGCGCACAACACAAAGTGTCGACATGCGAAAATTCATCCCCAAGGCACAGGCTTGGGGCACACAACATAAAATGTCAACATGCTAAAATTTACACCCAAAGCGTAGGCTCATAGTGCACAAAAAAAAGTCTCGACATGTCAAAATTCACACCCAAGGCGCAGGCTGGGGGTGCACAAAAAAAAGTCTCGACATGTCAAAATTCACACCCAAGGCGCAGGCTGGGGGTGCACAACACAAAGTGTCAACATGTGAAAATTCACACCCAAAGCGCAGGCTGGGGATGCACAACACAAAGTGTCGACATGTAAAAATTCATGCCCAACGCGCATGCTAGGGGCCCACAACACAAAGTGTTGAAATTTTAAAATTTGCACCCAAGGCACAGGCTGGGGGCGCATAGCACAAAATGTCAACATGCTAAAATTTACACCCAAAGCGTAGGCTCAAGGCGCACAAAAAAAAGTGTTGACATGTTAAAATTTAAACCCAAGGCATAGGCTGGGGGCACACAACACAAAGTGTTGACATGTGAAAATTCACACCCAAGGCGCAGGCTGGGGGTGTACAACACAAAGTGTCGACATGTGAAAATTTGAACCCAAGGCGCAGGATGGGGGCGAACAACACAAAGTGTTGACATGTGAAAATTCATTCCCAAGGTGCAATCTGGGGGTGCACAACACAAACTGTTGACATGCAAAAATTCGTGCCCAAGGCATAGGCTGGGGGCGCACAACCCAAAGTTTCAACATGTGAAAATTCACGCCCAAGGCACATGCTGGGGGCACACAATACAAAATTTAAACATGCTAAAATTTGCACCCAAAGCGTAGGCTCAGGGTGCACAAAAAAAGTGTCGACATGTGAAAATTCACACCCAAGGCACAGGCTGGGGGTGCACAACACGAAGTGTCGACATGTGAAAATTCACACCCAAGGCGCAGGCTGGGGGCGCATAATACAAAGTGTCAACATGTAAAAATTCATGCCCAACATGCAAGCTAGGGCGCACAACACAAAGTGTCGACATGCAAAAATTTGCACCCAAGGCATAGGCTGGGGGCGCACAACACAAAGAGTCAACATGCAAAATTTTGTGCCCAAGGCGCAGGCTAGAGGCTCACAACACAAAGTGTTGACATGCGAAAATAGGTGCCCACGGTACAGGCTAGAGGTGCACAACACAAAGTCTCGACATGAAAAAATTAGTGCCCAAGGCGCAGGCATGGGGTGCACAACACAAAGTGTTGACATGAAATTTTTTTTGCCCAAGGCGTAGGCTGGGGGTGCACAACACAAAGTGTCGATGTGAAAAAATTCATGCCCATGGTGCAAGCTTGGGGTACACAACACAAATTATCGACATGCAAAATTTCATGCCCAAGACGCAGGTTGGGAGTGCATAACACAAAATGTCGACATGCAAAAATTTTCACCGAAGGCGTAAGTTTGGGGCGCAACACACAAAGTGTCGACTTGTAAAAATTCGTGCCAAAGGCGTTGGATAGGGGTGCACAACACAAAGTGTAAATATGTAAAAATTCATGCCCAACGCACAGGATGGGAGGGCACAACAAAAAGTGTCGACATGTAAAAATTCACGCCCAAGGCGTAGGCTAAGAGCAAACAACACAAAGTGTCTATATGTGAAAATTCACACCCAAGGCACATGATGGGAGAGCACAACACAAAGTGTCCATATACGAAAATTCACGCCCAAGGTGCAGGATGGGAGTAAACAACACAAAGTGTAGACATGCAAAAATTCACACCCAAGGCGCAAGCTGGGGGCACACAACACAAAGTGTTGACATGCAAAAATTCATGCCCAAGGCATAGGTTGGGGGTGCATAACACAAAGTGTTGACATGTGAAAATTCATGCCCAAGGTGGAGGTCGGGGGCACACAACACAAAGTGTCAACATGCAAAAATTTGTGCCCATGGCGCAGGCTGGGGGAACATAACACAAAGCGTCGACATATGAAAATTTGTGCCGAAGGTGCTGGTTGGGGGCACACAACACAAAGTGTTGACATGTGAAAATTTGTGCCAAAGGCACAGGCTGAGGGTGCACAACACAAAGTTTCGACATGGAAAAAATCGTGCCCAAGTCGTAGGCTGGGGGCACACAACACAATGTGTCGACATGCGAAAATTCGTGCCCAAGGAACAGGATGCGGGCGCACAACACAAAGGGTCGACATGTGAAAATTTGTACCCATGGCACAAGCTGGGGGCGCACAACACAAAGTGTCGACATGTAAAAATTTGTGCCCATGGCGCAAGCTGGGGGCGCACAACACAAAGTGTCGATATGCAAAAATTTGTGCCAAAGGTGAAGGCTTGGGGCACACAACACAAAGTGCCAACATGTGAAAATTTGCGCCCAGGGCACAGCCTGGGGGCAGACAACACAAAGTTTCGACATGTGAAAAATCATGAACAAGGCACAAGCATGGGTGCACAACAGAAAGTGTCAACATGTGCAAATTCATGCCCATGGCTCAAGCTGGGGACGCAGAACACAAAGTATCGAAATGTGAAAATTTGTTCCCAAGGTGCACGCTAGGGGCGCATAACACAAAGTGTTGACATGTGAAAATTCGTACACAAGGTATAGGCTAGGGGCGAATAACACAAAGTGTCAACATCAAAAAATTTGTGCCAAAGGCAAAGGCTGGGGGCGCACAAAAAGAAGTGATGACATATGAAAATATGTGCTCAAGGCTCAGAATGGGGGCACACAACACAAAGTGTCGACATGCGAAAATTTACACCCAAGGCACAAGCTGGGGGCGCACAACACAAAGTGTCAACATTCAAAAAAAATTTCCCAAGGCGCAGACGGGTGGTGCACAACACAAAGTGTCGACATGTGAAAATTTGCGACCAAGGCGCAGGCTGGGGGTGCACAACACAAAGTGTCGACATGTGAAAATTCATGCCTAAGGTGTAAGCTGGGGGCGCACAACACAAATTGTTCACATGCAAAAATTCGCGCCCAAGGCATAGGTTGGGGGCACACAAAACAAAGTCTCGACATGTGAAAATTCATGCCCAAAAATATGGCTTGGGGCAAACAACACAAAGTGTGAACATGCGAAAATTTGCGCCCGTGGCGCAAGCTGGGGGTGCTCAACACAAAGTGTCGACATGCAAAAATTTGTGCCCAAGGCGCAGGCTGAGGGTGCATAACAAAAAGTGTCGACATGTGAAAATTCACACCCAAGGCGCAGGCTAGGGGCGCATAACATAAAGTGTCGACATGCGAAAATACGTGCCCAAGGTGTAAGCTAGGAGCGCATAACACAAAGTGTTGAGATGCGAAAATTTACTCCTAAGGCACAGGTTGGGGCACCAGAACACAAAGTATAGGTTGGGGGCGCACAACACAAAGTGTCGACATGCAAAAAATTCCACCAAAGGTGTAAGCTGGGGGTGCATAACACAAATTTTTGCCAAAGGCACAGGTTGGGGGTGGACAACACAGGCGCAGGTTGGGGGCGCACAACACAAAGTGTCGACATGTGAAAAATTTCACCCAAGGCGTAGGTTGGGGGTACACAACACAAAGTTTTGACATTAAAAAATTCGTGCCCAAGGCGTTGGATGGGGGTGTATAACACAAAGTGTCAATATGTAAAAATTCACACCCAAGGCATAGGCTGGGGGTGCACAACACAAAGTGTCGACTTGTGTAAATTCGTTCCCAAGGGGCAAGTTGGGGGCGTATGACTAAAAAGTGTTGACATGCGAAAATTTGAGCCCAAGGCATAGGCTTGGGCTGCACAACACAAAGTGTCGACATGCAAAAATTTGTGCCCAAGGCACAGGCTAGGGGCACACAACACAAAATGTCAACATGCAAAAATTTTCACCCAAGGTGCAATCTCGGGGCATACAACACAAAGTGTTGACATGGGAAAATTATCGACCAAGTCGCAGGCTGCGGGTGCACAACACAAAGTGTCGACATGTGAAAATTTACGCCCAAGGAACAAGCTAGGGGCACACAACACAAAGTGTCAAAATGGAAAAATTCATGCCCATGGCGCAAGCTGGGGGCACACAACACACAGTGTTGACATGTGAAAATTTGTGCAAAAGGCACAGGCTGGTGGCGCACAACACAAAGTGTTGACATGCGTAAATACACGCCCAAGGTGGAGGCTGGGGGCGCACAACAAAAAGTCTCGAAACATGAAAATTTTTGCCCAAGGCGCAGGCTTGGGGCGCACAACACAAAGTGTCAACATGCAAAAATTTATGCCCAAGGCGCAGGCTGGGGACGCACAACACAATGTGTCGACATGCAAACATTCGTGCCTAAGGCACAGGCTGGGGGCGCACAACACAAAGTGTTGACATGCAAGAATACGCACCTAAGTTGCAGGTTGGGGGCGCACAACACAAAGTTTCGACATGGGAAAATTTGCGCCCAAGGCGCAGGTTAGGGGTGCACAACACAGGCATAGGGTGGGGGCTCACATCACAAAGTGTTGACATACGAAAATATTCACCCAAGGCGCAGGTTGGGGGTGCACAACACAAAGTGTCGACATGAAAAAATTCATGCCCAAGGCAGTGGATGGGGGTGCACAACACAAAGTGTCAATATGCGAAGATTCACGCCCAAGGCGCAGCCTGGGTGTGCACAACACAAAATGTTGACTTACGAAAATTCATGCCCAAGAAGTAGGTTTAGGGCGCACGACACAAAGTGTTGACATACAAAAATTTGCGCCCAATGAATAGGTTAGGGGCACACAACACAAAGTTTTGACATGCAAAAATTCACGCCCAAGGCACGGGCTGGAGAAACACAACACTAATTCATGCCCAAGATTCAGGCTGCGGGAACACAATACAAATTTTCGACATGTGAAAATTCAAGCCCAAGGTGCAGACTAGGGGCACACAATAGAAAGTGTCGACATGTAAAAATTCACGCCCAAGGTGCAGGCTAGGGGTGCACAACACAAAGTGTCGACATGTAAAAACTTGCGCCCAAGGCACAGGTTGGGGGCACACAACACAAAGTGTTGAAATGTAAAAATTCATGACCATGGCACAAGCTAGGGGCGCACAACAAAAAATGTTGACATGTGAAAATTTGTGCCCAAGGCGCAGGCTAGTGGCACACAACACAAAGTGTTGACATGTGAAAATACGTGCCCAAGGCGCAGGCTGGGGGAGCACAACACAAAGTATCTACATGCGAAAGATTGAGCCCAAGGCGCAGGATTGGGGTGCACAAAACAAAGTGTCGACATGTGAAAACTCATGCCCAAGGCATAGGCTGGGGGAGTACAATACAAAGTTTCGACATGCGAAAATTGATGCCCAAGGCACAAGGTGGGAGCGCACAACACAATGTGTTGACATGTTAAAATATGCGCCCAAGGCACAGGCTGGCGGTGCACACAAAACAAATTTTTGACATGGGAAAATTTGTGCCAAACGTGCAGGCTGGGGGTGCACAACACAAAGTGTCGACATGCAAAAATTTACGCCCAAGGTGCAGGCTCGGGGTGCATAATTCAAAGTTTCGATATGAAAAAATTCACACCCAAGGCACAGGTTGGGGGCACACAACACAAAATGTTGACATCCAAATTTTTTTGCTGAATGCGCAAGTTTGGGGTGCACAACACAAAGTGTTGACTTATAAAATTCGTGCCCAAGATGTTGGATTGGGGTGCACAACACAAAGTGCCAATATGCAAGAATTCATGCCCAAGGCATAGGCTGGGGGCAAAATACAAAAAGTGTCGACATGCGAAAAATCACGCCCAAGGTGTAGGCTGTGGGCGCACAACACAAAGTGTCGATATGTGAAAATTCACGCATAAGGTGTAGGCTGGGGGCACACAACAAAAAGTGTCGACATGTAAAAATTTTTGCCCAAGGCATAGGTTGGCGGCGCATAACACAAAGTGTCGACATGTGAAAATTCACGCCCAAGGTGGAGGCTAGGGTCACACAACACAAATTGTCAACATGTGAAAATTTTTGCCCAAGGCGCAGGCTGGGGGCACACAACACAAAGCGTCGACATTTGAAAATTCATGCCCAAGGCGTAGGTTAGAGGCACACAACAGAAAGTGTCAACATGCAAAAATTCACACCCAAGGTGCAGACTCTGGGGAGCACAACACAAAGTGTCAACATGCAAAAATTCTTGCCCAAGGCACAGGCTGTGGGTGCAAAACACAAAGTGTCGACATGTGAAAATTTGTGTGTGCCCATGACGTAGGATGGGGACGCACAACACAAAGTTTTGACATGGGAAAATTTGTGCCAAAGGCGCAGGCTGGGGTGCACAACACAAAGTATCAACATGCAAAAATTCCTACCCAAGGCATAGGTTGGGGGCGCATAACACAAAGTGTCGACATGTGAAAATTCACGCCCAAGGCGGAGGCTGGGGGAACACAACACAAAGTGTCACCATGTGAAAATTTGTGCCCAACTCGCAGGCTGGGGGCACACAACACAAAGCATCGACATGTGAAAATTTGTGCCCAAGGAGTAGGCTGGGGGCACACAACAGAAAGTGTCGACATGCAAAAATTTGCACCCAAGGTGCAGGCTGGGGGCGCACAACACAAAGTGTCAACATGTAAAAATTCGTGCCCAAGGCATAAGATGCGGGCGCATAACACAAAGTGTCAACATGTGAAAATTTGTGTGTGCCCATGGCGTAGGCTGGGGGTGCACAACACAATGTTTCGACATGGGAAAATTTTTGCCAAAGGTGCAGGCTGGGGGCGTACAACACAAAGGGTCAAAATGTGAAAATTTGTGCCCAAGGCACAGGATGGGGGCGCACAACACAAATTGTCGACATGTGAAAAATCGTGCCCAAGGTACAGGCTGGGGGCGCATAAAAAAAAGTGAGGACATGTGAAAATACGCGCCCAAGGCTTGGTCTGGGGGCACAAAACGCAAAGTGTCGACATGCAAAAATTCACACGCAAGGCGCAAGCTGGAGGCACACAACACAAAGTGTCAACATGTGAAAATTTGTGCCCCAGGAGCAAGCTGGGGGCGCACAACAAAAAGTGTCGACATGCAAAAATTTCCCCTGCAAGGCATAGGCTGGGCGCACACAACACAAAGTGTCGACATGAGAAAATTCATGCCCAAGGTGAAGGCTAGGGGCACACAACACAAAGTGTCAACATGTGAAAATTCACACCCAAGGCACAGGCTGGGGGTGAACAACACAAAGTGTTAACATGTGAAAATTCACGCCCAAGGCGCAGGCTCAGGGCCCACAACATAATGTGTCGAATTTTAAAAGTTCACGCCCAAGGCACAGGCTGGGGGTGCATAACACAAAGTTTTGACATGTAAAAATTCATGCCCAAGGCACAGGCTGGGGGCGCACAACACAAAGTGTCAACATGCAAAAATTTTCGCCCATGGTGCAAGTTGGGGGCACACAGCACAAAGTGTCAACATGCAAAAATTTTTGCCAAAGGCACAGGATGGGGGCGAACAACACAAAGTGTCGACATGTGAAAATTCATGCCCGAGGCGTAGGCTGGGGGCACATAACACAAAGTGTCAACCTACGAAAATTTGTGCCCAAGGCTTAGGCTGGGGGTGTACAACACAAAGTGTCGACATGTGAAAATTCGTGCCCAACACGCAGGCTAGTGGCACACAACACAAAGTGTCGACATGTGAAAATTCATACCCAAGGCATAGACTGGGGACGCATAACACAAAGTGTCAACATGCAAAAATACATGCCCAAGGTGAAGGCAGAGGGTGCACAACACAAAGTGTTGACATGCGAAAATTTGTGCTCAAGGCGCATGCTGGGGGCACACAAAACAAAGTGTCGACATGTAAAAATTCACACCCAAGGCGCATCCTAGGGTTGCACAACACAAAGTGTCGACATGTGAAAATTTGTGCCCAAAGCGTAGGTTGGGGGTGCACAACTCACATTTCCGACATTCAAAAAATTTCACACAAGGCACAGGTTGGGGGTGCACAACACAAAGTGTTGACATGCTAAAATTTGCACGCAAGGAACATGATGGGGGTGCACAACACAAAGTGTAAACATGTGAAAATTTACACCAAAGGCATAGCTTAGGGGCGCACAACACAAAGTGTCGACATGCAAAAATTCACGCCCAAGGCACAGGCTGGGGGCACATAATAGAAAGTGTCGACATGAAAAAATTCACGCCCAAGGTGCAGGCTTGGGGTGCACAACACAAAGTGTCGACATGAAAAAATTCGTGCCCAAGGCGCAGAATGGGGGCACAAAACACAAAGTTCCAACAGTCAAAAATTTTCTCCCAAGGCACAGGTTGGGGGTGCAAAACAAAAAGTGTCGACATGTAAATATTCATGCCCAAGGCGCTGGATGGGGGTGCACAACACAAAGTGTCAATATGTGAAAATTCACACCCAAGGCACAGACTGGGGGCGGACAACACAATGTGTAGACATGCAAAAATTCATGCCCAAGGCGCAGGCTGGGGGCACTAAACAAAAAGTGTTGATATACGAAAATTCACGCACAAGGCATAGGCTGGGGGCGCACAACACAAAGTGTCGACATGCTCAAATTCACACCCAAGGGAGAGGCTGGAGGTGCACAACACAAAGTGTCAACATGTGAAAATTTGTGCCCAAGGCATAGGCTGGGTGTGCACAACACAAAGTTTCGACATGCGAAAATTCACGCCCAAGGCGCAGGCTGGGGGTACACAACACAAAGTGTGGACATCCAATAATTCGCGCCCAAGGCGCAGGTCTGGGCCGCACAACAAAAAGTGTCGACATGCGAATATTCGTGCCCAAGGCAGAGGTTGGGTGCGCCCAACACAAGATTTTGACATGTGAAAATTCACACCCAAGGCACAGGCTGGGGGCGCATAACACAAAGTGTCGACATGCAAAAATTCATGCCTAAGGCACAGGCTAGGGGCGCATAACACAAAGTGTTAACATGTGAAAATTTGCACCCAAGGCACAGGCTAGGGGCACACAACACAAATTGTCGAAATGCTAAAATTCATGCCCATGGCGCAAGCTGGGTGCGCACAACAAAAAATGTCAACATGAAAAAATTTGTGCCCAAGGCACAGGCTGGTGGCGCACAACACAAAGTGTTGACATGTGAAAATACGCGCCCAAGGCTTACGCTAGGCGCGCACAACACAAAGTATCAACATTCAAAAATTTGTGCCCAAGGTGCAGGCTTGGGGCACACAACAGAAAGTGTCGACATGTGAAATTCGTGCCCAAGGCACAGGCTGGGGGTGCACAACACAAAGTGTTGACATACAAAAATACACGCACAAGGCGCAGGCTCAGGGCACACAACACAAAGTTTCGACATGGGAAAATTTGCACCCAAGGTGTAGGCTGGGGGCGCACAACACAAAGTGTCGACATGCCAAAATTTACACTGAAATCGGGGGCTCGAAGTGCACAACACAAAGTGTCGACATGCAAAAATTCACACCCAGGGCGCAGGTTGGGGGCGCACAACACAAAATGTCGACATGAAATTTTTTTGCTGTAGGTGCAAGTTTGGGGCGCACAACACAAAGTGTCGACATGTAAAAATTCGTTCCCAAGGCGCTAGATGGGGGTGCACAAAACTAAATGTCAATATGTGAAAATTGACGCACAGGGCGTAGGCTGGGGGCACACAACAAAAAGTGTCGACATGCGAAAATTCACGCCCAAGGCGGAGGCTGGGGGCGCACAATACAAGTTGTCAACATGCAAAAATTTGTGCCCAAGGCGCACGCTAGGGGCATATAACAGTAAACATCGACATGTGAAAATTCACGCCCAGGGTGCAGGCTGGGGGTGCACAACACAAAGTGTCGACATGTGAAAATTTGTGCCCAACGCACAGGCTACGGGCACACAACACAAAGTGTTGACATGGGAAATTTTGTGCCCATGGCGCAAGCTGGGGGCGCACAACAAAAAGTGTCGACATGCGAAAATTTGCACCCAAATAATAGGCTAGTGGCACACAACACAAAGTGTCAAAATGGAAAAATTCACGCCCATGGCGCTAGCTAGGGGCACACAACACACAGTGTCGACATGTGAAAATTTGTGCCCAAGGCGCAGGATGGTGGCACACAACACAATGTGTTGACATGCGTAAATACGTGCCCAAGGTAGAGGCTGGGGGCATATAACACAAAGTCTTGAAATGTGAAAACTTGTGCCCAAGGTGCAGGCTTGGGGTTCATAACACAAAGTGTCGACATGCGAAAATTCGTGCCCAAGGCGTAGGCTGGGGACGCACAACACAAAGTGTCGACATGCAAAAATTCATGCCTAAGGCATAGGTTAGTGGCGCACAACACAAAGTGTTGACATGCAAAAATACACACCCAAGGCATAGGCTGGGGGCGCACAACACAAAGTTTCGACATGGGAAAATTTGTGCCCAAGGCGTAGGTTGGGGGTGCACAACACAGGCGCAGGGTGCGGGCACACAACACAAAGTGTCGACATGCGAAAATTTTCACCCAAGGCGCAGGTTGGGGGTGCACAACACAAAGTGTTGACATGAATTTTTTTTTGCCCAAGGCAGTGGATGGGGGTGCATAACACAAAGTGTCAATATGGAAAAATTCACGCCCAAGGCGTAGGCTGGGGGTACACAACACAAAATGTCGACTTGCAAAAATTCGTGCCCAAGAAGCAGGTTTGGGGTGCATGACACAAAGTGTCGACATACAAAAATTTGTGCCCAATGAATAGGCTGGGGGCACACAACACAAAGTTTTGACATGCAAAAATTCACGCCCAAGGCATAGGCTGGAGGCACACAACACAAAGTGCTGACATTCAAAAATTTTCTCCCAAGGCATTGGATGGGGGGCACAACACAAAGTGTCAATATGTGTAAATTCATGCCCAAGGCACAGACTGGGGGCGCACAACACAATGTGTCAACATGCGAAAATTCACGCCCAAGGCGCAGGCTGGGGGCACAAAACAAAAAGTGTCGACATACGAAAATTCACACACAAGGCATAGGTTGGGGGCTCACAACACAAAGTGTTGACATGCTAAAATTCATGCCCAAGGCACAGGCTGGTGGTGTACAACACAAAGTGTCAACATGCGAAAATTTGTGCCGAAGGCGTATGTTGGGAGCGTAGAACACAAAGTTTTGACATGCAAAAATTCACACCCAAGGCGCAGGCTGGGGGTACACAACACAAAGTGCCGACATGCAATAATTCACGCCCAAGGCACAGGCTTGGGGCGCACAACAAAAATTTTTGACATGCGAAAATTCGTGCCAAAGGCAAAAGTTGCGGGTGCACAACACAAAGTTTCGACATGTGAAAATTCACGCCCAAGGCAAAGGCTGGGGGCGCACAATACAAAGTTTCAACATGCAAAAATTCATGCCTAAGGTGCAGGCTAGGGGCACATAACACAAAGTGTCAACATGCAAAAATTTACACCCAAGGCACAGATTAGGGGCGCACAACAGAAATTGTCGAAATGTAAAAATTCATGCCCATGGCGCAAGCTGGGTGTGCACAACAAAAAATGTCGACATGCAAAAATTTGTGCCCAAGGCACAGGTTGGTGGCGCACAACAAAAAGTGTTGACATGCGAAAATACGTGCCCAAGGTGCAGGGTGGGGGTGCACAACACAAAGTCTCATCATGCAAAAATTTTTACCCAAGGCGCAGGCTTGGGGCACACAACACAAAGTGTCGACATGTGAAAATTCGTGCCCAAGGCACAGGCTGGGGGTACATAACACAAAGTGTTGACATGCGAAAATACAGACACAAGGCACAGGCTGAGGGTGCACAACACAAAGTTCTGACATGGGAAAATTTGCACCCAAGGTGCAGGCTAGGCGTGCACAACACAAAGTTTCGACATGTGAAAATTTGCATCGAAGGCGTAGGCTCAGTGTGCACAACACAAAGTGTCGATATGCAAAAATTCACACCCAAGGCGCAGGTTGGGGGCGCACAACACAAAATGTCGAGATGTAAAATTTTTTACCATAGGCGCAAGTTTGGGGCACACAACACAAAGTGTCAACATGTAAAAATTCGTGTCCAAGGCGCTGGATAGGGGTGCACAACACAAAATGTCAACATGAAAAAATTGAAGCCCAGGGTGCAGGCTGGGGGCGCACAACAAAAAGTGTTGACATGTGAAAATTCATGCCGAAGGCGCACGCTGGGGGCACACAACACAAAGTGATGACATTTGAAAATTTGCGCCCAAGGCACAGGCTACGGGCGCACAACACAAAGTGTCAACATGTGAAAATTTGTGCCCATGGTGCAAGCTGGGGGCACAAAACACAAATTTCTGACATGCAAAAATTTGTGCCCAAGGAATAGGCTAGGGGCACACAACACAAAGTGTCAAAATGGAAAAATTCACACCCATGGCGCACGCTAGGGACACACAACACATAGAGTCGACATGTGAAAATTTTTGCCCAAGGCGCAGGCTGGTGGTGCACAACAAAAAGTGTCGACATGCGTAAATACGTGCCTAAGGTGGAGGCTTGGGGCGCACAACACAAAGTCTCGAAATGTGAAAATTTGTGCCCAAGGCGTAGGTTGGGGGCACACAACAGTAACCGTCGACATGTGAAAATTCACGCCAAAGGCGCAGGCTGGGGGCGCACAACACAAAGTGTCGACATGTGAAAATTCTTGCCCAAGGCACAGGCTACGGGCATACAACACAAAGTGTCGACATGTGAAAGTTTGAGCCCATGGCACAACCTGGGGGTCCACAACACAAAGTGTCGACATGTGGAAATTTGTACCCATTGCGCAAGCTGGGGGTGCACAAAATAAAGTGTCGACATGCAAAAATTTGTGCCAAAGGTGCAGACTGCGGGCGCACAACACAAAGTCTCGACATGTGAAAATTCGCACCCAAGGCACATCCTGGGGACACACAACACAAAGTGTCGACATGCAAAAATTCAAGCCCAAGGCGCAAGCATGGGCACACAACACAAAGTGTCGACATATGAAAATTTTTGCCTATGGCGCAAGCTGGGGGTGCAAAACACAAAGTGTCGACATGTAAAAAATTGTGCCCAAGGCGCAGGCTGGGGGTACACAACATAAAGTGTCGACATGCAAAAATTCGTGCCAAAGGCATAGGCTGGGGGTGAACAACACAAAGTGTCGACATCCAAAAAATTTTGCCCAAGGTGCAGGCTAGGGGCATACAACACAAAGTGTAAACATGTGAAAATTCGTGCCCAAGGTACAGGCTGGGGGCACACAACAAAAAGTGATTTCATGTGAAAATACGTGCCCAGGGCGCAGGATGGGGGTGCACAACATAAAGTGTCGACATGTGAAATTTCACTTCCAAGGCACAGGCTAGGGGTGCACAACACAAAGTGTCGACATGTGAAAATTCTCACCCAAGGCACAGGCTACGGGCGTACAACACAAAGTGTCGACATGTGAAAGTTTGAGCCCATGGCGCAACCTGGGGGTTCACAACACAAAGTGTCGACATGTGGAAATTTGTACCCATTGCGCAAGCTGGGGGTGCACAACATAAAGTGTCGACATGCAAAAATTTGTGCCAAAGGTGCAGACTGGGGGCGCAAAACACAAAGTCTCGACATGTGAAAATTCGCACCCAAGGCACATCCTGGGGACACACAACACAAAGTGTCGACATGCAAAAATTCAAGCCCAAGGCGCAGGCATGGGCACACAACGCAAAGTGTCGACATACGAAAATTTGTGCCTATGGCGCAAGGTGGGGGTGCAGAACACAAAGTGTCGACATGCGAAAAATTGTGCCCAAGGCGTAGGCTGGGGGCACACAACATAAAGTGTCGACATGCAAAAATTCGTGCCAAAGGAATAGGATGGGGGCGAACAACACAAAGTGTCGACATCCAAAATTTTTTGCCCAAGGTGCAGGCTGGGGGCATACAACACAAAGTGTAAACATGTGAAAATTCGTGCCCAAGGTATAGGCTGGGGGCACACAACAAAAAGTGATTTCATGTGAAAATACGTGCCCAGGGCACAGGATGGGGGTGCACAACATAAAGTGTCGACATGTGAAATTTCACGCCCAAGGTACAAGCTAGGGGCGCACAACACAAAGTGTCGACATGTGAAAATTCTCGCCCAAGGCACAGGCTACGGGTGTAAAACCCAAAGTGTCGACATGTGAAAGTTTGAGCCCATGGCGCAACCTGGGGGTGCACAACACAAAGTTTCGACATGTGGAAATTTGTACCCATTGCGCAAGCTGGGGGTGCACAACATAAAGTGTCTACATGCAAAAATTTGTGCCAAAGGTGCAGACTGCGGGCGCACAACACAAAGTCTCGACATGTGAAAATTCACACCTAAGGCACATCCTGGGGACACACAACACAAAGTGTCGACATGCAAAAATTCAAGCCCAAGGCGCAGGCATGGGCACACAACGCAAAGTGTCGACATATGAAAATTTGTACCTATGGCGCAAGCTGGGGGCGCAGAACACGAAGTGTCGACATGCGAAAAATTGTGCCCAAGGTGCAGGCTGGGGGCACACAACATAAAGTGTCGACATGCAAAAATTCGTGCCAAAGGCATAGGCTGGGGGCGAAAAACACAAAGTGTCGACATCCAAAATTTTTTGCCCAAGGTACAGGCTGGGGGCATACAACACAAAGTGTAAACATGTGAAAATTCGTGCCCAAGGTACAGGCTGGGGGCACACAACAAAAAGTGATTTCATGTGAAAATACATGCCTAGGGCGTAGGATGGGGGTGCACAACATAAAGTTTCGACATGTGAAATTTCACGCCCAAGGTACAGGCTAGGGGCGCACAACACAAAGTTTTGACATGTGAAAATTCTCACCCAAGGCACAGGCTACGGGCGTACAACACAAAGTGTCGACATGTGAAAGTTTGAGCCCATGACGCAACCTGGGGATGCACAACACAAAGTGTCGACATGTGGAAATTTGTACCCATTGCGCAAGCTGGGGGTGCACAACATAAAGTGTCGACATGCAAAAATTTGTGCCAAAGGTGCAGACTGGGGGCACACAACACAAAGTCTCGACATGTGAAAATTCGCACCCAAGGCACATCCTGGGGACACACAACACAAAGTGTCGACATGCAAAAATTCAAGCCCAAGGCGCAGGCATGGGCACACAATGCAAAGTGTTGACATATGAAAATTTGTGCCTATGGCGCAAGCTGGGGGAGCAGAACACAAAGTGTCGACATGCAAAAAATTGTGCCCAAGGCACAGGCTGGGGGCACACAACATAAAGTGTCGACATGCAAAAATTCGTGCCAAGGGCATAGGCTGGGGGAGAACAACACGAAGTGTCGACATCCAAAATTTTTTGCCTAAGGTGCAGGCTGGGGGCATACAACACAAAGTGTAAACATGTGAAAATTCATGCCCAAGGCACAGGCTGGGGGCACACAACAAAAAGTGATTTCATGTGAAAATACGTGCCCAGGGCGCAGGATGGGGGTGCACAACATAAAGTGTCGACATTTGAAATTTCATGCCCAAGGCACAGGCTAGGGGCGCACAACACAAAGTTTTGACATGTGAAAATTCTCGCCCAAGGCACAGGCTACGGGCGTACAACACAAAGTGTCGACATGTGAAAGTTTGAGCCCATGGGGCAACCTGGAGGTGCACAACACAAAGTGTCGACATGTAGAAATTTGTACCCATTGCGCAAGCTGGCGGTGCACAACATAAAGTGTCGACATGCAAAAATTTGTGCAAAAGGTGCAGACTGGGGGCGCACAACACAAAGTCTCGACATGTGAAAATTCGCACCCAAGGCACATCCTGGTGACACACAACATAAAGTGTCGACATGCAAAAATTCAAGCCCAAGGCGCAAGCATGGGCACACAATGCAAAGTGTCGACATACGAAAATTTGTGCCTATGGCGCAAGCTGGGGGCGTAGAACATAAAGTTTCGACATGCGAAAAATTGTGCCCAAGGTGCAGGCTGGGGGCACACAACATAAAGTGTCGACATGCAAAAATTCGTGCCAACGGCATAGGCTGGGGGCGAACAACACAAAGTGTCGACATCCAAAATTTTTTGCCCAAGGTGTAGGCTCGGGGCATACAACACAAAGTGTAAACATGTGAAAATTCGTGGCCAAGGCACAGGCTGGGGGCACACAACAAAAAGTGATTTCATGTGAAAATACGTGCCTAGGGCACAGGATGGGGGTGCACAACATAAAGTGTCGACATGTGAAATTTTACGCCCAAGGTACAGGCTAGGGGCGCACAACACAAACTGTCAACAATTGAAAAAAAATTCCCAAGGCGTAGGCAGGGGGTGCACAACACAAAGTGTCGACATGTGAAAATTCACACTGAAGGTGCAAGTTGGGGGTGCACAACACAAAGTGTCGACATGCAAAAATTCATGCCCAAGGTGCAGGCTGGGGGCGCACAACACAAATTGTCACCATGCAAAAGTTTGCGTCCATGGCACAAGCTGGGGTGCTCAACACAAAGTGTCGACCTGTGAAAATTTGTGCCCAAGGCGCAGGCTGGGGGCACACAATAGAAAGTGTCGACATGCAAAATTTTTGACAAAGACACAGGGTAGGAACGCATAACACAAAGTGTTGACATGTGAAAATACGCGCCTAAGGTGCAAGCTGTGAGTGCACGACACAAAGTGTTAAGATGTGAAAATTCACGCCTGATAAGTAGGTTGGGGGTGCACAACAAAAAATGTCAACTTGCAAAAATTCGTGCCCAAGAAGCAGGTTTGGGGTGCATGACACAAAGTGTCGACATGCGAAAATCTATGCCCAAGGAATAGGATGGGGGCGCACGACACAAATTTTTGACATGAAAAAATTCACGCCCAAGGCACAGGCTGGAGGCACACAACACAAAATGTCAACATGCTAAAATTTACACCCAAAGTGCAGGCTCGGGGCACACAAAAAAAAGAGTACACATGTGAAAATTCATGCCCAAGGTTCAGGCTAGGGTCACACAATACAAATTGTCGACATCCGAAAAATTAAAACCCAAGGCGTAGACTTAGGGCTCACAACACAAAGTGTCGACATGCAAAAATTCACACCCAAGGCGCAGGCTAAGGGGCACACAACACAAAGTGTCGACATGTAAAAATTTGCACCCAAGGCACAGGCTAGGGGCACACAACAAAAAGTATTGAAATGTAAAAATTCACGACCATGGTGCAAGCTGGGGGTGCACAACAAAAAGTGTCAACATGTGAAAATTTGTGCCCAAGGCGTAGGCTAGTGGCACACAACACAAAGTGTTAACATGCAAAAATACGTGCCCAAGGCACAGGGTGGGGGTGCACAACACAATGTATCCACATGCGAAAATTTCAGACCAAGGTGCAGGCTTGGGACGCACAACACAAAGTGTCGACATGCGAAAATTCATGCCCAAGGCGCAGGCTAGGGGAGTACAATACAAAGTGTCCACATGTAAAAATTCATGCCCAAGGCACAGGGTGGGAGCGCACAATACAAAGTGTTGACATGTTAAAATACGTGCCAAGGGCGTAGGTTGGGGGTGCACAACACAAATTTTTGACATGGTAAAATTTCCGCCCAAAGTGCAGGATGGGGGTGCACAACACAAAGTGTTGACATGCAAAAATTTGCCCCTAAGGCGCAGGCTCAGGGTGCACAACACAAAGTGTCGACATGTAAAAATTCATGCCCAAGGCATAGGTTGGGGGTGCACAACACAAAATGTCGACATCCAAAAATTTTTGCCGAAGGCATAAGTTTGGGGCGCACAACAAAAAGTGTCGACTTACAAAAATTTGTGCCCAAGACGCTGGATGGGGATGCACAACACAAAGTGTCAATATGTGAAAATTCATGCCCAAGGCATAGGTTGGGGGCACAATACAAAAAGTGTCGACATGTGAAAATTCACGCCCAAGGCGCAGGCTATGGGCGCAGAACACAAAGTTTCGATATGTGAAATTTCACTCGTAAGGTGCAGGCTTTGGGCACACAACACAAAGTGTCGACATGCAAAAATTCACACCCAAGGCATAGGCTGGGGGATGCACAACACAAAGTGTCAACATTCAAAAATTCGTGCCCAAGGCATAGGTTGGGGGTGCATAACACACAGTGTCGACATGTGAAAATTCACGCCCAATGAGGAGGCTAGGGGCACACAACACAAAGTTTCAACATGTGAAAATTTGTGCCCAAGGCGTAAGCTGGGGGCACACAACTCAAAGCGTCGACATGTGAAAATTCTTGCCCAAGGTGTAGGCTGGGGGCACACAACAGAAAGTGTCGACATGCAAAAATTCGAGCCGAAGGTGCAGGCTGGGGGCGCACAACACAAAGTGTCAAAATGTAAAAATTCGTGCCCAAGGCACAGGTTGTGGGCACATAACACAAAGTGTCGACATGGAAAAATTTGTGTGTGCCCATGGCGCAGGCTGGGGGTGCATAACATAAAGTTTCGACATGGGAAAATTTGTGCCAAAGGTGTAGGCTGGGGGCACACAACACAAAGTGTCAACATGCGAAAATTTGTGCCCAAGGCACAGGATGGGGGCGCACAACACAAAGTGTCGACATGCGAATAATCGTGCCCAAGGCACAGGCTGGGGGTGCAGAACAATAAGTGAGGATATGTTAAAATAGGTGCCCAAGGCTCATGCTAGGGGCCCAAAACACAAAGTGTCGACATGCAAAAATTCAAACGCAAGGCACAAGCTGGGGGCACACAACACAAACTGTCAACATGTGAAAATTTGTGCCCAAGGCACAGGCTGGGGCCACACAAAAAAAAGTGTCAACATGCAAAAATTCTCCCCCAAGGCATAGGCTGGGGGTGCACAATATAAAGTGTCGACATGAGAAAATTCACGCCGAAGGTGAAGGCTGGGGGCACACAACACAAAGTTTCGACATGTGAAAATTCGCGCCCAAGGCATAGGCTGGAAGCGAACAACACAAAGTGTCACCATGTGAAAATTCATGCTCAAGACGTAGGCTCAGGGCCCACAACACAAAGTGTCGACTTTGAAAAGTTCACACCCAAGGCACACGCTGGGGGCGCACAACACAAAATTTTTACATGCAAAAATTCGTGCCCAAGGCACAGGCTAGGGGCGCACAACACAAAGTGTCAACATACAAAAATTTTCACCCATGGTGCAAGTTGGGGGCACACAGCACAAAGTGTCAACATGCGAAAATTTTTGCCAAAGGCGCAAGATGGGGGTGCACAACACAAAGTGTCGACATGCGAAAATTGATGCCCAAGGCGCAGGGTAGGGGCACATAACACAAAGTGTCAACCTGCGAAAATTTGTACCCAAAACTCAAGCTGGGGGCACACAACACAAAGTGTCGAAATGTGAAAATTCGTGCCCAACATGCAGGCTAGGGGCAAACAACACGAAGTGTCGACATGTGAAAATTCATACCTAAGGCACAGACTAGGGGTGCACAACACAAAGTGTCGACATGTGAAAATACATGCCCAAGGTAAAGGCAAACGACACACAACACAAAGTGTCGACATGCAAAAATTTACACTCAAGGCGCATGCTGGGGGCGCACAACACAAAGTGTCGACATGCAAAAATTCACGCCCAACATGCAGGCTGGGGGCATATAACAAAAAGTGTCGACATGAAAAAATTCTTACCCAAGGCACATCCTGGGGGTGCACAACACAAAGTGTCGACATGTGAAAATGCATGCCCAATGCGCAGGTTGGTTGTGCACAACACAAAGTGTTGACATGCTAAAATTTACGCACAAGGAATAGGCTGGGGGTGCACAACACAAAGTGTAAACATGCAAAAAATTTCCGCCAAGGCACAGCCTAGGGGCACACAACACAAAGTGTCAACATGCAAAAATTCACGCCCAAGGCACAGGCTAGGGGCGCATAACAGAAAGTGTCGACATGCAAAAATTCACTCCCAAGGTGCAGGCTTGGGGTGCACAACACAAAGCGTCGACATTAAAAAATTCATGCCCAAGGCGCAGATTGGGGGCACAAAACACAAAGTGCCGACATTCAAAAATTTTCTCCCAAGGCACAGTTTGGGGGTGTAAAACACAAAGTGTCGACATGTAAATATTTGTGCCCAAGGCGTTGGATGGGGGTGCACAGTTCAAAGTATCAATATCTGAAAATTCACGCCCAAGGCACAGACTGGGGGCGCACAACACAATGTGTCGACATGTGAAAATTCACGCCCAAGGTGTAGGCTGGGGGCACAAAACAAAAAGTGTCGACATACAAAAATTAACACACAAGGCACAGGCTAGGGGCGTACAACACAAAGTTTTGACATGCTAAAATTCACGCCCAAGGCATAGGCTGGGGGTGCGCAACACAAAGTGTCAACATGTGAAAATTTGTGCCCAAGGCATAGGCTGGGTGTGCACAACACAAAGTTTCGACATGAGAAAATTCACACCCAAGGTGCAGGCTGGGGGTACAAACACAAAGTGTCGACATGCAATAATTCGTGCCCAAGGCACAGGTCTAGGGTGCACAACAAAAAGTGTCGACATGCAAAAATTCGTGCCAACGGCATAGGCTGGGGGCGAACAACACAAAGTGTCGACATCAAAAATTTTTTGCCCAAGGTGTAGGCTCGGGGCATACAACACAAAGTGTAAACATGTGAAAATTCGTGCCCAAGGCACAGGCTGGGGGCACACAACAAAAAGTGATTTCATGTGAAAATACGTGCCCAGGGCACAGGATGGGGGTGCACAACATAAAGTGTCGACATGTGAAATTTTACGCCCAAGGCACAGGCTAGGGGCGCACAACACAAAGTGTCAACAATCGAAAAAAAATTCCCAACGCGTAGGCAGGGGGTGCACAACACAAAGTGTCGACATGTGAAAATTCACACCGAAGGTGCAAGTTGGGGGTGCACAACACAAAGTGTCGACATGCAAAAATTCATGCCCAAGGTGCAGGCTGGGGGCGCACAACACAAATTGTCAACATGCAAAAGTTTGCGTCCAGGGCACAAGCTGGGGTGCTCAACACAAAGTGTCGACCTGTGAAAATTTGTGCCCAAGGCGCAGGCTGGGGGCACACAATAGAAAGTGTCGACATGTAAAATTTTTGACAAAGACACAGGGTAGGAACGCATAACACAAAGTGTTGACATGTGAAAATACGCGCCCAAGGCGCAAGCTGGGAGTGCATGACACAAAGTGTTAAGATGTGAAAATTCACGCCTGATAAGTAGGTTGGGGGTGCACAACAAAAAATGTCAACTTGCAAAAATTCGTGCCCAAGAAGCAGGTTTGGGGTGCATGACACAAAGTGTCGACATGCGAAAATCTATGCCCAAGGAATAGGATGGGGGCGCACGACACAAATTTTTGACATGAAAAAATTCACGCCCAAGGCACAGGCTGGAGGCACACAACACAAAATGTCAACATGCTAAAATTTGCACCCAAAGTGCAGGCACGGGGCACAAAAAAAAAAGAGTACACATGTGAAAATTCATGCCCAAGGTTCAGGCTAGGGTCACACAATACAAATTGTCGACATCCGAAAAATTAAAACCCAAGGCGTAGACTTAGGGCTCACAACACAAAGTGTCGACATGCAAAAATTCACACCCAAGGCGCAGGCTAGGGGCACACAACACAAAGTGTCGACATGTAAAAATTTGCACCCAAGGCACAGGCTAGGGGCACACAACAAAAAGTATTGAAATGTAAAAATTCACGACCATGGTGCAAGCTGGGGGTGCACAACAAAAAGTGTCAACATGTGAAAATTTGTGCCCAAGGCGTAGGCTAGTGGCACACAACACAAAGTGTTAACATGCAAAAATACGTGCCCAAGGCACAGGCTGGGGGTGCATAACACAATGTATCCACATGTACAATACGTCCCACATGAAAATTTCAAACCAAGGTGCAGGCTTGGGACGCACAACACAAAGTGTCAACATGCGTAAAAAAATTCATGCACAACCCAAGGCGCAGGCTAGGGGAGTGTCGTACAATACAAAGTCCAAAAATTTTTCATCGACTTACAAAAATTTGTGCCCAAAACGAAAATTCATGCCCAAGGCAAGGTGCACAATACAAAAAGTGTCGACATGTGAAAATTCACGCCCAAGGCGCAGGCTTGGGACGCACAACACAAAGATGTCGATATGCGAAAATTCACTGCCCAAGGTGCAGGCTTTAGGCACACAACACAAAGTGTCGCATGCAAAAATTCACACCCAACAAGGCTAGTGGACACACAACACAAAGTGTTAACATGCAAAAATACGTGCCCAAGGCACAAGGTGGGGGTGCACAACACAAATTTTTGACATCCACATGCGAAAATTTCAGACCAAGGTGCATGGGAGCGCACAATACAAAGTGCCATGGGGACGCACAACACAAAGTGTCGACATGCGAAAATTCATGCCCAAGGCGCAGGCTAGGGGGTGCACAACACAAAGTGTTGACATGTAAAAATTCATGCCCAAGGTGCAGGGATGGGGGTGCACAACACAAAATTTGTTGACATTTTTGCCGTTAAAATACGTGCCCAAGGCGCAGGTTGGGGGTGCACAACACAAAGTGTCGACATGCAAAAATTTCATGCCCAAGTGCAGGATGGGGGTGCACAACACAAAGTGTCGACATGCAAAAATTTGCCGAAGGCATAGTTTGGGGCGCACAACAAAAAGTGTCGACTTACAAAAATTTCGCAGTGCCCAAGACGCTGGATGGGGGGTGCACAACACAAAGTGTCGACATGCGAAAATTCATGCCCAAGGCATAGGTTGGGGGTGCACAATACAAAAAATGTCGACATGTGAAATTTTTGCCGCCCAAGGCATAAGGTTTGGGGCGCACAACAAAAGGGCAAAAGATTCACACCCAAGTGTCGACTTACAAAAAATTTGTGCCCAAGACGCTGGATGGGGCGCACAACACAAAGTGTCAATATCGAAAAGGTGCCCAAGGCATAGGTTGGGGGCACACAACACAAAGTGTCGACATGTGAAAATTCACGCCCCCAATGGGCACAGAACACAAAGATTCGATAGGCTGCAGGGGCACACAACACAAAGTGCAAAAATTCAACATAGGCTGGGGGACGCACAACACAAAGTGTCAACATTCAGAAATTCGTGCCCAAGGCATAGGTTGGGGGTGCATAACACACAGTGTCGACATGTGAAAATTCACGCCCAATGAGGAGGCTAGGGGCACACAACACAAAGTTTCAACATGTGAAAATTTGTGCCCAAGGTGCAAGCTGGGGGCACACAACTCAAAGCGTCGACATGTGAAAATTCTTGCCCAAGGTGTAGGCTGGGGGCACACAACAGAAAGTGTCGACATGTAAAAATTCGAGCCCAAGGTGCAGGCTGGGGGCGTACAACACAAAGTGTCAAAATGTAAAAATTCGTGCCCAAGGCACAGGCTGTGGGCGCATAACACAAAGTGTCGACATGGAAAAATTTGTGTGTGCCCATGGCGCAGGCTGGGGATGCATAACATAAAGTTTCGACACGGGAAAATTTGTGCCAAAGGTGTAGGCTGCGGGCACACAACATAAAGTGTCAACATGTGAAAATTTGTGCCCAAGGCACAGGATGGGGGCGCACAACACAAAGTGTCGACATGCGAAAAATCGTGCCCAAGGCATAGGCTGGGGGTGCACAATACAAAGTGTCGACATGAGAAAATTCACGCCAAAGGTGAAGGCTGGGGGCACACAACACAAAGTTTCGACATGTGAAAATTCACGCCCAAGGCATAGGCTGGGGGCGAACAACACAAAGTGTCACCATGTGAAAATTCATGCTCAAGACGTAGGCTCAGGGCCCACAACACAAAGTGTCGACTTTGAAAAGTTCACACCCAAGGAACACGCTGGGGGCGCACAACACAAAATTTTTACATGCAAAAATTTGTGCCCAAGGCACAGGCTAGGGGCGCACAACACAAAGTGTCAACATACAAAAATTTTCACCCATGGTGCAAGTTGGGGGCACACAGCACAAAGTGTCAACATGCGAAAATTTTTTCCAAAGGCGCAAGATGGGGGTGCACAACACAAAGTGTCGGCATGCGAAAATTCATGCCCAAGGCGCAGGCTAGGGGCACATAACACAAAGTATCAACCTGCGAAAATTTGTGCCCAAAACTCAAGCTGGGGGCACACACCACAAAGTGTCGAAATGTGAAAATTCGTGCCCAACATGCAGGCTAGGGGCAAACAACACGAAGTGTCAACATGTAAAAATTCATACCTAAGGCACAGACTAGGGGTGCACAACACAAAGTGTCGACATGTGAAAATACATGCCCAAGGTAAAGGCAAATGACACACAACACAAAGTGTCAACATGCAAAAATTTACACTCAAGGCGCATGCTGGGGGCACACAACACAAAGTGTCGACATGCAAAAATTCACGCCCAACATGCAGGCTGGGGGCATATAACAAAAAGTGTCGACATGAAAAAATTCTTACCCAAGGCGCATCCTGGGGGTGCACAACACAAAGTGTCGACATGTGAAAATTCATGCCCAAGGCGCAGGTTGGGGGTGCACAACACAAAGTGTTGACATGCTAAAATTTACGCACAAGGAATAGGCTGGGGGTGCATAACACAAAGTGTAAACATGCAAAAATTTTCCGCCAAGGCACAGCCTAGGGGCACACAACACAAAGTGTTGACATGCAAAAATTCACGCCCAAGGCACAGGCTGGGGGCGCATAATAGAAAGTGTCGACATGTAAAAATTCATGCCCAAGGTGCAGGCTTGGGGTGCACAACACAAAGCGTCGACATGAAAAAATTCATGCCCAAGGCGCAGATTGGGGGCACAAAACACAAAGTGCCGACATTCAAAAATTTTCTCCCAAGGCACAGTTTGGGGTGTAAAACACAAAGTGTCGACATGTAAATATTTGTGCCCAAGGCGTTGGATGGGGGTGCACAGTTCAAAGTATCAATATCTAAAAATTCACGCCCAAGGCACAGACTGGGGGTGCACAACACAATGTGTCGACATGTGAAAATTCACGCCCAAGGCGTAGGCTGGGGGCACAAAACAAAAAGTGTCGACATACAAAAATTCGCACACAAGGCACAGGCTAGGGGCGTACAACACAAAGTTTTGACATGCTAAAATTCACGCCCAAGGCATAGGCTGGGGGTGCACAACACAAAGTGTCAACATGTGAAAATTTGTCCCCAAGGCATAGGCTGGGTGTGCACAACACAAAGTTTCAACATGAGAAAATTCACACCCAAGGTGCAGGCTGGGGGTACAAACACAAAGTGTTGACATGCAATAATTCGTGCCCAAGGCACAGGTCTAGGGCGCACAACAAAAAGTGTCGACATGCAAAAATTTGTGCCCAACGTAGAGGTTGGGGGCGCATAACACAAATTTTTGACATGTGAAAATTTGCGCCCAAGGCACAGGCTGGGGGCACACAACACAAAGTGTCAACATGAAAAAATTCATGCCTAAGGCGTAGGCTAGGGGTGCATAACACAAAGTGTCAACATGTGAAAATTTACACCCAAGGCACAGGCTAGGGGCGCACAACACAAATTGTCGAAATGCAAAAATTTATGCTCATGGCGCAAGCTGGGTGCGCACAACCAAAAATGTCGAGATGCAAAATTTTTTTCCCAAGGCATAGGCTAGTGGCGCACAACACAAAGTGTTGACATGCCAAAATATGTGCCCAAGGCATAGGCTGGGGGTGCACAACACAAAGTCTCAACATCCAAAATTGTGTGCGCAAGGCGCAGGCTTGGGGCGCACAACACAAAGTGTCGACATGTGAAAATTCATGCCCAAGTCACAGGCTGGGGGCGCACAACACAAAGAGTTGACATGTGAAAATACGTGCACAAGGTGCAAGATGAGGGCGCACAACACAACGTTTTGACATGAGAAAATTTGCACACACGGTGCAGGCTAGGCGCGCACAACACAAAGTGTCGACATGTGAAAATTTGCGCCAAAGGCGCAGGATTGTGGTGCACAACACAAAGTGTCAACATGCAAAAATTAACACCCAAGGCACAGGTTGGGGGCGCACAACATAAAATGTCGACATGCAAAAATTTTCACCATAAGCGCAAGTTTGGGGCACACAACACAAAGTGTCGACATGGAAAAGTTCATGCCCAAGGTGCTGGATGGGGGTGCACAACACAAAATGTCAATATGTGAAAATTAACGCCCAGGGCACAGGCTGGGGGCGCACAACAAAAAGTGTTGACATGCAAAAATTCATGCCCAAGGCGGAGGCTGGGGGTGCACAACACAAGTTGTCAACATGCAAAAATTTGCACCCAAGGTGCAGGCTGGGGGCGCACAACAGTAAGTGTCGACATGTGAAAATTCATGCCAAGGTGTAGGCTGGGGGCGTGTCGACACTAAAATTTTCCTCTGTAATTTCTATTTCATTAATCTATGTATTAGGAATAGGATGTTGTTAAGTATAATTAGTAGTAGCGTCTGATAGAAGATAACAGTGCCGTCAGTATGGTGCCGCTAATAATGTGGAGTACGGTAACAGTAAAAGTACAATAGGAATGTTGTAAAAATTAAATATTTGTCGTAAGTGGTCCGGTAATGTTAAAATGTCAAAGTTTGGGTAATTAGAGAAGTAGGGTCTACATGATTAGGAATAAGAAATATTATATTGGTAATAAAGACAAGGAGTGAGGTCATAAATATTTTGTGTATTTTATTTGTAAAAAGTCTAAAAATGTGGAACCCATGTAAAATGATAAGGTTTATCTTATCTTAACAGATAAGCTTACATGTGCAGATAAGAGTTAAGGTATGGAATATGATTCCTCAAAGTGGATTTCTTATCCTATCTTAGAGATAAGATGGATAAGCCTAGAAGTTCTATAAATAGAGAGGCCACCCCCCTCATTTAGCATAGAAGGAAGTAGTGAGAAATATTGTAGGAAGTGTGTGAAGGAAGCCATCAGTTTAAAGGTGTGTTGAAGAAGCCATTAAGAGGTGTAATTGTAAAGTTTCTCCCATAGTCTTGGTGAAAGGCAAGTGAAGTCAATAACACTTGAAGTACCTTATGGGTGAGATTGTAATAGTTTCATGTTAATATTATAATTTATTTTGATATTTCAAATTTGTCATCATTTTATCTTATCATAGTCGATGGTATTCTTGTGTTATGTTGTTGTTTTGTTTCCAGATTACATCCACCAAACTAAAGGTTGTGCATTAGTAAATAATCATAGCATGAGGAGTTCCCGGTGAAGAATTATCATAGTGTCAGATTGGTGATGACATTTTTGTTCCGTTGCCGGGACCATTCCTCGTTGGTGGATTTTGTGGAGAGATATTCCCACTTAGTCAAAAATCAATTAGAGGGTAACCTTGTTTTCACTGTGGATAGTAGTTACCATGGTAAAGTCATTTTTTCCATGAATAGTAGTTACCATGGTAAAGTCATTTTTGCTGGAATAGTATTTACCGCAGTAAAGTCACTTTTTACCATGAATAGTATTTACGGCAGTAACTTCACTTTTTACCGTGAATAGTATTTACCGCAGTAACTTCACTTTTTACCGTGAATAGTGTTTACCACAGTAAAGTCAGTTTTTACCGCAGTAAGTCAAGTTTTACCATAGTTTACCGTGGTCATTTCTATTTTACTGTAGAAAGGTGTAAAGTCACTTTCTAGTATAGTGATTCCAATTATTTGTACACATAAGTCTTGTTGATTGTACTTGTGAGTTGGTATTTCACGGTGGTTACTTTTGAAAATGGGAAAGATTCCTGATTTTTCAGCTCAATCTAATGAAGATGCTTCTTCTTTCATTCAAAATTTTAAGCGATCTTGTATTTGTAATGGCCATATAAGAAGGGAACAATGGACTGAATTTTTTCCTACCTTTTGGATGGTTCAGCACTTAGGTGGTTTGAAACACTAGGTGATAATGTGAAAAATTCATGGGATTTATTAACTGAAAGTTTTCTTGAAGAATTTGGTGAACAACAGAAATATGCAGATCTCATGATCGAGATCACAAAGCTATCCCAAGGAGACAAGGATAAGATAAGGGATTATCATGCTCATGTTCTAGAGCTAAGGAGGAAGCTCGATGCCCAGATCTGGAAGGAAGGACTAGCGGATGGGTTGATGAATGGTGTGGATAATATCCTCTGTAAGCACTTCATTCTTAGGATGAAGCTAGAGATCAGACAACGAGTAAAGTATGACCACCCAGCTACCATTTAACAAGTAAAGGAGATTGCAAGAAGGCAAGAAGAAAGCATGGAAGAGAAGCCCAAAGAAATTGTTGCTAAAGTAGAGCCTACACCAGCACCTTTGGTCCTGAATCCACAACCACTCCCGGTGAGCACAAATATTTCTCCTAGTATATCTACTGAGTATGAAGATCTGCTCAAAAAGATGGGTCAGTTAACTATTAATCTTCTTCAAGGAAAGGAATTTAGTTCTCAGGGAGGAGATAGAGGTCCAAAAAGAAATATTTCTGAAGTTATTTGTTATGGTTGTTATAAAAAGGGTCATTATAATTATAATTGTCCAGATAGAGCTTCTACATCTGGTAAAGGAGATAATGATAAAGGAAAATCACCTGTGAATTCTTTTGATGTAGTAGATAAGAGGAGAAATAATGAAGTAGATGTGTTTGTAACAAAAAGAAAGAAAAAAAAATATAATCAAGATGGAAATGATCCTAAGAAGATGAAAGAAGAAACTAGTAAGAAACATAGGAGAAGAAAGTTGGGTGTGTAGGATTTTCTGATTTCACAGGGGCAAGGACCATACTCCATCTTGGAAGATCTATCCAAAAGGCCTGCAAATATTACATATGGTCAACTCTTGGCTATGTCTTTTGAGAAGAGGCGGGAGTTGTGAGGAGGACTCAATGCTCGAAGAAGGAAGGAGGTTGAGGTCCCTGTTTTGGAGGCAGAGGCAGATCCCTATGCTCCATAAGCTGAGGTATTATGTAATGGTATTTCAATTCATGATGTCTTAGTTGATGGAGGTGCTGCAGTTAATGTAATGACTGAGTCTGTAATGAATATGTTGGGTTTAAAAATTGATCGCCCTTCAACACTTATGTTAAGGTCATTAAATAAAGGAAAAACTAAACTAGAAGGTGTAGTTTCAAATGTGGCAATATCTGTTATGGGTGTGGTATGTGTGGTAGAATTTCAGGTGATGAAAAATGGTACTGTTGCGTACCCAATGCTGCTGGGAAGACCATGGCTAAGGAGAGTTCATGCAAGAAACTACTGGAATGAAGGCTTCATGACACTTGGATGTGGTAGAAAGAGGGTGAAGATAAATGTGATCCCTCGACATCATAAGGAAAAACCTGTGGATTCAAGTGATGAAACTAATGATTGGACATCCTCTGATTACTCTAGTACCAGTGAAGTGGACATTGAAGATGAAGAAAGCGATGTGGATGTTTCAGTCATGGATATCCTTCCAGTCACACCAATTCATGACCCCATAAAATTATCTGAAGAAGAAGTTGATGATCGTCTCCAACAAATAAAGATTGGTGATGCTGTGATGGAGAGTGAGAAGGAATCCTACCTCCAGCTCTTTCGAAGGTACATACACCTATTCACTATTAATTACAAGGAACTCTGTCAAGTAAGTTGGGTAGAACATTGTATTGAGCTAGTAGATGGTACTAAGCCCATAAAGCAAATGCCAATAGAATGAATCCTAATTTTTCCAAGACTGTAAAAGAAGAAATAGATAAGTTGCTTGATGTAGGATTCATATTTGTTGTGGAGAATTTAGAATGGGTTTCTCCCATTGTGATCTCAATAAAAAAGAATGGGAAGCTACGCATTTTTGTTGATTACAGGAAGCTCAATAAGGCAACAAAGAAGGATCATTACCCTCTTCCATTTTCAGATCAGATCTTGGACGAAGTAGCTGGCCAGGAGTGCTATAGTTTTGCTGATGGATATAGTGGCTACAGCCAAGTTTGTATAGCAGAGAAAGATCAGCTGAAGACCACGTTCACCACTCCTTGGGGAACGTTTGCTTATAGATTTATGCCTTTTGGGTTGTGTAATGCTCCAGCAACATTCCAGTGTTTGATGAATAGGGTGTTCGAACCCTACATTGGGACATTCATCAGAGTATTTTTGGATGATTTTTGCATCTATGGGAGCAAGTTGGACCACCTGCACCAAATGGAGACAACATTTCAAAGGTTAGATGAAGCACAAGCCTCACTAAACCCTACAAAGTGTGTCTTTGGATGTTCTAAAGGTGTTTTGTTAGGGCATGTTGTATCCAGAGATGGTATTGGTACTGATCCTGATAAAGTTTCAAAAATAAAAGATTTACCATTTCCTCTTAATAAAAGTAAGTTGAGATCATTTTTAGGCCATGTGGGTTACTATAGAAGGTTCATCAAGAATTTCTCAAATATTGCATAGCCACTAACCTAGTTCTTGAAGAAGGATGTTACTTATGAACCAGGAAATAAGGCGCATGAAGCTTTTGGACAATTGAAGGAAGCCCTAGTGTCTTCACTTGTTTTGAAGAATCTAGATTGGAGCAAGCCATTCATGGTGTACACTGATGCCTCAGATGCAGCACTAGGAAGTACTTTGAGCCAAAAGGATGAAAATGGGAATGAACATCCAATTTACTTTGGGAGCAGATAAATGAGCAGTGCTAAGGTAAATTATACTGTAACTGAAAAAGAGGCTCTGGCTATCATTTTTGCTGTAAAGAAGTTTGGAAATTACTTGCTAGGGAAAAAATTTCTAGTTGTAACAGATCATCAGGCTGTAAAATATATTGTAAATAAGCCTAACCCATCAGGGAGGATAGCAAGATGGATAATTTTGCTACAAGAGTTTGAATTTGATATTATAGATAGGCCAGGAAAGAAGCATGTCAATGCAGATGCACTCTCTTGAGCCTATGATGGTTTAGGATCATCTTGTGATGATGATGATTTCCCCGATTTGACACAATCCCTAGTGAATACATAGATATTTGGAATTATCTGAATGAATTCAAGTTTCCTGATGGCGCCAATGCAAAGACTAAGAGAAAGATTACTTAAGCCAGTCATCCATATTCTATTCTGCATGGAGTATTATTTCGAATAGGACCTGATGGACAAAACAAGAGGGCAGTTGGACATGATCAAGGGAAGGAACTGCTAGAAGAATTCCACAATGGTACATGTGGAGGGAACTTCTCTGGACAACTTACAGCAAGAAGGATCTTGGATGCAGGTTATCACTGGCCCACTCTTTTTAAAGATTGTTATAATTATTGTAAGACATGTGATATTTGTCAAACACATGGTAGCCGTAAGAATTCATCAGCTCCATTATGCCCTATTCTTCCACTTAGTCCCTTTGAAAAGTGGGGAATAGACATTGTAGGTCCACTTCCAACTACCTCACGCCAAAATAAGTATATTGTAGTTGCCACAGATTATTTAACCAAGTGGGTTGAAGCTAGGCCATTGAAAACAACTTCCATGGATGAGGTGGCAAGATTCATATATGAACGCATTGTCACCAGATTTGGTTATCCATTAGAAATTGTAACAAATCAAAGAAGCCAATTCATTAATGAGGTGGTAGAAGCCCCAGTCAATAAGTTTTCTATTAAGCACAGGAAGGCAACAACATACAAGCCAAGTACAAATGGACAGGTGGAACGAACAAATTTTGTGTTGTGTCAAATTCTAGCAAAAGATGCAGCCTTGCAGGTACATAAATGGGATAAAAGGATTCATGTAACATTGTGGGCATATAGGGCAATATCAAAGTCAGCAAGAGGATACTCCCCATTTCAATTGGCCTATGGCATTGATCCAGTTCTTCCTATTGAGTTTGATATTCCCACTGTGAGAGTTATGAAAAATGAAAGGATGGATGAAAGTGATTCAGTAAAAGAAAGGTTGGTACATCTTCATTTGCTGGAGGAAATGAGAGGAATAGCAAAGTATACAAGCCATAAGAAGAAAATGAAGCAGAAGGAATACTTTGATCAAAAGATCCGGTGGTCTCCATTTCATGTGAATGACTTGGTTCTAGTATATGATTCTAGATACAAAAAAAGAAGACAGAGAAAATTTCTTCCAAAATGGATGGGGCTCTACAAAATAGCAGTTGTGCTGACTGGAGGAATTGGATGGCACTCCCATTACGAAATGGGTCAACCACGACAAGTTGAAGATTTTCCAAGCACCAGAATAGTCTACTCCAAGGACGGAGTAGAAGCTAGGAAGGGGGAAGATGTCGACACTAAAATTTTCCTCCGTAATTTTTATTTCAGTAATGTATGTATTAGGAATAGGATGTTGTTAAGTATAATTAGTAGTAGCGTTTGATAGAAGATAATGGTGCCGTCAGTACGGTGCCACCAATAATGTGGAGTATGGTAACAGTAAAAGTACAATAGGAATGTTGTAAAAAGTAAATATTTGTCGTAAGTGGTCCGATAATGTTAAAATGTCAAAGTTTGGGTAATTAGAGAAGTAGGGTCTACATGATTAGGAATTAGAAATATTATATTGGTAATAAAGACAAGGAGTGAGGTCATAAATATTTTGTGTATTTTATTTGTAAAAAGTCTAAAAATGTGGAACCCATGTAAAATGATAAGGTTTATCTTATCTTAACAGATAAGCTTACATGTACAGATAAGAGTTAAGGTATGGAATATGATTCCTCAGAGTGGATTTCTTATCCTATCTTAGAGATAAGATGGAAAATCCTGGAAGTTCTATAAATAGAGAGGCCACCCCCCTCATTTAGCATAGAAGGAAGTAGTGAGAAATATTGTAGGAAGTGTGCGAAGGAAGCCATCAGTTTAAAGGTGTGTTGAAGAAGCCATTAAGAGGTGTAATTGTACAGTTTCTCCCATAGTCTTGGTGAAAGGCAAGTGAAGTCAATAACACTTGAAGTACCTCATGGGTGAGATTGTAATAGTTTCATGTTAATATTATAATTTATTTTGATATTTTAGATTTGTCATCATTCTGTCTTATCATAGTCGATGGTATTCTTGTGTTATGTTGTTGTTTTGTTTCCAGATTACATCCACCAAACTAAAGGTTGTGCATTAGTAAATAATCATAGCACGAGGAGTTCCTGGTGAAGAATTATCATAGTGCCGGATTGGTGATGACAGGCGCACAACACAAAGTGAAGACATTTGAAAATTTGCGCCCAAGGCAAAGGCTACGGGCACACAACACAAAGTGTCGACATGTGAAAATTTCTGCCCATGGCGCAAGCTTGGGGCGCACAACACAAAGTTTCGACATACGAAAATTTGTGCCCAAGGAATACGCTAGGGGCACACAATACAAAGTGTCAAAATGGAAAAATTCATGCCCATGGCGCAAGCTGGGGGCACACAACACACAGTGTCGACATGTGAAAATTTCTGCCCAAGGGGCAGGCTGGTGGCGGACAACACAAAGTGTTGACATGCGTAAATACGCGCCCAAGGTGGAGCTTGGGGGCACACAACACAAAGTCTCGAAATGTGAAAATTTGTGCCCAAGGCGTAGGCTGGGGGTGCACATCAGTAAGCGTTGACATTTGAAAATTCACTCCCAAGGCGCAGGCTGGGGGCGCACAACACAAAGTGTCGACATGTGAAAATTTGCACCAAGGCACAGGCTACGGGGGCACAACACAAAGTGTCGACATGTGAAAATTTGAGCCCATGGCACAAGCTGGGGGCGCACAACATGAAGTGTTGACATGTGGAAATTTGTACCCATTGTGCAAGCTGGGGGTGTACAACATAAAGTGTCGACATGCAAAAATTTGTGCCAAAGGTGCAGACTGGGGGTGCACAACACAAAGTGTCGACATGTGAAAATTCGTGCCCAAGGCACAGCCTGGGGGCACACAACACAAAGTGTCAACATGTAAAAATTCACGCCCAAGGCACAGGCATGGGGACACAACACAAAGTGTCGACATACGAAAATTCGTGCCTATGGCGCAAGCTGGGGGTGGAGAACACAAAGTGTCGACATGCAAAAAATTGTGCCCAAGGCGCAGGTTGGGGGCACACAACACAAAGTGTCGACATCCCAAGGCATAGGCTGGGGGCACACAACAAAAAGTGATGACATGTGAAAATACGTGCCCAGGGCGCAGGATGGGGGTGCACAACATAAAGTGTCGACATGTGAAAATTCATGCCCAAGACACAGGCTGGGGGCGCACAACATAAAGTGTCAACATTCAAAAAAAAATTCCCAAGGTGCAGGCGGGGGTGCACAACACAAAGTGTCGACATGTGAAAATTCGTGTCGAAGGTGTAGGGTGGGGGCACACAACACAAAGTGTCGACATGCGAAAATTCAGGCCCAAGGTGCAGGCTGGGGATGCACAACACAAATTGTTGACATGTAAAAAGTCGCGCCCTAGGCATAGGTTGGGGGTGCTAAGAAAAAGGGTCGACATGTGAAAATTCACGCCAAAGGCGATGGCTGGGGGCGCACAACACAAAGTGTCAACATGTGAAAATTTGTGCCCATGGCACAAGCTGGGGTGCTCAACAAAAAGTGTCGACCTGTGAAAATTTTTGCCAAAGGCGCAGGCTGGGGGCACACAACACAAAGTGTCGACATGCAAAATTTACGGCCAAGGCGCAGGCTAGGGGCACATAACACAAAGTGTTGACATGCAAAAATACGCGCCCAAGGCGCAAGTTGGGAGTGCACGACACAAATTGTTGAGATGCAAAAATTTTCTCCCAAGCCACAAAATGGGGCTGTAAAACTAAAAGTGTTGACATATGAAAATTCACACCTGAGGTGCAGACTGGGGGCGCACAATACAAAGTTTCGACATGTGAAAATTCACGCCCAAAGCGCAGGCTGGGGGCACACAACACAAAGTGTCGTCTTGCAAAAATTCATTCCCAAGGGTCGGGTTGGGGGCGCACAACTAAAAAGTGTCGACATGCGAAAATTTGTGCCCAAGGCATAGGCTGGGGGCGCACAACACAAAGTGTCAACATGTAAAAATTGGCACCCAAGACATAGGCTGGGGGCACAAAACACAAAATGTCAACATGTGAAAATTTGCACCCAAGGTGTAGGCTCGGGGCGCACAACTGAAAGTTTCGACATGTGAAAATTTGCGACCAAGGCACAGGCTGGGGGTGCACAACACAAAGTGTTGACATGTGAAAATTCACGCCTAAGGCGCAGGCTGGGGGTGCACAACACAAAGTGTCGACATGCAAAAATTCACACCCAAGGAACAGTCTAGGGGTGCACAATACAAAGTGTCGACATGCAAAAATTTACGCCCAAGGCACAGGCTAGGGGCGTACAACACAAATTTTCAAAATGGAAAAATTCATGCCCATGGCACAAGCTGGGGGCACACAAAACAAAGTGTCGACATGCGAAAATTTTTTCCCAAGGCGCAGGGTGGTGGCACACAACACAAAGTGTCAAAATGTGAAAATACGGGCCAAAGGTGGAGGCTGGGGGTGCACAACACAAAGTCTCGTCATGCAAAAATTTGTGCCCAAGGTGTAGGCTTGGGGCACACAACACAAAGTGTCGACATGCAAAAATGCTTGCCCAAGGCATAGGCTGGGGGCACACAACACAAAGTGTCGACATGTAAAAATTCATGCCTAAGGCACAGGCTGGGGGTGCACAAGAGAAAGTGTTGACATGCAAAAATACACTCCCAATGTGCAGGCTGGGGCTGCACATCATAAAGTTTCGACATGGCAAACATTGTGGGCAAGGCGCAGGTTGGGGTTGCACAACATAGGCGTAGGTTGGGGGCGCAAAACACAAAGTGTCAACATGCGAAAATTTTCACCAAAGGCACATGTTGGGAGTGCACAACACAAAGTGTCGACATGAAAAAATTCATCCCCAAGGTGGTGGATGGGGGTGCATAACACAAAGTGTATATATGTGAAAATTCACACCCAAGGCGTAGGGTCAAGGCACACAACACAAAGTGTCAACTTGTGAAAATTCGTGCCCAAGAAGCAGGTTGGGGGTGCACGACATAAAGTGTTGACATGAGAAAATTTTCACCCAAGGCATAGGCTGGGGGAGCACAACACAAAGTGAAGACACGCAAAAATTCGTGCCCAAGTCACAAGATGGGGGTGCACAACACAAAGTGTCGACATGTAAAAATTCGTGCTGAAGGCATAGGCTAGGGCCGCACAACATAAAGTTTCAACATGCAAAACTTTGCACCCAAGGGACAGGCTGGGGACACACAACAGAAAATGTCAAGATGCTAAATTTTCACCCAAAGCGCAGGTTGGGGGCACATAACACAAAGCGTCGACATGTGAAAATTCACGCACAAAGTGCAGGCTGGGGGCACACAACACAAAGTGTCGACATGTGAAAATTTACGCCCAAGGCATAGGCTGGGGGCACACAACACAAAGTGTCGACATGCAAAAAATCATGCCCAAGGTGCAGGCTGTGTGTGTACAACACAAAGTGTCGACATTTCAAAATTTGTTCCCATAGCGCAAGCTTGGGGCGCACAACACAAAGTGTCGAGATAAGAAAATTTCGGCCCATGGCGCAAGCTGGGGGCGCACAACACAAAGTGTCGACATGCAAAAATTTGTGCCAAAGTCGCAAGCTGGGGGCGCACAACACAAAGTGTCGATATGTGAAAATTCGTGCCCAAGGCACAGCCTAGGGGCACACAACACAAAGTGTCGATATGTGAAAATTCGTGCCCAAGGAGCAGGCATGGGTGCATAACACAAAGTGTCGACATGTAAAAATTCACGCTCATGGCGCAAGTTGGGGGCGCAGAACACAAAGTGTCGACATGCAAAAATTTGTGCCCAAGGCACAGGCTGGGTACGCACAACACAAAGTGTCGACATGTGAAAATTTGCACCCAAGGCAGAGACTAGGGGTGAATAACACAAAGTGTCAACATCCAAAAATTGGTGCCCAAGGCACAGGTTGGGGGCATACAACATAAAGTGTCAACATGCAAAAATTCATGCCAAGGGCACAGGCTGGGGGCGCACAACAAAAAGTGATGGAATGGGAAAATACGTGCCCAAGGCACAGGATGGGGGCGCACAATAAAAAGTGTTGACATGCAAAAATTCATGCCCAAGGCACACGCTGGGGGCGCACAACACAAAGTGTCAACATTTTAAAATAAATTCCGAAGGCATAGGCGGGGGGCACACAACACAAAGTGTCGAGATGTGAAAATTTACGCCGAAGGCGCAGGGTGTGGGCGCACAACACGAAGTGTTGACATGCGAAAATTCGTGCCCAAGGTGCATGTTGGGGGTGCACAACACAAATTGTTGACATGTAAAAATCCGCGCCCAAGGCATAGGCTAGGGCGGCACAATACACAGTGTCGACATGTGAAAATTCATGCCCAAGGTGATGGCTGGGGGTGCACAACCCAAAGTGTCAACATGCGAAAATTTACACCCATGGTGCAAGATGGGGGCACTCAACACAAAGTGTTGACATGTGAAAATTTTTGCCCAAGGCGTAAGCTGGGGATGTAAAGCACAAAGTGTCGACATGTGAAAATTCACGCCCAAGGTGCAGGCTAGGGGCGCATAACACAAAGTATTGACATGTGAAAATACGCACCCAAGGAATAGGCTGGGATTGCACAACACAAAGTGTCGAGATGTGAAAATTTTCTCCCAAGGCGCAGACTTGTGCTGCACAACTAAAAGTGTCGACATGTAAAAATTCATACCCAAGGTGAAGGCTGGGGGAGCACAATACAAAGTGTCAACATGTGAAAATTTTTGCCCAAGGCACAGGATGGGGGTGCACAACACAAAGTGTCAATATGTGAATATTAACACCTAAGGCGCAGGTTGGGGGCACACAGCACAAATTGTCGACTTCCAATAATTCATGCCCAAGGTGCAGGTTGGGGGCACAGAACTAAAAAGTGTCGACATGCAAAAATTTGTGCCCAAGGCATACGCTGGGGGCACACAACACAAAGTGTCGACATGAAAAAATTCATGCCTAAGGCAAAGGATGGGGGCATATAACACCAAATGGAAACATGCGAAATTTTGCACCCAAGGCACAGGCTTGGGTCGCACAACACAAAGTGTCAACATGTGAAAATTTGCGACCAAGGTGTAGGCTAGGGGCACACAACACAAACTGTCGACATGTAAAAATTCAAGCCCAAGGCGCAAGCTAGTGGCACACAACACAAAGTGTCAACACGTAAAAATTTAAGCCTAAAGTGCAGGCTAGGGGTACACAACACAAAGTGTCAACATGTGAAAAATTTTCCCCAAGGCAAAGGGTAGGGGCAGACAACACAAAGTGTCAAAATTGAAGAATTCAAACACATGGCGCAAGCTAGGGGCACACAACACAAAGTGTTGACATGTGAAAATTTGTGCCCAATGCGCAGGCTGGTGGCCCACAACACAAAGTGTCGAGATTCAAAAATTTGTGCCCAAGGCGCAGGCTTGGGGTGGACAACACAAAGTGTCGATATGTAAAAATTCATGCCAAAGAAACAAGATGGGGGCGCACAACACAAAGTATTGACATGAAAAAATACACATCCAAGGTGCAGGCTAGGGGCGCACAACACAAAGTTTTTACATGGGAAAATTTGTGCCCAAGGCGCAGGCGTAGGTTAGGGGTGCACAACACAAAGTGTCGACATGCAAAAATTTTCGACCAAGGCGTAGGTTGGGGGTACACAACACAAAGTGTTGACTTGAAAAAATTCGTGCCCAAGGTGGTGGATGGGGGTGCACAACAAAAAGTGTCAATATGTGAAAATTCATGCCCAAGGCACAGGCTGGGGGCACACAACGAAAAGTGTTGACTTGCAAAAATTCGTGCCCAAGATGCAGGTTGGGGGCAAATGACACAAAGTGTCAACATGTGAAAATTTACACCCAAGGGATAGGCTGGGGGTGCACAACACAAAGTGTCGACATGCAAAAATTCACACGCAAGGCACAAGATGGAGGCGCACAACACAAAGTGTTGACATGCAAAAATTCATGCCCAAGGCATAGGCTGGGGGCGCACAACACAAAGTGTCGACATGCAAAAATTCATCCCCAAGGCACAGGATGGGGACACACAACACAAAATGTCAACATGCTAAAATTTGCACCCAAAGCACAGGCTGGGGGTGCACAACACAAAGCGTTGACATGTGAAAATTTGTGCCTAAGGTGTAGACTAGGGGCGCACAACACAAAGTGTCGACATGTGAAAATTTTTGCCTAAGGCACAGCTTGGGGGCGCACAACACAAAGTGTCAACATGCAAAAATTTGTGCCCAAGGTGTAGGCCGGGGGCGCACAACAAAAAGTGTCGACATGTGAAAATTTGTGCCCAAGGCACAGGATGTGGGCGCACAACACAAAGTGTCGACATGTGAAAATTTGTGCCCATGGAAAAAGCTGGGGGCGCACAACAAAAAGTTTCGACATGTAAAAATTTGTGCAAATGGCGCAAGCTGGGGGCGCATAACACAAATTGTCGACATGTGAAAGTTTGTGCCAAAGGCGCAGGCTGGGGGCGCACAACACAAAGTGTTGACATGCGAAAATTCACACCCAAGGCACAGCCTAGGGGCACACAACACAAAGTGTTGACATGCGAAAATTCATGCTCAAGGCGCAGGCATGGGTGCACAACACAAAGTGTCGACATGTGAAAATTTGCATCCATGGCGCAAGCTGGGGGCGCAGAACACAAAGTGTCGATATACAAATTTTTTTGCAAAGGAACAGGCTGATGGCGCACAAGACAAAGTGTCGACATGCGAAAAATCGTGCCCAAGGAACAGGCTGGGGGAAAACAACACAAAGTGTCGACATCCAAACATTTGTGCCCAAGGCGCAGGTTGGGGGCGTACAACATAAAGTGTCAACATGCGAAAATTCATGCCCAAGGCACAGGCTGGGGGTGCACAACAAAAATTGATGACATGTGAAAATACGTGCCCAAGGCGCAGTATGGGGGCGCACAACACAAAGTGTTGACATGCGAAAATTCACGCCCAAGGAACAGGCTAGGGGCGCACAACACAAAGTGTCAACATGTGAAAATTCACCTCGAAGGCACAAGCTGGGGGTGCACAACACAAATTGTTGACATGCGAAAATTCATGCCCAAGGTGCAGTCTAGGGGTGCATAACACAAATTGTTGACATGTAAAAATTTGCTCCCAAGGCGTAGGATACGGATGCACAACAAAAAGTGTCGACATGTGAAAATTCATGCCCAAGGTGATGGCTGAGGTACACAACCCTAAGTGTCAACATGTGAAAAATTACACCCATGGCGTAAGTTGGGGGCGCTCAACACAAAGTTTCGACATGCGAAAATTTGTAGCCAAGGCGCAGGCTAGGGGTGCACAACACAAAGTGTTGACATGTGAAAATTCACGCCCAAGGCACAGGCTAGGGGTACATAACAAAAAGTGTCGAGATGCAAAAATTTGCTTCCAAGGCACAGGCTAGGGCTGCACAACTAAAATTTTCGACATGCGAAAATTCATGTCCAAGGTACAGGATGGGGGCGCACAACACAAAGCGTCGACATGTGAAAATTTGTGCCCAAGGCACAGGTTGGGGGTGCACAACATAGGCGTAGGCTGGGGGCGCACAACACAAAGTGTCATCATGCGAAAATTTTCCCCCAAGGCACAGGTTAGGGGTGCACAACACAAAGTGTTGACATGAAAAAATTCATGCCTATGGTGCTGGATGGGGGTTCACAACACAAAGTATCAATATGTGAAAATTCACGCCCAAGGCGCAGGCTGGGGGTGCACAACACAAATTGTCAACTTGAAAAATTTCATGCCCAAGTGGCAGGTTGAGGGGGCACAACTAAAAAGTGTCGACATGCGAAAATTTACACCCAAGGCATAGGCTAGGGGCACGAAACATAAAGTGTGGACATGCGAAAATTCGTGCCCAAGGCAAAGGCTGGGGGCACACAACACAAAATGTCAACATGCAAAAATTTGAAACCAAGGCGCAGGCTTGAGGTGCACAACACAAAGTGTCGACATGTGAAAATTTGCGACCAAGGCGTAGACTGGGGGCACACAACACAAAGTGTCAACATGCGAAAATTCATGCCCAAGGCGCAGGATAGGGGTGCAAAACACAAAGTGTCTACATACAAAAATTCAAGCCTAAGGTGCAAGCTAGGGGCGCACAACACAAAGTGTCGACCTGCGAAAATTTTTGCACAAGGCATAGGATAGGGGTGCGCAACACAAAGTGTCGAAATGGAAAAATTCACCCCCATGGCGCAAGCTAGGGGCACACAACACAAAGTGTTGACATGTGAAAATTTTAGCCCAAGGCATAGGCTAGTGGCGCACAATGCAAACTGTCGACATGCGAAAATTTGTGCCCAAGGTGCAGGCTTGTGGTGCACAACATAAAGTTTCGACATAGGAAAATTTGTGCCCAAGGTGCAGGTTGGGGGTGCATAACAGAGGCACAGGTTGGGGGTCCACAACACAAAGTGTCGACATGCGAAAATTTTCACCCAAGGCACAGGTTGGGGGTGCACAACACAAAGTGTCGACATGAAAAAATTCGTGCCCAAGCCGATGGATGGGGGTGGAGAACACAAAGTGTCAATATGCGAAAATTCATGCCCAAGGCGCAGGCTGGGGGCACACAACACAAAGTGTCGTCTTGCAAAAAATTGTGACCAAGAAGCAGGTTGGGGGCACACGACATAAAGTGTCGACATGCAAAAATTTGTGCCCAAGGCATAGGCTGGGGGCACACAACACAAAGTGTCAACATGTGAAAATTCGTGCCCAAGGCACAAGATGGGGGCGCACAATACAAAGTTTTGACATGCAAAAATTTGTGCCCAAGGCATAGCCTGGGGGCACACAACACAAAGTGTCAACATGTGAAAACTCGCACCCAAGGCATAGGATGGGGACACACAACACAAAATGTCAACATGCTAAATTTTGCACCCAAAGCGCAGGCTGGGGGTGTACAACACAAAGAGTCAACATGTGAAATTTCGCGCCCAAGGCACAGGCTGGGGGCACACAACACAAAGTGTCGACATGTGAAAATTTGTGCCCAAGGCACAGGCTGCGAGCACACAACACAAAGGGTCGACATGTAAAAATTCACACCTAAGGCTCAGGATGGGGCCGCATAATACAAAGTGTCGACATGTGAAAATTCACTCCCAAGGCACAGGCTGCAGCCGCACAATGCAACGTGTCGACATGTGAGAACTTGATCCCATGGCGCAAGCTGGGAGTGCACAACACAAAGTGTCAACATGTGAAAATTTCTACCCATGGCGCAAGTTGGGGGTGCACAACAAGAAGTGTCGACATGTGAAAATTGTATGGCAAAGGCACAGGCTGGGGGTACACAACACAAAGTGTCAACATGTGACAATTCATGCCCAAGGCGCAGCCTAAGGGCACACAACACAAAGTGTCGACATGTGAAAATTCATGCCCAAGGTGCAGGCATGGGCGCACAACACAAAGTGTCAACATGAAAAAGTTTACATACATGGTGCAAGCTAGGGGCGCAAAACACAAAGTGTCGACATACAAAAATTCGTGCCCAAGGCGCAGGCTAGGGGTGCACAACAAAAAGTGTCTACATTCAAAAATTCACACCCAAGGCATAGGGTGGGGGTGAACAACACAAAGTTTCGACATCAAAAAATTTGTGCCCAAGTTGCAGGCTGGGGGCGTACAACATAAAGTGTCAACATGCAAAAATATGTGCCCAAGGTGGAGGATGGGGGTGCACAACAAAAAGTGTGACATGCAAAAATTCACACCCAAGGCACAAGCTAGGGGCACACAACACAAAGTGTCAACATTAAAAAAAAAAATCCCAAGGTGCAGGCGGGGGGCGCACAACACAAAGTGTCGACATGTAAAAATATTCACCGAAGGCGCAGGCTAGGCGAACACAACACAAAGTGTCGACATGGGAAAATTCATGGCCAAGGTGTAGGGTGGGGGTGCAAAACATAAATTGTTGACATGTAAAAATTCACGCCCAAGGCGTAGGCTGGGGCCGCACAACACAAAGTGTCGACATGTGAAAATTCATGCCCAAACCGATGGGTTGGGACGCACAAACCAAAGTGTCAACATGTGAAAATTTGCACCCATTGCGCAAGCTGGGGGCGCTCAACACAAAGTGTCAACATGCGAAAATTTGTGCCCAAGGCGTAGGCTGGGGCCGCACAACATAAAGTGTCGAAATGAAAAAATTCATGCCCAAGGTGCAGGCTAGGGGCACATAACACAAAGTGTCGACATGCAAAAATACGCGCCCAAGGTGCAAGTTGGGAGCGAACAACACAAAGTGACGAGATACAAAAATTTACTCCCAAGGCGCAGGCTACGGCCGCACAACTAAAAGTGTCAACATGAAAAAATTTACGCCCAAGGTGCAGGCTGGGGCCGTACAACACAAACTGTCAACATTGAAAAATTTGTACCCAAGGCGCAGGTTGGGGGTGCACAATACAGGTGCAGGTTGGGGGCACACAACACATAGTGTCGAGTTGTGAAAAATTTCACCCAAGGTGCAGGTTGGGGGTGCACAACACAAAGTGTCAATATGTGAAAATTCACGCCCAAGGCATAGGCTGGGGGTGCACAACACAAATTGTCAACTTGTAAAACTTCATGGCCAAGGGGCAGGTTGGGGGCACACGACTAAAAAGTGTTGACATGTGAAAATTTGTGGCTAAGGCATATTTTGGGGGCGCACAACACAAAGTGTCGACATGTGAAAATTCATGCCCAAGGCAAAGGCTGGGAGCACCCAACACAAAATGTCAACATGTGAAAATTCACACCCAAGGCGCAGGCTAGGGGCACACAACACAAAGTGTCGACACGCAAAACTTCAAGCATAAGGCGTAAGCTAGGGGCGCACAACACAAAGTGTCGACATGTGAAAATTTGTGCCTAAGGCACAGGCTAGGGACGCACAACACAAGGTGTCGAAAAGGAAAAATTCACACCCATGGCGCAAGCTGGGGGCACACAACACAAAGTTTTGACATGTGAAAATTTTTGCCCAAGGCGCAGGCTAGTGGCGCACAACACAAAGTGTCAACATGCAAAAATTTGTGCCCAAGGCGTAGGATGGGGGCGAACAACACAAAGTGTCGACATGTGAAAATTATTTCCTAAGGCACAGGATGGGTATGCACAACACAAAGTGTTGACATGAAAAAATAGGTGCCTGAGGAGCAGGCTGGGGGTGCACAACATAAAGTTTCAACATAGGAAAATTTATGCCCAAGGCGCAGGTTGGGGGTGCACAGCACAAAGTGTCGACATGTGAAATTTTTTTCCCAAGGCACAGGTTGGGGGTGCATAACACAAAGTGTCGACAAGAAAAAATTCATGCACAAGGCAGTGGATGGGGGTGCACAACACAAAGTGTCAATATGTGAAATTTCACGCCGAAGGTGCAGGCTGGGGGCGCACAACACAAATTATTGACTTGTGAGAATTCGTGCCCAAGAAACATGTTGGGGGAAAATGACACAAAGTTACGGCATGTGAAAATTTGTGCCCAAGGAATAGGCTATGGGCGCACAACACAAAGTGTCAACTTGCGAAAATTCATGCACAAGGCATAGGCTGGGGGCACTCAACACAAAATGTGAACATGCTAAAATTTACAGCCAAAGTGCAGGCTCAAGGCTCACAACAAAAAGTGTCAACATATGAAAATTCACGACCAAGGCATAGGCTGGGGACACACAACACAAAGTTTTGACATGTGAAAATTCACACCCAAGGCACAGAATGAAGGTGCGCAACACAAAGTGTCGACATGAAAAAATTCATGCCCAAGGCATAGGCTAGGGGCACACAAAACAAAGTGTCGACATGCTAAAATTTGTGCCCAAGGCACAAGCTGGGGGCGTACAACACAAAGTGTCGAAATGCAAAAAATTCACAACCATGGCGCAAGATGGGGGCGCACAACAAAAAGTGTCGACATACGAAATACTGTGCGCAAGGCGCAGGCTAGTGGCAAACAACACAAAGTGTTGACATGCAAAAATATGTGATCAAGGTGCAGGTTGAGGGTGCACAACACAAAGTCTCGACATGCAAAAATTTGTGCCCAAGGTGCAGGGTGGGGGCACACAACACAAAGTGTCGACATGCGAAAATTCATGCCCAAGGCGCAGTCTGGGGGCGAACAACACAAAGTGTCAACATGAAAAAATTTGTACCCAAGGCACAGGCTAGGGTCGTACAACACAAAGTGTCAACATGTGAAAATTTGTGCCCATGCACATGCTGGGGGTGCACAACAAAAAGTGATGACATGCAAAAATACGCGCCCAAGGTGCAAGCTAGGGGTGCACAACACAAAGTGTTAACATGCAAAAATTTATGCCCAAGGCACAGCCTAGGGGTGCATAACACAAAGTGTCAACATGTGAAAATTTGTGCCCAAGGCGCAGGCGAGGGGTGCACAACACAAAGTGTAGACATGTGAAAATTCGTGCTTAAGGTGTAGGCTTGGGGGGCACAACACAATGTGTTGACATGAGAAAATTCATGCCCAAGGCACAGGCTGGGGGTGCACAACATAAATTATCGACATGTGAAAATTCACACCCAAGGCCTAGAATGGGATGCACAACACAAAGTGTCGACATGCAAAAATTTGTGCCCAAGGCGATGGCTAGGGGCGCACAACAAAAAGTGTCAACATGCAAAAATTTGTGCCCATGGAGCCTGATGGGGGCACTCAAGACAAAGTGTCGACATGTGAAAATTTGTGCTCAAGGCGCAAGCTGGGGGCACACAACACAAAGTGTCGACATTCAAAAATTTGTGCCCAAGGTGCAGGCTGGGGGCACATAACACAAAGTGTCGACATGTGAAAATACGTGCCCAAGGCGCAAGTATGGAGCACACAACACAAAGTGTTGACATGCAAAAATTTCTGCCCAAGGGATAGGTTGGGGCCACACAACTAAAAGTGTCAACATGTGAAAATCCGCACCCAAGGCACAGGCTGCGGGTGCACAACACAAAGTATCGACATGTAAAAATTTGTGCCCATGGCACAAGCTGGGGGTGTAAAACACAAAGTGTCGACATGCGAAATTTTGTGCCATAGGCATAGGCTAGGGGCGCACAACATAAAGTGTCGACATGTAAAATTTTTTTCCCAAGGCACAGGATGGGGGCGCACAACACAAAGTGTTGACATGTGAAAAATTGTGCCTAAGGCACAGGATGGGGGCACACAACAAAAAATGATGACATTTGAAAATACGTTCCCAAGGCTCAGGCTAGGGGTGCACAACACAAAGTGTCGACATGTGAAAATTCACATGTAAGGTGTAGGCTGGGGGCACACAACAAAAAGTGTCGACATGCAAAAATTCGTTCCCAATGCACAGGCTGGGGGCGTTGTTATCCAAAATGTGCCCCTACTCATTGTTGTGGCTAACTCCTTGTGTTCTTACCTCTCTTGTGCCTCAATCTCCATTTTTTATTTTCAAGCACTCAAATATTTATAAAAAATGGCACCATTGGATATATCTCTTTCTCAACTTTCCAGAAAGGTAAAGCTTTCCTCCTAACTCCATGTATTTTTCAAGTTATGGCTCGGCGGAGCTTTTGTGGCAAATTTTCCCCTAGAGGGTCCGTAACCAATCAGAATGTGCCACATTGCTCCTAGAGTGGTGGAGTGTGGGGAAAATTTGAAATTTTTTCCAAAGACCAAACGGGTTAAAATTCAAACTTTCTGCCCACCGATCCGATTTTGGCCTATTTTTGCCCTAAATTTTCAAATTGCCATATCTTTCGATCCAGAGCTCAAATTTTCACGTTCTTTATATCAATGGAAAGTTGGTGAAATTCTATACATGATTTCGAGATCAATTTTGAATTTTGGTTCACTTTGGAGAGATAAAATTAAGAAACATCTCTGGCACGTGGTAATGGCCAGAAATGACGTTTCAACAACGAGTTTTAATGTAAAATGGGTCACATTCTTCTTCAGCATGGACAAAAATGTCAGGGCATGGGTCTGTAAGGATGCCCATGATATTTTAATGCATCTTCATTTAATGGGGAATGGCTCCCACATTTTTTACATGTTTTCTCTCTCTTGGGCTTGACCCATGCATTGTAAAATCCAGATTTGGCTCATTTTTTGAGGTGGAACATTTTTTGGATAGCAAGCTTCTTCTTTCACCTTCAAAAAGTGATTTTTGCAAGTATCAGACCTTCTTCATGATTATAACAGGTTTCTACCTCTTTGATGTTGCAAATGCAAGGATTTTGACAGTGAAAATGACAGTGCAGACTCTATGATCAATTTTCAGTCCTTTATTTGTATTGTCTTGCTTCATTTCAGACCTCTAATTACATCTTATCAGCCTTTGTATGATGTTTCATGTTGCCTTTCATGAAATTGTGTCAATTTTCATGAACAAGAAGTGTTCACCACTCCTTTGGTGTATCACCTATTAGTTTAGTTTCAATTTTTACACTTTCTATCTCTGTCTCTTTAGAATTTAGAGTAGAATTAGGATTCAAACCTTTACAATTGTGAAAATAACAGATATGATTAGAGGATTTTGAGGAACCAGCCTCTAATCTAGAGATTCCTCTCTCATTTTACAAGTCCCACACTTGGAGAGAGGTTTCAATGTTGTGCAATCACACTGGATGCCTGAAACATCAACTTAGAAACCTAATTTTCATTCAGGGGTGCTGCTGATTTGCAACAACAGTTTTGGCATGCCCGGTGGGAGCTTAGAGTTCTTCATCCTCATTGAAACAAAATTGATGTGCATTTATTACAAGTTTCTTGCTTAAAAGAGCTATAAATTGCACATCTGGTGACTCCAAGGAAGAAGAATCAGCTTGTTTTAGTAGTACAGACCTGAAAACTCATGAGAAGAATCACTACAAGGTCAAGAGCTAGAGAAGAAGAGGCACTATTTGAATATCTATAATTATCTCCAAGAATAAGGTAAAGTGGGAGAAGGATTCAAAGGTCTCCATCTCCACCAAACAGAACTCTCTCAACTCCTCCACCTGGTAGGCCTTTCCTTCAGTCAACAAGGGTTCCAAGACCAATTAGAATGGCACAAAACAACCCCTATGTCAATTTCACTGGTAGCAACTCACTTTCTCTCAATGCACAAAATCCAATTCCAATTACAGCCTTGAAGAACATTCCATACTTCACTGGAGAGAATCAGACTACTCCTAGTGATCATGTTAAAGACATTGCCAACCTTTGTGCAATTCATGAAATCAATGAGATGCAAGTTGTTGTCAAATTGCTGGCATCTTCATTCAAGGGGAAGGCTTTGCAATGGTTTAGAAGCCTTGCCTCAGGTTCTATTCAAAATTGGAACCAGCTATGTGTAGCACTTCATGAGAAATTTGGAGAGAAGGGAGACAACTTGTCTCTTTTGGAGCAGCTAACAACCATCAAGAGAGCTCCCAATGAGCAGCTGACTGATTTCAACTTCAGATTTCAAAGGACTTGGGAGAGAATTCCAGTGGCAGTTAGGCCAACAACAGAAGGTGCTTTTCTTCACTATCTCAAAGCTCTAAATTCTGATATTTCTATGTTGATTCAGTCCATGGGAGGCATAACTATCCCTATGGCTTATATCATTGCCATTAGGGCTGAAAATTATTTGATCCAAGCTGGAAAAATATCCCCTAGACCTCCCATGCCATTGTTTCCAAGTTTAGAGAACCCAAGCACTAGCCAAGTTCCTAATTTATCTTCTATCTCCCACTCCTAGAAATTAGAATTCAAGTGAAGCTTCCACTTCATCTTCTAGTGCCTCAAATGACCTTCAAGAAGTCATGAAGCAATTGCAAAATTTAGGTAATGAGCTGGTTACTCTCAAGAGGTAACAAGCCCAAAGTTTTAGACCTTCCTTCCAGCCTCAAGCTCAGCCTAACAGGTAGCCATATCAACCTCATAGACCACCCAATCCAGCTGCAAATCTAAATCAAGCAAGGCCGCCTGCCAACAGACCATTTCAGCCCTATAATCCAAATGCTATATCTGCCTATAAGGCATTGGTGCCAACACAAAACAACGTTGCTCAGGAGTATGATTGGTGTTTTCCATGCAATGAACCTCACAACCAATCTATGTGCTTCAATGGTGCCTTGAATCAATCCTTAATGGTGACAACTACTGGTGTGGAGGGTGAGGGCAGTCAAGGAAACAACCAACAACAAGAAACATTCCAGCAGCAATCAGCTCCAAATGACACCACACTCGTGAACTGGTTGGCAGAGGATTTTTGTGGCATGAATCAAACAGTATCTCAAGGTGTTGCAGCCAACACAAGGTCAAAAAGAAGGAATTTGGGTGAAGAATAGCCATTAGCTCCAACCAATCCACAACCTTTTATGGCTCCACAAATGGTTGGCAAACAAAATCCAGTTGTAAATGCACAAGGGCAGCCAAGAACAGCTCCTAGACCAACTCAAATACCAGTTGTTTCTGCCCACATGCGAGGGATTAATATGCAAACCAAGGGACAACAAAGAGATCCTTCATCACCATTTAGTATCATTGATCAGATGAAGAAGACAAATGTAAATATATCAATGTGGGAATCCCTATCTATCCAAGGTCAGAGAGATTTGCTACAAGCTGCCATGAAGGACTGGCCAACTTCGAATCAGCAAGTCCAAATGCAAGAGAAGGTGCTCACAAATGCTTCCCAGCCTAAAGGGAATAATGGAGGATAGCAAGGTAAAATGTTGAAGCCCCCTCCTTTTTATGTCTCATTAATCATTGGAAATCAATTAGTACACAATTACATGATTGATTCCGGGGCAAGTAGTTCAGTTAATGCCCAAGCAAATAGCAGATCAGTTGGGAATTCACTATGAAACCATATCCAAAGGGGTAGTGTAATTGGATGGGACAGCAGTAACAATAGTCGGGGTGATGAAAAAATTGAGTCTTACTTTGCATGCATGTCCCAACGTGGTTGTTTTGTAAGATGTCTCAGTAATAGACCTTTCACCACTCTTTTCCCTATGTTTGTCAAGGGATTTCATAGCCAAGATTGAAGGTTACTCATCTGCTGATTGGTCACACATGTTGTTCAGAACAAGATATGGAACCAAAGCCACAATCAGGTCTGAACCTATTGCAAACTTTCACATAGTGAGCCTTACACTCCAAGTCAGATTAATGCCAATTGTTCAGCGTTTGATCAAGAAGATCATCCAAGCACTGATGAAGCTGACACCAAGGTAGGAAGCATCCCGGATCTAACTCTTGATGAATGGGAAAACAAGGTGCATGCTTTTGATCCTTATCAAGAAGTAGAAGAATCTGAGCTAGGGGTCTATTGCATACATCAAGAAGATCAGCCCATTCCTAGCATCACCAAGCCAAACCACAAGGATGAAAATGAGGTATGGCAGATATTTTTTGATGGATCAAGGAGTAGACAAGGTGCAGGAGGTGGAGCTATGCTTATTTCACCTCAAGGAGTAAAGTACTATTCAACTTTTAGATTTTAGTTTTCATGCTCTAATAACACTGCTGAATATGAAGCCTTGGTGCAAGGGATGCATTGGGCAATAAAGAGAGGAATAAAGAACTTGTAAGTCTTTGGTGACAGTGAATTGATTGTAAACCAAGTTAAGGGGCAGCATGCTATCAAGAATAATCTGCTCAAGTGCTACAAGAATAGGGTGTGGTACCTCATTAAATATTTTGAGGGCTTTAGAATAAAATCCATTCCTAGAAAAGAAAACCAAGTTGATGACAAGCTTGCAGCAGTTGGGGAAGCCTTTGATATTGTGGAAAGCATTCAAAAGGACAAGGTACAGCCAAACATCCATGTGATTGTGAGGCTTTTAGTGCCGGATAACAATGTAAGCTGGCAAGTGTTTGAGAATGAACAACAAATCATCTATTTCTTACAAGAAGAAGCTGAGTTCTCAGCTAAAAATTAGGAAAAATTGGAACAGCAGTATGGTGACCAAGTGGTACAGCTGAGAACTAACAAGCTACCCAAGGGACTTATCACTTTGGAGTCCATTTTCAATCCCAATGATCAGTTTAGGAAAGAGAAAGCAAACATTCAAGTCAAAAGAGAAGATTCAGTATCCATCTTGGTGGAAGAGAACAAACCATTGAAAATTGGAAAGATGACAACTGAACAAGAAAGGTATGAGTTCATACAGCTATGTCAAGAGTTCGTTGATGTGTTTTCTTGGAGCTACAAAGATTTGAAAGGTTTCAATCCCAAGTTAGCTCAGCACACCATTGAATTGGATCCAAATACTAAGCCCATCAGGCAAAAACAAAGGCCATCCAACCCCCACATGGAGCCTCTCATGAGAAAAGAATTGAATACGTTGATAGAATCAAGAATCATATTCCCTATCAAGCATTCTACTTGGGTTGCCAACTTGGTTCCAGTCAGAAAGAAGAGTGGGGAAATCAGATTGTGTGTTAAATTCAGAGATTTGAATAGAGCATCTCTTAAGGATCATTACCCACTTCCTTCCATGGAGAAAATTTTACAAGTTGTTGCTGGCTCCAGGAGGTTTTCATTGCTTGATGGCTACTCAAGGTATAATCAAATTATGGTGAAGCAAGAAGATCAGTTCAAGACAACCTTCACAACCAAATGGGGAACTTATGCATACAGGAAAATTTCATTTGGGTTGTCCAATGCTGGAGCTACATTCCAAAGAGCAATGGACATGGCATTCAAAGGCTTGATTAATAACGTGGTGCTGATATACCTTGATGATATCACTATTTTTTAAAAGAATGCAACAAACCACCTCTCTCATTTGAGACAAGTCTTCCAAAGGTGCAGGAGATTTGGAGTGTCTTTGAATCCTAAGAAGTGTATCTTCCTAGCACATTAAGGAAAGCTCCTTGGCCATATTTTCTCCAAAGAAGGATTAGCAATTGATCCAGAGAGGTTTGAAGCCATAAGAGTACTACCATTGCCAAGCCATAAGAAGGTGTTTTAAAGTTTCTTGGGGAGAATAAACTTTGTTCAGAGGTTTGTCCCAGATTTTGCAGCCCTTGTCAAACCTATCACCAAAATGTTAAAGAAAAGCATGGCTTTCAAGTGGACAACAAAAGGAAAGGAGAGTTTTGAAGTAATCAAAGAAGCCATATCCCAAGCACCAACTCTCATCAACCCGAATTTCTCCAAGGATTTCATCCTCTATGCATTTGGAGGTAATGATACTATTTCTGCCATTTTGGTACTTTAGAACAAGGACAATGATGAGTAGCCAATTGCTTTCTTCAGTGAAAGCCTAGATGACTATGAGGTGAGATATTCTTTTATTGACAAGCATGTACTTGCAGTAATCAGAAGCTTGAAGAAATTCAAGCATCTAGTCTCAAACAACAAGGTTCAGTTGTTGGTCTCTCATGCGGGAGTAAAGGAATTCATCCTCAAAAAGGATTTGAATGAGAAAAGGGCAGGTTGGATCACTCATGTCATGGAGTATGACATTGAGATCAAGGTCACCAAGCTGGTAAGCGGAAAAGGATTGTGTGAGCAGCTGATTCTGGGAAAGCAAAAAGGAGTATGCAATAAAGAAGAGGTTGTTTTGACAGTTCAAGACAACCATGTGCAAGGTAGCACCCAAGGAGAAAATAATGGTGTCCCCACTCCTTGCTGGACCCAAGGTATAATGCACTTCCTAAGCACAAGCCTATGCCCTCCAGAGATGAACAAGACCCAAAGAAGACACTTTAGATTGCAGGCTGTCCCATATGCCATAGTAGACGGTGTTTTGTTCAAGAAAGATGTGAATGGAGTGCTGCTAAGATGCATTAGCACAAATCAGATTCATAGGGTGTTGGAAGAGTTCCATGGTGGACCAGCTGGTGGTCATTTTGCACTAAGAGTGATAGCTCTAAAAATCATGAAGGCTGGTTATTATTGGCCCCAGATTTTCAGTGATTGCTTTGCATGGATCAAAAGCTGCAAGAATTGTGCATTCTTCATAGGTAAAGAGAGGCTTGTTGCCCTTCCATTGCATCCAATTTCAGTTGACCAACCATTCATGCAATGGGGTTTGGACTTCATTGGAGTCATTAATCCCAATTCAAGCCAAGGGCATAAGTGGATTTTGACAGCCACAGACTACTTCACCAAGTGGACTGAAGCAGTAGCACTCAAGGAAGCAATTGAGTCTAGCATCTTAGACTTCTATGAGGGGATAGTAACTAGATTTGGCATACCTGCTACAATAATCTTAGATAATGCATTAGCATTCATTGGATCTAAGGTGACTGAGTGGGCTGTCAAGAATGGGATCTACCTAAGTACTTCATCAAACTACTACCCTCAGGGTAATGGCTAGGATGAATCTACAAACAAAAACTTGTTGAGGATCATTAGGAGGACTCTTAATGAGAATCAGAGGTCTTGGCATACCAAACTGAAATCAGCCTTATGGGCTGATAGGATAACTCCCAAGATATCCACAGGTAACTCTCTATTCAGACTTGTTTATGGAAGAGAGGCATTCTTTCCCATGTCACTTGAGTTGCCAACATTGGAAATCATGAAGCAGTTAGAGTTGCTAGAGTTTGGGCCAGATATGCAGAGTTGATGGAGCTCCAAGAGATCAGAGATCAGGCATCCCAAGAAATGGAGAAGGATCAAGCTTTGATCAAGAAAACCTTTGATAGGAAGGCCAAGAGTAGATCTTTCCAGGTTGGAGATCTAGTGTTAAAATGGGATGCAGATAGAGAAAAACCGGGAAGGCATTCAAAATTTTATGCCATTTGGAGTGGCCCATACATGGTCACAAAGTGTAAGGACAGCAATGCCTTCCAATTGTCTTCATTGGATGGTGAAGAACTGCAGATTCCAGTCAATGGAATCTATCTAAAGCATTGCTACTAAAGGAAAATTCTCCACCTTGTAAATATTAGCTTAGGTTTTCATTCTTCCAAGTGCTTGTGCACATTGTTTTGCTGTAGGTTGTTTTGCTTTCCCTAAGTGCTTTGGCACAGGCTTGCTGTCCCTGGAGATGTTTTGCAGTCCTTTCTTCCATCAGGTGATATTCCATCTTGATCCTTGCAACATTCTAAGTTAGTTGGGGTTCCAAATAGAAAATTTGATGACTCCATGCCCAATGGGCTGCTTCAGGCAACTGGTATCTTCATCTAGCAGGCAGATGACCCCTCTGAGTTGCCAAAATTGTTATCCAAAATGTGCCCCTACTCATTTTTGTGGCTAACTCCTTGTGTTCTTACCTCTCTTGTGCCTCAGTCTCCATTTTGTATTTTCAAGCACTCAAATATTTCTAAAAAATGGCACCATTGGATAGAGCTCTTTCTCAACTTTCCAGAAATGTAAAGTTTTCCTCCTAACTCCATGTATTTTTCAAGTTATGGCTCGGCAGAGTTTTTGTGGGAAATTTTCCCCTAGAGGGCTCGTGACCAATCAAAATGTGCCACATGAAACCTGGAGTGGCGGAGTGTAGGGAAAATTTGAAAAAAATTTCAAAGACCAAATGGGTAAAAATTCAAACTTTTTGCACGCCGATCCGATTTTGGCCTGTTTTTGCCCTAAATTTTCAAATCGCCATATCTTTCGATCCAGAGCTCATATTTTCATGTTCTTTATATAAATGGAAATCTGGTGAAATTCTCTACATGATTCCAGGGTCAATTTTGAATTTTGGTTCATTTTGGAGAGAGAAAATAAAGAAATGTCTCTAGCATGTGGTAATGGCCAAAAATGATGTTTCAATAACTAGTTTTAATGCAAAATGGGTCACATTCTTCTTCAACATGGCCAAAAATGTCAGGGCATGGGTCTATAAGGATGCCCATGCTGTTTTAATGCATCTTCATTTAATGGGGAATGGCTCCCACATTTTTTACATGTTTTCTCTCTCCTGGGCTCGACCCATGCATTGTAAAAGCTAGATTTGGCTCATTTTTTGAGGTGGAACATTTTTTGGATAGCAAGCTTCTTCTTTCACCTTCAACAAGTGATTTTTACAAGTATTAGACCTTCTTCATTATTGTAATAGGTTTCTACCTCTTTGATGTTGCAAATGCAAGGATTTTGACAGTGAAAATGACAGTGCAGACTCTGTGATCAATCTTCAGTCCTTTGTTTGTATTGGCTTGCTTCATTTCATATCTCTAATTGCATCTTATCATCCTGTGTATGATGTTTCATGTTACATTTCATGAAATTGTTTCAATTTGCATGAACAAGAAGTTTTCACCACTCCTTTCGTGTATCACCTATTAGCTTAGTTTCAATTTTTACACTTTCTATCTCTGTCTCCTTGGAATTTAGAGTAGGATTAGGATTCAAACCTCTGAAATTGTGCAAATAACAGATCTAAGTAGAGGAGTTTGAGGAACCAACCTCTAATCTAGAGATTCCTCTCTCATTTTATAAGTTACACACTTGGAGAGAGGTTTTAACATTGTGCAATCAAACTAGATGCTTGAAACATCAACTTAGAAACTTGATTTGTATCCAGGGGTGCTGCTGATTTGCAACAACAGGCGCACAACACAAAGTGTCGACATGCAAACATTCCTCAGCAATTCATAGGCTGGGGCCACACAACACAAAGTGTTGACATGTGAAAATTCATGCCCAAGGTGAAGGTTGGGGGTGCACAACACAAAGTGTCGACATGCAAAAATTTGTGCTGAAGGCGCAGGCTGGGGCTGCATAACATGAAGTGTCGACATGCAAAAATTTGTGCCCAAGGAACAGGCTTGGGGCGCATAACACAAAGTGTCAACATGTAAAAATTTGTGCCAAAGGCACATGCTGGGGGCACACAACACAAAGTGTCAACATGTGAAAATTCATGCCCAAGGCATAGGCTAGGGGCGCACAACACAAAGTGTCGACATGTGAAAATTTGTGCCCAAGGCACAGACTTGCGGCGCACAACACAAAGTTTCGACGTGCAAAAATACGTGCCCAAGGTGCAGGCTAGGGGTGCAAAACACAAAGTGTCAACATGCGAAAATTTTTGCTCAAGGTGTAGGCTGGGTGTGCACAACACAAAGTGTCAATATGCGAAAAGTCATTCCCAATGCGCATGCTGGAGACGGACAACACAAAGTGTCGACAGGCAAAAATTCATGTTGGGGGTGCACAACACAAAGTGTCGACATGAAAAAATTCGTGCCCAAGGCGGTGGATGGGGGTGCACAACACAAAGTGTCAATATGTGAAAATTCACGCCCAAGGCTTAGGCTTGGGGCACACAACACAAAGTGGTGACATGCGAAAATTCACGCCCAAGGCGCAAGCTAGGGGCACACAACACAAAGTGTCGACATGTAAAAATTCACACCCAAGGCATAGGCTGGGCGCACACACCATAAAGTGTCAACATGCTAAAATTCATGCCCAAGGCATAGGCTGGGGGTGCACAACACAAAGTGTCGACATGCTAAAGTTCACTCCCAAGGCACAGGATGGGGGTGCACAACACAAAATGTCAACATGTGAAAATTTACGCCCAAGGCGCAGCCTGGCGGTGCACAACAAAAAGTGTCGACATGTGAGAATTCATGCCCAAGGTGCATGCTGGGGGTGCACAACACAAAGTGTCGACATGTAAAAATTTTTTCCCAAGGCACAGGCTGGGGGCACACAACAAAAAGTGTCGACAGGTGAAAATTCACTCCCAAGGCGAAGGATTTGGCGCACAACACAAAGTATCGAAATGTGAAAATTTGCGCCCATGGCGCAAGTTGAGAGTTCACAACACAAAGTGTCGACATGGAATAATTCGTGCCCAAGGCGCAGGTTGGGGGCACACAACACAAAGTGTCAACATGTGAAAATTCACGCCCAACACATAGGCTGCGGGTGCACAACAAAATTTGTCGATATGCAAAAATTTGGGCCCATGGTGCAAGATGGGGGCGCACAACACAAAGTGTCGACATGAAAAAATTCGTGCCAAAGGCACAGGCTGGGGGTGCACAACACACAGTGTCGACATGTGAAAATTTACACCCAAGGCACAGGATGAGAGCGCACAAAACAAAGTTTTGACATGTGAAAAATCATGCCCAATGCACAAGCTGGGGGCGCACAACAAAAAGTGAAGACATATGAAAATATTCGCCCAAGGCTCAGCTTGGGGGCACACAACACAAAGTGTCGACATGTGAAAATTCAGACACAAGGTGCAAGATGGGGGCACACAACACAAAGTGTTGACATGCAAAAATTCGGCCCCAAGGCATAGGCTAGGGGCACACAACACAAAGTGTTGACATGAAAAAATTCGGGCCCAAGGCGAAGGTTGGGGGTACACAACACAAAGTTTCAACATGTGAAAATTCACGCCCAAGGTGTAGGCTGGGCGCGAACAACGCAAAGTGTCGACATGTGAAAATTCATGCCCAAGGCATAGGCTGGGGGCGCACAACACAAAGTGTCAACATGAAAAAGTTCACACCCAAGGCGCAGGGTGGGGGGGCACAACACAAAGTGTTGACATGGAAAAATTTGTGCCCAAGGAACAGGCTGGGGGCACACAACACAAAGTGTCAACATGCAAAAATTTGTGCACTAGGTACATGTTGGGGGCGCACAACACAGAGTGTTGACATGCAAAAATTTGTGTCAAAGGTACAAGCTGGGGGCACACAAAAGAAAGTGTCGACATGCAAAAAAATGTGCCCAAGGCGCAGGATGAGGGCGCATAACACAAATTGTCAACATGTAAAAAAATTTGCCCAAGGCGCAGTCTGGGGGCGCACAATACAAAGTGTTAACATGCAAAAATTTGTTCCCAAGGCGCAGGGTGGGGGCGCACAACACAAAGTGTCGACATGGGAAAAATCATGCCCAAGGCACAGGCTGGGGACACACAACACAAAGAGTCAACATGCAAAAATACGTGCCCAAGGTGAAGGCTGGTGGCGCATAACACAAATTATCGACATGTGAAAATTTGCACTCAAGGCGCAGGTTGGGGGTGCACAACACAAAGTGTCAACATATGAAAATTCACACCGAAGGTGCAGGCTGGGGGTGTAAAACACAAAGTGTCGACCTACAAAAATTCACGTCCAAGGCATAGGCTGGGGGTGTACAACACAAAGTGTCGACATGCAAAAATTCCTGCCCAAGGCGCAGGTTACGGGCGCACAATACAAAATGCCGACATTCAAAAAATTTCACCCAATGCGTAGGTTCGAGGTGCATAACACAAAGTGTCGACATGCAAAAATTCATGCCCAAGGCGTTGGATGGGGGTGCACAACACAAAGTGTCAATATGTAAAAATTCATGCCCAAGGCACAGGCTGGGGGTGTATAACACAAAGTGTTGACATGCAAAAATTCATGCCCAAGGCGCAAGCTGGGGGCCCACAAACAAAAAGTGTCAACCTCTAATCTGGAACTAGCCTCTACTCTGGAGATTCCTCTCTCATTTTATAATTCCCACACTTGGAGAGAGGTTTCAATGTTGTGCAATCACATTGGATGCTTGAAACATCAACTTAGAAACCTTATTTACATCCAGGGGTGCTATTGATTTGCAACAACAGGGGCACAACACAAAGTGTCGATATGCAAACATTCCTCCCCAATTCATAGGCTCGGGGTGCACAACACAAAGTGTCGACATGCGAATATTCACGCCCAAGGCGAAGGTTGGGGGCACACAACACAAAGTGTCGACATAGAAAAATTCGTGCCCAAGGCATAGGCTGGGGGTGCATAACAAAAAGCGTCAATATACAAAAATATTTGCCCAAGGCACAGGCTGGGGGCACACAAAACAAAGTGTCAACATGAGAAAATTCATACCCAAGGCATAGGCTAGGGGCACACAACACAAAGTGTCGACATGTGAAAATTTGTGCCCAACGCACAAACTTGGGGCACACAACAAAAAGTGTCGACATGCAAAAATACGTGCCCAAGGTGTAGGCTGGGGGTGCAAAACAAAAAGTGTCGACATGTGAAAATTTACACTCAAGGTGCAGGCTAGGTGTGCATAACACAAAGTGTCGACATGTGAAAATTTGTGCACAATGTGCAGGCTGGGGGCGCAAAACAAAAAGTGTCGACAGTCAAAAATTCGAGCCCAAGGCGCAGGATGGGGGCACACAACACAAAGTGCTAACATTCAAAAAATTTCACCCAAGGCGCAGGTTAGCGGTGCACAACACAAACTGTCGACATGCAAAAATTCATGCCAAAGGCGCTGGATGTGGGTGCACAACACAAAGTGTCAAAATGTGAAAATTCACGCCCAAGGCTCAGGCTTGGGGCGCACAACACAAAGTGTCGACATGCGAAAATTCATGCCCAAGGCACAGGCTGGGGGCACAAAACACAAAGTGTCGACATGCAAAAATTTGTGCCTAAGGCATAGGCTTGGGGCACACAACACAAAGTTTCAACATGCCAAAATTCACGCACAAGGCATAGGCTGAGGGTGCACAACACAAAGTGTCAACATGTGAAAATTTTCACCCAAGGTGCAGGCTGGGGGCACATAACACAAAGTGTCGACATGTGAAAATTCACGCCCAAGGCGTAGGCTGGGGGCGCACAACAAAAAGTGTCAACATGCAAAAAATCACGCCCAAGGCGCAGGATTGGGGCACACAACTAAAAGTGTCAACATGCGAAAATTCACGCCCAAGTTGTAGGCTTTGGAACACAACACAAAGTGTCGACATGTGAAAATTCACACCCATGGTACAAGCTGGGGGTGCACAACACAAAGTGTTGACATGCGAAAATTCATGCCCAAGGTGCAGGCTGGGGGTGCACAACAGAAAGTGTCGAGATGTGAAAATTCGTGCCCAAGGCACGGGTTATGGGACCACAACACAAAGTGTCGACATTTGAAAATTTGTGCCCATGGCGCAAGTTGGGTTGTCAACATGCAAAAATTTGTGCTAAAGGTGCAGGCTTGGGGCGCATAACACAAAGTGTTGACAGTTGAAAATTTACACCCAAGGCACAGGATGGGGGCGCACAACACAAAGAGTCAACATGCGAAAAATCATGCCTAAGGCACAGGATGGGGGCGCTCAACAAAAAGTAATGACATGTGAAAATATGTACCCAAGGCTCAGGCTGGGTGTGCAAAACACAAAGTGTTGACATGTGAAAATTGACACGCAAGGCACAGGCTGGGGGAAAACAACACAAAGTGTCGACATGCAAAAATTCATGCCCAAGGTGCAAGCTGGGGGTGCGTAACACAAAGTGTCGACATGAAAAAATTCCCTCCAAGGCATAGGCTGGGGACGCATAACACAAAGTGTCGATATGCAAAAATTTGGGCCCAAGGTGTAGTCTGGGGGCGCACAACACAAAGTGTCGACATGTGAAAATTCACACCCAAGGCATAGGCTGGGGGTGAACAACACAAAGTGTCGACATGCGAAAATTCACAGCCAAGGCGCAGGCTGGGGGTGGACAACACAAAGTTTCGACATGCAAAAAATTGTCCTCAAGGTGCAGGCTAGGGGCGCACAACACAAAGTGTCGACATGTGAAAATTCATGCCCAAGGTACACGCTAGGGGCGCACAACACAAAGTGTCGACATGCAAAAATTTTCACCCATGGCAGAAGTTGAAGGCACAAAACACAAATTGTGTGAAAATTTGTGCCAAAGTCGCAGGCTGGGAGCGCACAACACAAAGTGTCGAAATGTGAAAATTCATGCCCAAGGTGAAGGCTAGGGTCACATAACACAAAGTGTCAACATACGAAAATTTTCACCCGAGGCGCAGACTTGGGGCGCACAACACAAAGTGTCGACATGTGAAAATTCGTGCCCAAAACGCAGGCTAGTTGCGCACAACACAAAGTGTCGAGATGTGAAAATTTGTGACCAATGCACAGGCTGGGGGCGCATAACACAAAGTGTCGACATGAAAAAATTTATGCACAAGGCGCAGGTTGGAGGTGCACAACACAAAGTTCTGAAATTTAAAAATTTTCACCCAAGGTGTAGGTTGGGGTTGCACAACACAAAGTGTCGACATGCAAAAATTCATGCTCAAGGCACTGGATGGGGTTGCAAACAACAAAGTGTCAATATGTGAAAAATTCATGCCCAAGGCATAGGCTGGGGGCACACAACACAAAGTGTCAACATGTGAAAATTCATGCCTAAGGCATAGGCTGGGGGCACACAACACAAAGTGTCGACATGCAATAATTTGTGACCAAGGTGCAGGCTGGGGTCGCACAACACAAAGTGTCGACATGCAAAATTTCACGCCCAAGGCACATGTTGGTTATGCACAACACAAAGTGTTGACATGAAAAATATCATGCACAAGGCACAGGTTAGAGACACATAACACAAAGTTCCAAGATTTGAATTTTTTTTCCCAAGGAGCAGGTTGGGGTTGCACAACACAAAGTGTCGACATGCAAAAATTCATGCTCAAGGCACTGGATGGGGGTGCAAACAACAAAGTGTCAATATGCGAAAATTCACACTCAATGCGCAGGCTAGGGGTGCACAACACAAAGTGTCAATATGTGAAAATTCATGCCCAAGGCATAGGCTGGGGGCACACAACACAAAGTGTCGACATGTGAAAATTCGTGCCCAAGGCATAGGCTTGGGGCACACAACACAAAAGGTTGACATGATAAAATTCGGGCCCAAGGCACAGGCTAGGGGTGCACAACACAAAGTGTCAACATGTGAAAATTTGTGCCCAAAGCGCAGGCTGGGGACGCACAACACAAAGTGTCGATATTTGAAAATTCATGCGAAAGGCGCAGGCTGGGGGTACACAACACAAAGTGTCGACATGCAAAAATTTGTGCCCAAGGCACAGGCTGGGGGTGCATAAAAAAAAGTGTCGACATGTAAAAATTCGAACCTAAAGGCGCAGGCTTTGGCGCACTACACAAAGTGTCGACATATGAAAATTCATGCCCATGGCGCAAGCTGGGGGTACACAACACAAAGTGTCGACATGTAAAAATTTGTGCCCAAGACGAAGGCTAGGGGGCACAACACAAATTGTCTACATGTGAAAAATCGTGCCCAATGCACAGGCTGCGGGCGCACAACACAAAGTGTGGACATGTGAAAATTTGTGCAAGTTGGGGGCGCACAACACAAAGTGTTGACATGCGAAAATTTGTGCCAAAGGTGCAGGCTAGGGACGCACAACACAAAGTGTCAACATGCGAAAATTTGCGCCCAAGGCACAGGATGGGGGTGCACAACACAAACTGTCGACATGTGAAAAATTGTGCCCATGGAATAGGCTAGGGGTGCACAACAAAAAGTGACGACATGTGAAAATACTCACCCAAGGCTCAGGCTGGGGGTGCATAACACAAAGTGTCAACATGCGAAATTTTTTTCCCAAGGCGCAGTCCTTGGCGCACAACAAAAAGTGTTCACATGTGAAAATTCGTGCCCATGGTGCAAGTTGGGGGAGCACAAGACAAAGTTTCGACATGTGAAAATTCACACCCAAGGTGCAGCCTGGGGTTGCACAACACAAAGTGTCGACATGTAAAAATTCATGTCCAAAGCACAGGCTGCAGGCGTACAACACAAAGTGTCGACATGTGAAAATTTATGCTAAAGGTGTAGGCTGGGGGCGCACAACACAAAGTGTCGACATGTGAAAATTTATGCCCAAGGCACAGGATGGGGGCACAAAACACAAAGTGTTGACATGTGAAAAATCATGCCAAAGGCACAGGATGGGGGAGAATAACAAAAAGTGACGACATGTGAAAATGCACGCCCAAGGCTCACATTGGGGGCGCATAACACAAAGTGTCGACATGCAAAAATTCACACGCAAGGCGCAGGCTGGGGGCACACAACAAAAAGTGTCGACATGTGAAAATTCATGCCCAAGGTGTAGGCTGGGGGCGCACAACACAAAGTTTCAACATGTATAATTCCCCCCCAAGGCATAGGCTGGAGGTGCACAAGACAAAGTGTCGACATGTGAAAATTTCATCCCAAGGCAAAGGCTTGGGGCACACAACACAAAGTGTCGACATGTGAAAATTTACACCTAAGGCACAGGCTGGGGACGAAGAACACAAAGTGTCGACATGTGAAAATTCATTCCCAAGGTACAGGCTGGGGGTGCACAACACAAAGTATCGACATGCAACAATTCGCACCCTTTGCGCAGGCTAGGGGCGAACAACAAAAAGTGTCGACATGTGAAAATTTTTGCCCATAGCGCAAGTTGGGGTTGCACAACACATAGTGTCAACATGTGAAAATTTATTCCAAAGGTGCAGGCTGGGGGTGCACAACACAAAGTGTCGACATGTGAAAATTCATGCCCAAGTCGCAAGCTGGGGGTGCCCAACACAAAGTGTCGACATGTCAAAATTCATGCCCAAGGCACAGGCTGGGTGCACACAACACAAAGTGTCGACATGTGAAAATTCATGCCCAAAGTGCAGGCTGGGGGTGCACAATACAAAGTGTCGACATGTGAAAAATTTTTCCCAAAGCGTAGGCTAGGGGTGCACAACACAAAGTGTTGACATTAAAAAATTCGTGCCCAAGGCACAGGCATGGGCACACAACACAACGATTCGATATTCAAAAATTCATGCCCAAGGCGCAGGCTAAGGGCACACAACACAAATTATCGATATATAAAATTTTTTTCCCAAGGCGTAGGCTGGGGGTGTACAACACAAAGTGTCAACATGCGAAAATTCCCACCCAACGCGTAGGCTAGGGGCACACATCAAAAAGTGTTGACATGCAAAAATTTACACCCATGGTGCAAGCTGGGAGCACACAAAACAAAGTGTCGACATGTAAAAATTTGTGCCTAAAGCACAGCCTGGGCGCGCACAACACAAAGTGTCGACATGTGAAAATTCACACCCAAGGCGTAGGCTCGTGGCACATAACACAAAGTGTCGACATGTGAAAATTTGTGCCCAAAGCGCAGGCTGGCGGTGCATAACACAAAGTGTCGACATGCGAAAATTCATGCACAAGGTGCAGGCTAGGGGTGCACAAAAAAATGTGTTGACAGGTGAAAATTCATGCCCAAGGCACAGGCTAGGCGCGCACAACACAAAGTGTCAACATGCAAAAATACGTGCCCAAGGCGCAGGTTGGAAGTGCACAACACAAAGTGTTGACATGTGAAAATTTGTGTCCATAGCGCAGGTTGGGGGTGCACAACTAAAAGTGTCGACATGCGAAAATTCGCGCCTAAGGCATAGGATAGGGGCACACAACACAAAGTGTCGAGATGAAAAAAATCGTGCCCAAGGCATAGGATGGGGGCACACAACACAAAGTGTCGACATGCTAAAATTCATGCCCAAGGTATAGGCTTGGGGTGCACAACACAAAGTGTCAACATGTGAAAATTTGTGCCCAAGGCATAGGCTAGGGTCACACAACACAAAGTGTCGACCTGTGAAAATTCTCACCCAAGGCAGAGGCTGGGGGCGCACAACACAAAGTGTCAACATGCTAAAATTTTTGGCCAAGGCACAGGCTGGGGGTGCACAACACAAAGTGTCAAATGCAAAAATTTGCGCCCAAGGCGTAAGCTTCGGGCGCACAACACAAAGTGTCGATATTTGAAAATTCATGGCCAAGATGCAGGCTTGGGGTGCACAACCCAAAGTGTCAATATGAAAAAATTTGTGCCCAAGGTACAGGTTGGGGGCGCATAACAAAAAGTGTCCACATGTAAAAATTCTCGCCCAAGGCGCAGGCTTTGGCATACAACACAAAGTGTTGACATATGAAAATTCACGCACATGGCGTAAGTTCGGGTTACACAACACAAATTGTCGACATGAAAAAATTTGTGCCTAAGGCACAGGATGGAAGTGCACAACACAAAGTGTCACCATGCGAAAATTCATGCCCAAGGCGTAGACTGGGGGCACACAACACAAACTGTCGACATGCAAAATTTCGCGCCAAAGGCATAGGATGGGGGCGCACAAAACAAAGTGCTGACATGCTAAAATTTGTGCCCAAGGCACAGGCTGGGGGTGCACAACATAAAGTGTCAACATGCAAAAATTTGTGCCAAAGGTGCAAGCTAGGTGCGCACAACACAGAGTGGCGACATGCGAAAATTTGTGCCCAAGGCATAAAATGGGGGCGCACAACACAAAGTGTCGACATGCGAAAAATTATGCCCAAGGCATAGACTAGGGGTACACAACAAAAAGTGATGACTTGTGAAAATACTCACCCAAGGCTCAGGCTGGGGGCGCACAACACAAATTGTCAACATGTGAAAATTTGCACCTAAGGTGCAGGCTTTGGTGCACAACACAAAGTGTTCACATGTGAAAATTCGTGCCCATGGCGCAAGCTGGGGGTACACAACACAATGTTTCGACATGTGAAAATTCACACCCAAGGCACAGCTTGGGGTTGTACAACACAAAGTGTTGACATGCAAAAATTCACGTCCAAAGCACAGGCTGTGGGTGTACAACACAAAGTGTTGACATGCGAAAATTTGTGCGAAAGGTGCAGGCTGGGGGCGAACAACACAAAGTGTCGACATGTGAAAATTTGCGCCTAAGGCACAAGATGGGGGCACACAACACAAAGTGTTGACATGTGAAAAATCATGCCCAAGGCGCAGGATGGGGGTGAACAATGAAAAGTGACGACATGTGAAAATACACGCCCAAGGCTCAGGCTGGGGGCGTACAACACAGAGTGTCAACATGCAAAAATTCACACATAAGGCGCAGGCTGGGGGCACACAACACAAAGTTTCAACATTTGAAAATTCACATCTAAGGCACAGGATGGGGGCACACAACACAAATTTTCGACATGCATAATTCCCCCCAAGGCATAGGCTGGGGGAGCAAATCACAAAGTGTCGACATGTGAAATTTTCCTCCCAAGGAAAAGGCTTGGGGCAAACAACACAAAGTGTCGACATGCAAAAATTCATGCCCAAGGTGCAGGCTGGGGGTGCGCAACACAAAGTGTCGACATGAAAAAATTCCCTCCAAGGCATAGGCTGGGGACGCATAACACAAAGTGTCGACATGTGAAAATTTGGGCCCAAGGCCTAGTCTAGGGGCGCACAACACAAAGTGTCGACATGTGAAAATTCACACCCAAGGCATAGCCTGGGGGTGAACAACACAAAGTGTCGACATGCAAAAATTCACACCCAAGGCGAAGGCTGGAGGTGTACAACACAAAGTTTCGACATGCAAAAATTCGTCCCCAAGGCGCAGACTGGGGGCGCACAACACAAAGTGTCGACATGTGAAAATTCATGCCCAAGGTACACGCTGGGGGCGCACAACACAAAGTGTCGACATGCGAAAATTTTCACCCATTGCAGAAGTTGAAGGTGCAAAACACAAAGTGTGTGAAAATTTGTGCCAAAGTCGCAGGCTGGGAGCGCACAACACAAAGTGTCGACATGTGAAAATTCATGCCCAAGGTGAATTCTAGGGGCGCATAACACAAAGTGTCAACATACGAAAATTTTCACCCAAGGCCCAGACTGGGGGCGCACAACACAAAGTGTCGACATGTGAAAATTCGTGCCCAAAACGCAAGCTGGTTGCGCACAACACAAAGTGTCGACATGTAAAAATTCATTACCAATGCACAGGCTGGGGGCGCATAAGACAAAGTGTCGACATGAAAAAATTCATGCACAAGGCACAGGTTGGAGGTGCACAACACAAAGTTCTGACATTTAAAAATTTTCACCCAAGGTGTAGGTTGGGGTTGCACAACACAAAGTGTCGACATGAAAAAATTCATGCTCAAGGCACTGGATGGGGTTGCAAACAACAAAGTGTCAATATGTGAAAAATTCACGCCCAAGGCATAGGCTGGGGGCGCACAACACAAAGTGTCAACATGTGAAAATTCATGCCTAAGGCATAGGCTGGGGGAACACAACACAAAGTGTCGACATGCAATAATTTGTGACCAAGGTGCAGGCTTGGGGCGCACAACACAAAGTGTCGACATGCAAAAATTCATGCCCAAGGCACATGTTGGGGGTGCACAACACAAAGTGTCGACATGAAAAATATCATGCACAAGGCACAGGTTAGACGCGTATAACACAATGTTCCAAGATTTGAAATTTTTTTCCCAAGGAGCAGGTTGGGGTTGCACAACACAAAGTGTCGACATGCAAAAATTCATGCTCAAGGCACTAGATGGGGGTGCAAACAACAAAGTGTCAATATGCAAAAATTCACGCTCAAGGCTCAGGCTGGGGGTGCACAACAAAAAGTGTCAATATGTTAAAATTCGTGCCCAAGGCATAGGCTGGGGGCACACAACACAAAGTGTCAACATGTGAAAATTCGTGCCCAAGGCATAGGCTGGGGGCACACAACACAAAAGGTTGACATGATAAAATTCGGGCCCAAGGCACAGGCTGGGGGTGCACAACACAAAGTGTCGACATGCTAAAATTCGTGCCCAACGTAAAGGCTTGGGGTACACAACACAAAGTGTCAACATGTGAAAATTTGTGCCCAAGGCATAGGCTAGGGTCACACAACACAAAGTGCTGAACTGTGATAATTCTCACCCAAGGCAGAGGCTGGAGGCGCACAACACAAAGTGTCGACATGCTAAAATTTGTGGCCAAGGCACAGGCTGGGGGTGCACAACACAAAGTGTCAACATGCAAAAATTTGTGCCCAAGGTGTAAGCTTCAGGCGCACAACACAAAGTGTCGATATGTGAAAATTCACGCCCAAGATGCAGGCTGGGGGTGCACAACCCAAAGTGTCAATATGAAAATATTTGTGCCCAAGGTACAGGCTGGGGGCACATAACAAAAAGTGTCCACATGTAAAAATTCACGCCCAAGGCGCAGGCTTTGGCGTACAACACAAAGTGTCGACATATGAAAATTCACGCACATGGCGTAAGTTGGGGTTACACAACACAAAGTGTCGACATGAAAAAATTTGTGCCTAAGGCACAGGCTGGGGGCGCACAACACAAAGTGTCACCATGTGAAAATTCATGCCCAAGGCGTAGACTGGGGGCACACAACACAAAGTGTCGACATGCAAAATTTCACGCCAAAGGCATAGGATGGGGGCGCACAAAACAAAGTGCTGACATGCTAAAATTCGTGCCCAAGGCACAGGCTAGGGGTGCACAACATAAAGTGTCAACATGTAAAAATTTGTGCCAAAGGTGTAGGCTGGGGGCGCACAACACAAAGTGTCGACATGTGAAAATTTGTGCCCAAGGCACAGGATGGGGGCGCACAACACAAAGTGTCGACATGCGAAAAATTGTGCCCAAGGCATAGACTGGGGGTGCACAACAAAAAGTGAAGACATGTGAAAATACTCACCCAAGGCTCAGGCTAGGGGCACACAACACAAAGTGTCAACATGCGAAAATTTGCGCCCAAGGTGCAGTCTTTGGTGCACAACACAAAGTGTTCACATGTGAAAATTCGCGCCCATGGCGTAAGCTGGGGGTACACAACACAAAGTTTCGACATGTGAAAATTCACACCCAAGGCACAGCTTGGGGTTACACAACACAAAGTGTCGACATGCAAAAATTCACGTCCAAAGCACAGGCTGTGGGTGTACAACACAAAGTGTTGACATGCGAAAATTTGTGCCAAAGGTGCAGGCTGGGGGCGAACAACACAAAGTGTCGACATGTGAAAATTTGCGCCTAAGGAACAAGATGGGGGCACACAACACAAAGTGTTGACATGCGAAAAATCATGCCCAAGGCACAGGATGGGGGTGAACAATGAAAAGTAACGACATGTGAAAATACACGCCCAAGGCTCAGGCTGGGGGCATATAACACAGAGTGTCAACATGCAAAAATTCACACGCAAGGCGCAGGCTGGGGGCACACAACACAAAGTGTCGACATTTGAAAATTCACACCCAAGGCGCAGGATGTTGGCACACAACACAAAGTTTCGACATGCATAATTCCCCCCCAAGGCATAGGCTGGGGGCGCACAATACAAAGTGTCGACATGTGAAATTTTCCTCCCAAGGCAAAGGCTTGGGGAAAACAACACAAAGTTTTGACATGTGAAAATTTGCACCCAAGGCGCAGGCTGGGGATAAACAACACAAAGTGTCGACATGTGAAAATTCGCGCCTAAGGTGTAGGCTGGGGGCACACAACACAAAGTATCGACATGCAAAAATTCACGCCCATGGCGTAGGTTGGGGGCGAATAACACAAAGTGTCAACATGTAAAAATCCATGCCCAAGGCACAGGTTGGGGGCACACAATACAAAGTGTCAACATGTGAAAATTTATGCCCATGGCACAAGTTGGGGCTGCACAACACAAAGTGTCAAAATGTCAAAAATTACACCAAAGGCATAGGCTGGGGGTGCACAACACAAAGTGTCGACATGTGAAAATTCATGCCCAAGGCGCAGGCTGGGGGTGCACAACACAAAGCGTCGACATGTCAAAATTTGTGCAAAAGGCACAGGTTGGGGGCGCACAACACAAAGTGTCCACATGTGAAAATTCGTGCCCAAAGTGCAGGCTGGGGGCGAAAAACAGAAAGTGTCGACATGTGAAAATTTGCACCCAAAGCGCAGGATGGGGGTGCACAAAAAAAAGTTTCGACATGGAAAAATTTGTGCCCAAGGCACAGGCATGGGCACACAACACAATGATTCGATATGTGAAAATTCATGCCCAAGGTGCAAGTTAGGGGCGCACAACACAAATTGTCGACATGCAAAATTTTTTACCAAAGGCGTAAGCTGGGAGCATACAACACATAGTATCGACATGTGAAAATTCCCACCCAACGCACAGGTTAGGTGTGCACAACAAAAAGTGACGACATGAAAATTTTTTTACCCATGGTGCAAGCTGGGGGCACACAACACAAAGTGTCGACATGTAAAAATTTGTACCTAAGGCACAGGCTGGGGGCACACAACACAAAGTGTCGACATGTGAAAATTCACACCCAAGGCATAGGTTCGTGGCACATAACAGAAAGTGTCGACATGTGAAAATTTGTGCCCAAGGCGCAGGCTGGGGGCGTACAACATAAAGTATTGACTTGCGAAAATTCATTCCCAAGGTGCAGGCTGGGGGTGCACAAAACAATGTGTTGACATGTGAAAATTAATGCCTAAGGCACAGACTGGGTGTGCACAACACAAAGTTTTGATATGTGAAAATACGTGCCCAAGGCATCGGCTGGAAGCACACAACACAAAGTGTTGACATGTGAAAATTTGTGCCCAAGGCCTAGGGTGGGGGTGCACAACACAAAGTGTCGACATGCGAAAATACGTACCCAAGGCGCAGGCTGGCGGTACACAACACAAAGTGTCGACATGTGAAAATTAGTGCCCAAGGCATAGGCTGGGGGTGCGCAACACAAAGTTTTGGCATGCTAATATTCATGCCCAAGGCACAGGCTGGGGGTGCACAACAAAAAGTGTCGACATGTGAAAATTCGTGCCCAAGGCATAGGCTAGGGGTGCACAACACAAAGTGTCGTCATGCTAAAATTCGTGCCGAAGGCACAGGCTGGGAGCGCATAACACAAAGTGTCAACATGCAAAAATTTGTGCCCAAGGCGCATGGTGGGGGTGCACAACTAAAAGTGTCGACATGCGAAATTTTTTTCCCAAGGCATAGGATGGGGGCACATAACACAAAGTGTCGACATGCGAAAATTTGTGCCCAAGCCATAGGATGGGGGCACACAACACAAAGTGTCGACATTTTTAAAATTCATGCCCAAGGCACAGGCTGGGGGTGCACAACACAAAGTGTCAACATGTGAAAATTTGTACCCAAGGCATAGGCTGGGGGCACACAACACAAAGTGTCGACATGCGAAAAATCTCACCCAAGGCAGAGGCTTAGGGCGCATAACACAAAGTGTCGACATGCTAAAATTTGTGGCCAAGCCACAGGCTGGGGGTGCACAACACAAAGTGTCAACATGTGAAAATTTGGGCCCAAGGCACAAGCTGGGGGCGCACAACACAAAGTGTCGATATGTGAAAATTCACGCCCAAGACGCAGGCTGGGGGTGCACAACCCAAAGTGTCGATATGAAAAAATTTGTGCCCAAGGTACAGGCTAGGGGCGCATAACAAAAAGTGTCCACATGCAAAAATTCGTGCCCAGGGCGCAAGTTTTTGCGTACAACACAAAGTGTCGACATATGAAAATTCACGCACATGGCGCAAGTTCGGGGTACAGAACACAAAGTGTCGACATGAAAAAATTTGTGCCTAAGGCGCAGGTTGGGGGCATGCAACACAAAGTGTCAACATGTGAAAATTCACACCCAAGGCGTAGGCTGGGGGCACACAATACAAAGTGTCGACATGCGAAAATTTGTACCCAAAGCATATGATGGGGGTGCACAAAACAAAGTGTTGACATGCTAAAATTTGTGCCCAAGGCACAGGCTAGGGGTGCACAACACAAAGTGTCAACATAATAAAATTTGCGCCCAAGGGGTAGGCTGGGGGTGCACAACACAAAGTGTCAATATGTGAAAACTCGTGCCTAAGGCGCAAGCTGGAAGTGCACAACACAAAGTGTCAACATGAAATTTTTTTTTCCCAAAGCGTAGGCTTGGGGAGGATAACAAAAAGTGTCGACATGAAAAAATTCACGCCCAAGGTAAAAAATTCGGCTCACAAGACAAAGTGTCGACATATGAAAATACGCGCCCATGCCCCAAGCTGGGGGTACACAACACAAAGTGTTGACATGCAAAAATTCACGCCCAAGGCGCAGGCTAGGGGCGCACAACACAAAGTGTCGACTTGAGAAAATTCATGCCTAACGCACAGGATGTGGGGCACAACACAAAGTGTCGACATTTGAAAATTTATGCAAGCTAGGGGCATACAACCCAAAGTGTGGACATGCGAAAATTTGTGCCAAAGGTGTGGGATGGCTGCGCACAACACAAAGTGTCGACATCTAAAAATTTGTGTCCAAGGCACAGGATGGGGGCGCACAATACAAAGTGTCGACATGTGAAAAATCATGCCCAAGGCACAAGCTAGGGGCGCACAACAAAAAGTGACAACATGTGAAAATAACAACCCAAGGCTCACACTGGGGGTGCACAACACAAAGTGTCGACATGCAAAAATTTGTGCCCAAGGTGTACGCTTTGGCACACAACACAAAGTGTCGACATGTGAAAATTTGTGCCCATGGCACAAGCTGGGGTTACACAATAGTCGACATGTCAAAATTTGCGCCCAAGGCACAGGTTGGGGGTGCACAACACAAAGCGTCGACATGTGAAAATTCACACCCAAGGCACAGGCTGCGGGCGCACAACACAAAGTGTCAACTTGTGAAAAATTTTGCCCATGACGCAACCTGCGCGTGCACAACACAAAGTGTCGACATGTGAAATTTTGTGCCAAAGGTGCAGGCTAGTGGTGCACAACACAAAGTATTGACATGCAAAAATTTGCACCCTAGGCGTAGGCTGGCGGTGCACAACACAAAGTGTCGACATGTAAAAAATTCTGCCCAAGGCACAGGATAAGTGCACACACATGTGAAAATATGCACCCAAGGTGCAGGCTGGGGGTGCACAACACAATGTGTTGACATGCGAAAATTCATGCCCAAGGCGCAGGTTAGGGGTGCACACCACAAAGTGTTGACATGTTAAAATTCAGGCCCAAAGCACAGGTTGGAGGTGCACAAAACAAAATGTCGACATGTGAAAATTTTCACCCAAGGCGCAGGTTAGGGGCGCATAACACAAATTGTCGACATGCAAAAATTTGTGCCCAAGGCGCTGGATGGGGGTGCACAACACAAAGTGTCAATTTACAAAAATTCACGCCCAAGGCGTAGGCTGGGGGCGCACAACAAAAAGTATCGACATGTAAAAATTCACGCCTAAAGCACAGGCTAGGAGCACACAACACAAAGTTTTGACATGTAAAAAATCACACCCAAGGCGCAATCTAGGGGTGCATAACAGAAATTGTCGATATGCAAAAATTCTTGCCTAAGGCATAGGCTGGGGGTGCAAAACACAAAGTGTTGACATGTGAAAATTAGTGCCCAAGGCTGCTGGTGCACAACACAAAGTGTCAACATGAGAAAATTTGCTCCCAAGATGCAGGCTGGGGGTGCACAACACAAAGTGTCTACATGCAAAAATTCGCGCCCAAAACGCAGGCTGGAGGTGCACAACACAAAGTGTTGACATAAAAAAATTCATGCGCAAGGTGTAGGTTTGGGGTGCACAACACATAGTGCCAACATTCAAAAAAATTTGCCCATGACGCAGGTTCGGGGTACACAACACAAAGTTTCGACATGCAAAAATTTGTGCTCAAGGCGCTGGATAGGGGTGCAAACAACAAAGTGTCAATATGCAAAAATTAACAACCAAGGCGCAAGCTGGGGGCGCACAACACAAAGTTTCGACATACAAAAATTCACGCCCAAGGATTAGGATGGGGGCACACAACACAAAGTTTTGACATGTGAAAATTCATGTCCAAGGCATAGGCTGGGGGCTCACAAAAGAAAGTGTTGACATGTTAAAATTCGCGCCCAAGGAATAGGCCGGGGGTGCATAACATAAAGTGTCAACATGCAAAAATTTGCACCCAATGCAGTTGCTGGGGGTGCATAACACAAAGTGTCGATATGCGAAAATTCACGCCCAAGGCGCAGGCTAGGGGCACACAACACAATGTGTCGACATGCAAAAATTTGTGCCCAAGGCATAGGATGGGGGAGCATAACAAAAAGTGTCGACATGCGCAAATTCGTGCCAAAGGCGCAATCTTTGGCGCACAACATAAAGTGTTGACATATGAAAATTCACGCCCATGGCACAAGTTAGGGGTACATAACACAAAGTGTCGAAATGTAAAAAATCGTTCCCAAGGCGCAGGCTAGGGGCACACAACACAAAGTGTCGACATGCAAAAATTTGTGCCAAAGGTGCAAGCTGGGGGCGCACAACACAAAGTGTCGACATGCGAAAATTTCCGACCAAGGCACAGGATGGAGGCGCACAACACAAAGTTTCGACATGTGAAAAATCATGCCCAAGGCATAGGCTAGGGGCACACAACAAAAAGTGATGACATGTGAAAATAAGCACCCAAGGATCAGGCTAGAGGTGTGCAACACAAATTTTCAACATGTGAAAATTTACGACCAAGGCGCAGGCTTTGGCGCACAACACAAAGTGTCGACATGTGAAAATTCGTGCCCATGGCACAAGTTGGGGGTGCACAACAGTTGACATGCTAAAATTCATGCCCAAGGTGCAGGCTTGGGGTGTAAAAACACAAAGTGTCGACATGCGAAAATTCACGCCCAAGGTAAATCCTGTGGGCGCACAACACAAACTGTCGACGTGTGAAAATTTTTGCCCATGGCGCAAGTTGGGGGCGCACAACACATAGTGTCAACATGTAAAAATTTGTGCCAAAGGAGCATGCTGGGGGTGTACAACACAAAGTGTTGACATGTGAAAATTTGTGCCTAAGGCACAAGATGGGGGCACACAACACAAAGTGTCGACATGAAAAAAATCGTGCCCAAGGTACAGGCTGGGGGTACACAACAAAAAGTGATGACATATGAAAATACGCGCCCAAGGCTTAGGCTAGGGGTGCACAACACAAAGTGTTGACATGTGAAAATTCACACGGTACGCGCAGGCTGGGGGAACACAACACAAAGTGTGAACATGTGAAAATTCACGCCCAAAGCGCAGGCTGAGGGCACACAACACAAAATGTAAAAATGCAAAATTCCCCCCCAAGGCATAGGCTGGGGGTGCACAACATAAAGTGTCGACATGCGAAAATTCGTGCCTAAGGTGAAGGTTAGGGGCACATAACACAAAGTGTCGACATGTGAAAATCTGTGCCCAAGGCGCAGGTTGTGCGGGAACAACACAAAGTGTCGACATGCAAAAATTCACACCCAAGGCGCAGCCTGGGGGCGCATAACACGAAGTGTCGACATGCAAAAATTTGAGCCCAAGGCGCAGGCTAGGGGACACAACACAAAGTTTCGACATGTAAAAATTCATGCCCAAAGCACAGGCTATGGTTACACAACACAAAGTGTAGACATGTGAAAATTTGTGCCCATTGCACAAGTTGGGGGCACAGAATACAAAGTTTCAACATGCGAAAATTTGTGCCCAAGGGGCAGGTTGGGGGCGCACAACACAAAGTGTCGACATGCGAAAATTCATACATAAGGCGCAAGCTAGTGGCGCACAACACAAAGTGTCAACATGTGAAAATTCGTGCCCAAGGCACAGGCTGGGGGTGCACAACACATAGTGTCAACATGTGAAAATACACGCCCAAGGTGCAGGCTGGGGGCGCACAACACAAAGTGTTGACATATGAAAATTCATGCCCAAGGCACAGGCTGGGGGTGCACAACACAAAGTGTCAACATGCAAAACTTCGTGCCTAAGGCGTAAGCATGGGCACACAACACAAAGTTTTGACATGTGAAAATTCATGCACAATGCGCATGCTGGGGGCACACAACACAAATAGTTGACATGCAGAAATTTGTGCCCAAGGCATAGGCTGGGGGTGCACAACACAAAGTTTCAACATGTGAAAATTTGCATGCAAGGTGTAGGTTGGGGGCACAAAACACAAAGTGTCGACATGTGAAAATCCGTGCCCAAGGCGTAGGCTGGGGGTGCAGAACACAAAGTGTCGACATGCAAAAAATTACACCCGTGGCACAAGCTTAGGGCACACAACACAAAGTGTCGACATGCAAAAATTTTTGCTGAAGGTGCAGGTTGGGGGCGTACAACACAAACTGTCGACATGTGAAAATTTGTGCCCAAGGCGAAGGCTCGGGGTGCATAACACAAAGTGTCGACATGCGAAAATGTGTGCCCAAGGCACAAGCTGGGGGCGCACAACAAAAATTGTCGACATGTAAAAATTCATGCCCAAGGTGCAGGCTGCGGGCACACAAAACAATGTGTTGACATGTGAGAATTCCTACCTAAGGCACAGGTTTGGGGTGCACAACACAAGGTGTTAACATGAAAAAATACGTGCCTAAGGTGCAGGCTGGGAGCACACAACACAAAGTGTCAATATACGAAAATTTGTGCCGAAGGCGCAAGCTGGGGGTGCACAACTAAAAGTGTTGACATGTGAAAATTCACGCCCAAGGCACAGGTTGGGGGTGCAGAACATAGGCGCAGGTTGGGGGTGCACAACAAAGGCGCAGGTTAGGGGTGAACAACACAAAGTGTCGACATGTGAAAATTTTCACCCAAGGCACAGGTTGGGGGTGTACAACACAAAGTGTCGACATGAAAAAATTTGTTCCCAAGGTGTTGGATGGGGGTACACAACAAAAAGTGTCAATATGCAAAAATTCATGCCTGAGGCGCAGGCTGGGGTCACAAAAAAAAAAGTGTCGACATGCAAAAATTTGCGCCCAAGCCATAGGATGGGGCCGAACAACATAAAGTTTTAACATGTGAAAATTTACGCCCAATGCACAAACTAGGGGCAGACAACACAAAATGTCAACATGTAAAAATTTACACACAAGGTGTAGGCTGGGAGCGCACAACACAAAGTGTTGACATGTAAAAATTCACGTCCAAGGCGTAGGCTAGGGGAGTACATCACAAATTGTCGACATGTAAAAAATCACGCCCAAGGCACAGGCTGGGGGCGCACAACACAAAGTGTCGACATGCAAAAATTCATGCCCATGGCGCAAGCTGGCGGTGCACAACACAAAGTGTCGACATGTGAAAATTTGTGTTGAAGGTGTAGGTTGGTGTTGCACAACACAAAGTGTCGACATGCAAAATTTTACGCCCAATGCGTAGGTTGGGGCCACATAAGACAAATTGTCGACTTTTAAAAAATTGCACCCAAGGTGCAGGCTTGGGGCGCACAACACAAAGTGTCGACATGTGAAAATTCGTGCCCAGGGCGCAGGCTGGGGGCGCACAACACAAAGTGTCGACATGAGAAAATTCGTGCCCAAGGTACAGGCTGGGGGCACACAACACAAAGTGTCGACATGCGAAAATACACACCCAAGGTGTAGGCTGGGGACGTTAAACACAAAGTGTCGACATGTGAAAATTCACGCCCAAGGCACATGCTGGGGGTGTACAACACAAAGTTTCTACATGTAAAATTCATGCCCAAGGCGGTGGATGGGGGTGCACAACAAAAAGTGTCAATACGTGAAAATTCATGCCCAAGGTGAAGGCTGGGGGCACACAACACAAAGTATCGACATGTGAAAATTCATGCCCAAGGCGCAGGCTGGGGGCACACAATAAAAAGTGTCGACATGTAAAAATTCACACCCAAGGCATAGGCTAGAGGCGTACAACACAAAGTGTCGACATGTGAAAGTTCATGCCCAAGGTATAGGCTGGGGGTGCAAAACACAAAGTGTCGACATGTGAAAATTCGTGCCCAAGGCTAGGGGCGCACAACACAAAGTGTCGATATGTAAAAATTTTTGCCCAAGATGCAGGCTGGGGGTGCACAACACAAAGTGTCGACATGTGAAGATTAACACCCAAGGCGCAGGCTGGGGGTGCACAACACAAAGTATCGACATGCGAAAATTCATGCACAAGGAATAGGTTTGGGGTGCACAACACAAAGTGCCAACATTCAAAATTTTTTTCCCAAGGCGCAGGTTGGGGGTGCACAACACAAAGTGTCGACATGCAAAAATTCATGCTCAAGGCTCTGGATGGGGGTACAAACCACCAAGTGTCAATATGCAAAAATTCACACCCAAGGCGAAGGCTGGGGGCGCACAACACAAAGTGTCAACATGTGAAAATTCACGCCCAATGTGTAGGCTAGGGGCACACATCACAAAGTGTCGAAATGTGAAAATTTACACCCAAGGCATAGGCTGGGGGCACACAACACAAAGTGTCGACATGCTAAAATTAACGCACAAGGCACAAGCTAGGGGTGCACAACACAAAGTGTCAACATGTGAAAATTTGTGCCCTAGGCGCAGACTGGGGGCGCACAACAAAAAGTGTCGACATGTGAAAATTCACGCCCAAGGCGCAGGCTTTGGCGCACAACACAAAGTGTCGACATATGAAAATTTGTGCCCTTGGCGCAAGATGGGGGTGCACAACACAAAGTGTCGAGAAGTAAAAATTCATGCCCAAGGTGCAGGCTGCGGGCGCACAACACAAAGTGTTGACATGTAAAAATTCACGCCCAATGCACAAGCTGTGGGTGGACAACACAAAGTGTCAACATGTAAAAAATTGTGCAAGCTGGGGGCGCACAAGACATAGTGTGGACATGCGAAAATTTTTGCCAAAGGTGCAGGCTGGGGGTGCACAACACAAAGTGTTGACATGCGAAAATTTACGCCCAAGGCACAGGATGGGGGCACACAACACAAAGTGTCGACATGTGAAAAATCGTGCCCAAGGCATAGGCTGGTGATGCACAAAAAAAGTGATGACATGTGGAAACAAGCATCCAAGGCTCTTGTTGGGGATGCGCAACACAAAGTGTCGACATGCAAAAATTCACACCCAAGGCGCAAGCTTTAGCACATAACACAAAGTGTTGACATTTGAAAATTCATGCCCATGGCGCAAGCTGGGGGTGTATAACACAAAATGTCAACATGTGAAAATTCACACCCAAAGCGTAGGCTGGGGGCACACAACATGAAGTGTCGACATGTAAAAATTCACTCCAATGGCGCAGGCTATGGGCGCACAACACAAAGTTTCAACATGCAAAAATTTGTGCCCATGGCACAAGTTGGGGGCACACAACACAAAGTGTCGACATGCAAAAATTTGTGAGAAAGGCTCAGGCTAGGGGCGCACAACACAAAGTGTCGACATGTTAAAATCTGTGCCCAAAGCATAGAATGGGGGCGCACAACACAAAGTGTCGACATGCGAAAAATTGTGTCCAAGGCACAGGCTTGGGGTGCATAAAAAAAAGTGATTACATGTGAAAATATGCACCCAAGGCTCAGGCTGGGGGCGCATAACACTAAGTGTCGATATGTGAAAATTCACACGCAAGGCGCAGGCTGGGGGAACACAACACAAAGTGTCGACATGCGAAAATTCATGCCCAAGGCGAAGCCTGGGGGTGTACAACACAAAGTGTCGACATGCAAAAATTCATGCCCAAGGCGAAGGCTGGGGGAACACAACACAAAGTGTCGACATGTGAAAATTCATGCCCAAGGTGCAGGATGGGGGCAAACAAGACAAAGTGTCGACATGCGAAAATTCACAGACAAGGTGCAGGTTGGGGGTGCACAACATAAAGTGTCGACATGAAAAAATTTGCACCCAAGGCATAGGCTGGGGGTGCACAACACCAAGTTTCGACATGCAAAAATTCACACCCAAGGCGCAGGTTGGGGGCGCACAACACAAAGTGTCGACATGTGAAAATTCACGCCCAATGTGTAGTCTAGGGGCACACATCACAAAGTGTCGAAATGTGAAAATTTACACCCAAGGCATAGGCTGGGGGCACACAACACAAAGTTTCGACATGTTAAAATTCACGCACAAGGCACAGGCTAGGGGTGCACAACACAAAGTGTCAACATGTGAAAATTTGTGCCCTAGGCGCAGGCTGGGGGCGCACAACAAAAAGTGTTGACATGTAAAAATTCATGCCCAAGGCACAGACTTTGGCGCACAACACAAAGTGTCGACATATGAAAATTTGCGCCTATGGCGTAAGCTGGGGGTGCACAACACAAAGTGTCGACATGTGAAAATTTGTGAGAAAGGCTCAGGCTAGGGGCGCTTAACACAAAATGTCTCCATGTTAAAATTTGTGCCCAAGGCATAGAATGGGGGCGCACAACACAAAGCTTCGACATCCAAAAAATCGTGAGCAAGTTACAGGCTGGGGGTGCACAACAAAAAGTGATGACATTTAAAAATACATGCCCAAGGCTTAGGCTGGGGGCGCACAACACAAAGTGTTGACATGTAAAAATTCACACGCAAGGCGTAGGCTAAGGGCACACAACACAAAGTGTTGACTTGCAAAAATTCACGCCCAAGGCGCAGGCTAGGGGTGCACAACACAAAGTGTCAACATGCAAAACTCCCTACCAAGGCATAGGCTGGGAGTGCACAACACAAAGTGTTGACATGTAAAATTCCCCACCAAGGCATAGGCTGGGGGTGCACAACACAAAGTGTTGACATGCAAAAATTCGTGCCCAAGGTGAAGGCTAGGGGAACACAACACAAAGTGTCGACATGTGAAAATTCGTGCCCAAGGTGCAGGATGGGGGTGAACAAGACAAAGTGTTGACATGCAAAAATTCACACCCAAGGCGCAGGTTGGCAGGTTGGGGGTACACAACATAAAGTGTCAACATGAAAAAATTTGCGTCCAAGGCGCAGGCTGGGGGTGCACAACACCAAGTGTCGACATGTAAAAATTCGTGCCCAAGGCACAGGCTAGGGGCACACAACACAAAGTGTCGACATGTGAAAATTTACACCCACGGCACAAGTTGGGGGTGTACAACACAAAGTGTCGACATGCAAAAATTCAGGCCAAAAGCACAGGCTAGGGGCGCACAACACAAAGTGTCGACATGAAAAAATTTGTGCCTAAGGCGCAGACTGGGGGCGCATAACACAAAGTGTAAACATGCAAAAATTTGTGCCGAAGGCGCAGGTTGGGGGTGCAATACACAAAGTGTCAACATGAGAAAATTCATGCTCAAGGCGCAGGCTCAGGGTGCACAACACAAAGTGTCGACATGCAAAAATTCGTGCCAAAGGCACAGGCTAGGGGCACACAACAAAAAGTGTCGACATGTGAAAATTCACACCCAAGGCGTAGGTTGGGAGTGCACAACACAAAGTGTCGACATGCAAAATTTTTTGCCCAAGGCGCATGCATGGGAAAACAACACAAAGTTTCGACATGCAAAAATTCATGCGCAAGGCGCAGGCTGGGGGCACACAACACAAAGTGTCAACATGTGAAAATTCATGGCCAAGGCGTAGGCTGGGGCGAACAACACAAAGTGTCAACATGTGAAAATTCACGCCCAAGGCGTAGGCTGGGGGTGCACAACACATAGTGTCAACATGCAAAAATTCATGCCCAAAGGACAGGCTGGGGGTGCACATTAGAAAGTGTCGACATGTGAAAATTTGTTCCCATGGCACAAGTTGGGGGCGCACAACACAAAGTGTCGTAATGCGAAAATTTGTGCCAAAGGAGTAGGCTAGGGATGCACAACACAAAGTGTCGACATGTGAAAATTCATGTTCAAAGCGCACGCTGCGGGTGCATAACAAAAAGTGTCAACATGTGAAAATTTACGCCCAAGGCGTAGGTTAGGAGCGCACAACACAAACTATCGTCATGCGAAAATTCGTGCCCAAGGCACAGGCTAGGGGTGCACAACACAAAGTGTCGTCATGTGAAAATTCATGCCCAAGGCATAGGCTGGGGGTGCACAACACAAAGTGTTGACATGTGAAAATACGCACCCAAGGCACAGGCTGGGGGTGCACAACACAAAGTGTCGACATGTGAAAATTCACGCCCAAGGTGTAGGCTGGGGGAGCACAACAAAAATTTTTGACATGAAAATTCGGGCCCAAGGCATAGGTTGGGGGTGCACAACACAAAGTGTCGACATGCAAAAATTTGTGCCCAAGGCGCAGGCATGGCACACTACACAAAGTTTTGACATGTGAAAATTCCTTCCCAAGGCACATGCTGGGGGCGCACAACACAAATTGTTGACATGCAAAAATTTGTGCCCAAGGCATAGGTTAGGGGTGCACAACACAAAGTGTTGACATGTGAAAGTTTGTGCACAAGGTGTAGGCTGGGGGCGCACAACAAAAAGTTTTGACATGTAAAAATTTGTGCCCGTGGCGCAAGCTGGGGGCAAACAAAGTGTCGACATGTAAATTTTTTTTCCTTAGGTGTAGGCTGGGGGCACACAACTCAAACTATTGACATGCGAAAATTCACACCCAAGGTATAGGCTTGGGATGCATAACACAAAGTGTGGATATGTGAAAATTTGTGCTCAAGGCGCAGGTTGGGGGTGCACAACAAAAAGTGTTGACATGCGAAAATTCATGCCTAAGGCACAGGCTGGGGGCGCACAAAACAATATGTTGACATGCAAAAATTCCTTCCTAAGGCACAGGCTTAGGGCGCACAACACAAAGTGTTGACATACGAAAATATGCACCCAAGACGCGGGCTGGGAGCACACAACACAAAGTGTCGACATTTAAAAATTTGTGCCCAAGGCGCAGGCTGGGGGCGCACAACTAAAAGTGTCGACATGCAAAAATTTGCACCCAAGGTGTAGGATGGGGGTTAACAACACAAAGTGTTGTCATGTGAAAATTCATGCCCAAGGCGTAGGTTGGGGGTGCACAACACAGGCACAGGTTGGGGGCATACAACACAAAGAGTTGACATGCAAAAATTTTCGCCCAAGGTGCAGCTTAGGGGTGAAAAACACAAAGTGTTGACATTAAAATATTCACTCCCAAGGAATTGGATGGGGGTGCACAACACAAAATGTTAATATGTGGAAATTCATGCCCGAGGCGCAGGCTGGGGGCATACAAGACAAAATATCAACATGCAAAAATTTGTGCCTAAAGTGCAGGCTGGGAGTGCACAACACAAAGTCTCTACATGCAAAAATTCAAGCCCAAGGTGCAGGCTAGGGGCACACAACACAAAGTGTCGACATGAAAAAAATCACGCCCAAGGCACAGGCTAGGGGTGCACAAAACAAAATGTCGACATGCAAAAATTCATGCCCATGGCGCAAGCTGGGGGTGCAGAACACAAATTGTCGACATGTGAAAATTTTTGCCGAAGGTGCAAGCTGGTGATGCACAACACAAATTGTCGACATGAAAAATTTCACACCTAAGGCGTAGGCTGTCGGCGCACAACACAAAGTGTCAACATGTAAAAATTTGTTCCCAAGGTGTAGGCTTTGGGTGCACTACACAAATTGTTGACATGCGAAAATTCGTACCCAAGGCGCAGGCTGGGGGCGCACAACATAAACTGTCGACATGTGAAAATTTGTGCCCAAGGCACAGGCTGGGGGCACACAACACAAAGTATTGACATCCAAAAATACGTACCCAAGGTGCAGGATAGGGGTGCACAACACAAAGTGTCGACATGTGAAAATTTCCACCCAAGGCGCAGGTTGGGTGTGCACAACACAAAGTGTCGACATGCAAAAATTCATGCCAAAAGCGCTGGTTGCGGGCGCACAACACAAAATGTCGACATGCAAAAAATTTCACCCAAGGTGTAAGTTGGGGACGGACAACACAAAGTATCGACATGTAAAAAATTTCTCCCAAGGCGATGGATGGGGGTGCACAACACAAAGTGTCAATATGTTAAAATTCATGCCCAAGGTGAAGGCTGGGGGCACACAACAAAAAGTGTGGACATGTAAAAATTCATGCCCAAGCCACAGGCTAGGGGCACACAACACAAAGTGTCGACATGCAAAAATTCACGCCTAAGGCGTAGGCTAGGGGCGCACAACACAAAGTGTTGACATGCAAAAATTTGCACCCAAGGTATAGGCTTGGGGCGCAAAACACAAAGTGTCGACATGTGAAAATTCACGCCCAAGGCTGGGGGCGCACAACACAAAGTGTCAACATGTGAAAATTTACACCCAAGATGCAGGCTGGGGGTGAACAACACAAAGTTTTGACATGCGAAAATTCATACACAAGGCGCAGGCTGGGGGGGCACAACACAAAGTGTCAACATGTAAAAATTTGTGCGCAAGACGCAGGTTGGGGGCACACAACACAAAGTTTTGACATTCGAAAATTTTCAGCCAAGGCACAGGTTGGGGGTGCACAACACAAAGTGTCGATATGCAAAAATTCGTGCTCAAGGCGCTGGATGGGGGTGCAAACAACAAAGTGTCAATATGTGAAAATTCATGCCCAAGGCACAGGTTGGGGGCACACAATACAAGGTGTCAACATGTGAAAAATCATGCCTAAGGCATAGGCTGGGGGCACACAAAACAAAGTGTTGACATGTGAAAATTTACAGACAAGGCATAGCCTGGGGGCACACAACACAAAGTGTCGACATTTAAAAATTTACGCCCAAGGTGCAGACTAGGATCGCATAACAAAAAGTGTTGACATGCAAAAATTTATGCCCAAGGAGTAGGCTTTGGCGCACAACACAATGTGTCGTAATACGACAATTTTCACCCATGGCGCAAGCTGGGGGTACACAACACAAAGTGTTGACAAGTAAAAATCCATACCCAAGGTGCAGGCTGGGGGCACACAATACAAAGTGTCGACATGCGAAAATTCACGCCCAATGCACAGGTTGTGGGCGCATAACACAAAGTGTCAACATGTGAAAAATTATTCAAGCTGGGGGCACACAACACAAAGTGTCGACATGCAAAATTGTTTGCCAAAGGTGCAGGCTGGGGGTGCACAACACAAAGTGTTTATATGTGAGAATTTGTCCCCAAGGCATAGTCATACAACACAGAGTGTCGACATGCGAAAAATTGTGCCCAAAGCACAGGCTGGCTATGCACAACAAAAAGTGACGACATGTGAAAATAAGCACCCAAGGCTCAGGCTGGGGGTGCACAACACAAAGTGTCAGCATGCGAAAATTCGCACCCAAGGCACAGGCTTTGGCACACAACACAAAGTGTGGACATGTGAAAATTTACACCCATGGCGCAAGTTGGGGGTGCACAACACAAAGTGTTGACATGTGAAAATTCATACCCAAAGTGTAGGCTAGGGGTGCACAACACAAAGTGCCAACATGTGAAAATTCGTACCCAAGGCACAACCTGCAGGCGCACAACATAAAGTGTCGACATGTGAAAATTTGTGCCCATGGCGCAAGCTAGGGGCGTACAACACAAAGTGTCGACATGTGAAAATTTGTGAGAAAGGCTCAGGCTAGGGGCACACAACACAAAGTTTCGACATGTTAAAATTTGTGCCCAAGGCACAGAATGGGGGCACATAACACAAAGTGTCGACATGTGAAAAATCGTGCCCAAGGCACAGGATGCGGGTGCACAACAAAAAGTGATGACATGTTAAAATACATGCCCAAGGCTCAGGTTGGGGGCGCACAACACAAAGTGTCAACATGCAAAACTTCACATGTAAGGCGCAGGCTAGGGGCACACAACACAAAGTGTTGACATGTGTAAATTCGTGCCCAAGGCGCAGGCTGGGGGTGCACAACACAAAGTGTCGACATTCAAAATTCCATCCCAAGGCATAGGCTGGGGGTGCACAACACAAAGTGTCGACATGCCAAAATTCGTTCCCAAGGTGAAGGCTGTGGGCACACAACACAAAGTGTCGACGTGTGACAATTTCTTCCCAAGGCGCAGGCTGGGGGCAAACAACGAAAAGTGTTGACATGTGAAAATTCACACCCAAGGCGCAGGCTGGGGGCGAACAACACAAAGTGTCGACATGCAAAAATTCATACCCAATGCATAGGATGGGGGCACATAAAACCAAGTTTCGACATGTAAAAATTCATGCCCAAGGCATAGGCTAGGGGCGCTGAACACAAAGTGTTGACATGTGAAAATTTACAACCATGGCGCAAGTTGGGGGTGCACAACACAAAGTGTCGACATGCGAAAATTCACGCCAAAAGCGCAGGCTGGGGGCACACAACAAAAAGTGTCGACATGCAAGAATTCGTGAACAAGGCGGAGGCTGGGGACGCATAACACAAAGTGTCAACATGTGAAAAATTACGCCCAAGGCGCAGGTTGGGGGTGAAATACACAAAGTTTTGACATGAAAAAATTTGTGCTTAAGGTGCAGGTTGGGGCGCATAACACAAACTATCGACATGTGAAAATTTGTGCCCAAGGCACAGGCTGGGGGTGCACAACACAAAGTGTTGACATGTGAAAATTCACTCCCAAGGTGCAGGCTAGGGGTGCACAACACAAAGTGTCGACATGCAAAAATTCATGCCCAAGGCGAAGGCATGGGCACACAACACAAAGTTTCGACATGTGAAAGTTCATGCCCAAGGCGCAAGCTGGGGGTGCATAATACAAATTGTCAACATGGAAAAATTTGTGCCCAAGGCATAGGCTGGGGGTGCACAACACAAAGTGTCGACATGCGAAAATTCACACCCAAGGCACAGGCTGGGGGCATAGAAAAAAATTTGTTGACATGAAAAAATTTGTGCCCATGGCGCAAGTTGGGGGCACACAACACAAAGTGTCGACATATAAATTTTTTTGCCTAAGGCGTAGGCTGGGGTCACACAACACAAAGTGTCAACATGTGAAAATTCACGCCCAAGGCATAGGCTCGGGGTTCATAACACAAAGTGTCGACATGCGAAAATTTGTGCCCAAGGTGCAGGCTTGGGGTGCACAACACAAAGTGTTGACATGTGAAAATTCATGCCCAAGGCACAGGTTGGGGGCGTAATAAATAAAGTGTTGACATGTGAAAATTCATGCCCAAAGCACAGGTTGTAGGCGCACAACATAAAGTGTCGACATGTAAAAAATACGCACCTAAGGCGTAGGCTGGGAGCGCACAACACAAAGTGTCGACATGTAAAAATTTGTGCCTAAGGCACAGGCTGGGGGCGCACAACTAAAAGTGTCGATATGTAAAAATTCACACCCAAGGTGGAAGCTGGGGGTTCTATTGTTGCAAATTAGCAACACCCCTGGATGTTGATCAGATTTCTAGTTTGATATTTTAGATATCCAGTGTGATTTCATAACATTGAATCCTCTCCCCAAGTGCGGGACTTACAAAATGGAAGAGGAATCTCTAGATTAGAGACTGGTTCCTCAACTCCTCTGATCAGCTATTTTAATTGTACAATTGCAGAGGTTTAAACTCCTAAATCTACCCTAAATTCCAAAGGGACAAGGATAGAAAATAAAAAAAATAAAATAACTAATGCTAATAGGTGATGCACCAAAGGAGTTGTAGACACTTGATGCTACATGAAATACACAATCCACAAGGAAACACAGCAAAAAACATGCACAAATGCTCAAAATGTAATGAAAGATAAAGAAAGCAATGATAGATATATGAAAGGATTGAGGGATTTTAATCACAGAACATATATCAACATTTCAGATCCAATACAGTACATTACAATGATCCAAAGGCAAGAAAAGGTGCTGCATTACATGGAAAGGTAAAATTTCTTCATAAATTCTGCCAAGGAGGAAGAAAAAATGAAGTTGTAGAGCTGAAAAAGTGTCTCCCCTTTGCAAAATGAACTCATTTTGTTTTTTACAGTGCAAACCACGACCCCAGGAGAGAGAAATATGGGAAAAAGTGAAAGGGGTTCAACCATTGACCAAAATTCCATCAAAACAACATGGGTACCCTGACAGACCCATTCAATGACATTTTTAACCATGCTAGGAGAGAATGCGAGCCATTCTTCATTAAAAACAGTGGTTGAAACGTCATTTCTGTCCATGACCACGTGCTAGAGGTGTTTCTTAATTTTCTCTCTCTAAAATCCACAAAAATGAAAAAATGACCCTGGAATCTTGTAGAGAATTTCACCAGATTTCCATTGATATAAAGAACATGAAAAACTGAGCTCTGGATCGAAAGATATGGCCATTTGAAGTTTTAGGGAAAAATAGGGCCAAATCGGGTTGGCGGGAAAAAATTCAAATTTTTGCACCTTTTTGGTCATTTGGAAAATTTTCCAAAATTTCCCTGCGCTCCACCACTCTAGGTGCCACTTGGTGGCATCTCATTAGCCGCAGGCCTTTCATTGGAAACTTTTCCCAAAAAACTCTGCCGAGCCATAACTTCATATATACATGGAGTTAGGAGGAAAACTTTACCTTTCTGGAAAGCTAAGAAATAGCTCTATCCAATGGGGTCATTTCTAGAAGGTTTTGAGTGCTTGAAAGAAAAATTTTGTGACTGAGGCACAAGAGAGGGAAGAATGGGAGGAGTTAGCCACAAAATGAGTAGGGGGCACATTTTGGATAAGAGGTGCACAACAAAAAGTTTCGACATGCGAAAAATCACGTCCAAGGCCCAGGTTGGGGGTGCACAACATAGGCGTAGGTTAGGGGCACACAACACAAAGTGTAAACATGCAAAAATTTTCACCCAAGGCATAGGTTGGGGGTGCACAACATAGAGTGTCAACATGAAAAAATTCATTCCCAAGGCATTGGATGGGGGTGCACAACACAAAGTGTCAATATGTGAAAATTCATGCCCAAGGCGTCCGCTGCGGGTGCACAACACAAAGTGTCGACATGCGAAAATTTGTTCCCAAGGCACAAGCTGGGGACACACAACACAAAATGACAACATGTAAGAATTTGTGCCCAAGGTGTAGGCTGGGGGCGCATAACACAAAGTGTTGACATGAAAAAATTTGCGCCCAAGGCGCAGGCTAGGGGCGCACAACACAAAGTGTCGACATGCAAAAAGTCGCTCCCAAGGCACAGGCTGGGGGTGCACAACACAAAGTGTTGACATGAAAAAATTCATGCCCATGGCGCAAGCTGGGGGCACACAACACAAAGTGTCGACATGTAAAAATTTGTGCCGAAGGTGCAGGCTAGTGGTGCACAACACAAAGTGTCAACATGTGAAAATTCGCACCCAAGGCGTAGGCTGGGGGTGCACAACATAAAGTGTCGACATGTGAAAATTTGTTCCCAAGGTGTAGGCTTGGGGCGCACGACACAAATTGTCGACATGAGAAAATTTGTGCCCAAGGAGCAGGCTAGGGGCACTCAACACAAAGTGTCGACATGCGAAAATAGACACCCAAGGCACAGGATGGGGTGCACAACACAAAGTGTCGACATGTAAAAATTTGCGTCCAATGGGTAGGTTGGGGGCGTACAGAACAAAATGTCGACATGAGAAATTTTTTTCCCAAGGTGTACGTTGGGGGCGCAGAACACAAAGTGTCGACATGTAAAAATTCGTGCCCAAGGCACTGGATGGGGGTGCACAACACAAAGTGTCAATATGTGAAAATTCATGCCCAAGGCGCAGGCTGGGGGCGCACAAAAAAAAGTGTCAACATTTGAAAATTCATGCCCAAGGCGTAGTCTGAGGGTACACAACACAAAGTGTCGACATGCAAAAATTCACACCCAAGGCGCAAGCTAGGGGCACACAACACAAAGTGTCGACATATAAAAATTCACGTCCAAGGCATACGCTGGGGGCGCAAAACACAAAGTGTCTACATGCAAAAATTTGTGCCCAAGGTGCAGGATGGGGGCACACAACAAAAAGTGTCAACATGTGAAAATTTACGTCCAAGGCGCAGGCTGGGGATGCACAACACAAAGTGTCGACATGCAAAGATTCGTGCCCAAGGCGCAGGCTAGGGGTGAATAACACAAAGTGTCAACATGCAAAAATTTGCACCCAAGTAACATGTTGGGGTCACACAACACAAAGTTTCGACATGCAAAAAATCATGCCCAAGGCACAGGTGGAGGGCACACAACAAAAAGTGACAACATGTGAAAATACGTGCCCAAGGCGCAGGTTGGGGGCACACAACACAAAGTGTTGACATGTGAAAATTCACGCCCAAGGCACAGGATGGGGGCGCATAACACAAAGTGTTGAGATGTGAAAATTCGTGCCCAAGGAATAGGCTAGGGGCACACAACACAAAGTGTCGACATGCAAAATTTCATGCCCAAGGCATAAACTTGGGGCACACAACACAAAGCGTCAACATGTGAAAATTTTCACCCAAGGCACAGAGTGGGGACACACAACAAAAAGTGTCGACATGTAAAAATTCGTGGCCAAGGTGCAAGCTGGGGGTGCACAACACAAAGTTTCGACATGTGAAAATTCATGCCCAAGGTGTAGGTTGGGGGTGCACAACACAAAGTATCGACATGCAAAAATTTGTACCCAAGGCGTAGGCTAGGGGCGAACAACACAAAGTGTTTACATGCAAAAATTCACACCCAAGGCATAGGCTGGGGGCACACAACACAAAGTGTCGACATTCAAAACTTTGCGGCCATCGCGCAAGCTAGGGGTGCACAGAAAAAAGTGTCGACATGTTAAAATTTGTGCTAAAGGTGCAGGTTGGGGGTGAACAACACAAAGTGTCGACATGCAAAAATTTCAACCCAAGGAATAGGATGCGGGTGCACACCACAAAGTGTCGACATGCAAAAAATTGTACCCAAGGCACAGGCTTGGAGCGCACAACAAAAAGTGATGACATGTGAAAATACACACCCAAGGCTCAGGCTGGGGGCACACAACACAAAGTGTTGACATGTGAAAATTCACACGCAAGGCGTAGGTTGGGGATACAAAACACAAAGTGTTGACATGTGAAAATTCATGCCCAAGGCGCAGGCTGGGGGTGCACAACACAAAGTGTCAACATGCAAAAAATCCCCCCAAGGCATAGGCTGGGGGCACACAACACAAAGTGTCGACATGTGAAAATTCACACGCAAGGTGTAGGATGGGGGCACACAACACAAAGTGTCGACATGTGAAAGTTTACACCCAAGGTGTAGGTTGGGCATAAACAACACAAAGTGTCAACATGTAAAAATTCATGCCCAAGGCGCAACCTACGGGCACAAAACACAAAGTGTCAAAATGTGAAAATTTGTGCCAATGGCGAAAGTTGGGGGCGCACAACACAAAGTGTCGACATGTGAAAATTTGTGCCCAAGGCACAGGCTAGGGGTGCACAACGCAAAGTGTCGACATGCAAAAATTCATGCCAAAGGCATAGGCTGGGGGCGCATAACACAAAGTGTCGACATGTGAAAATGTGCACCCAAGGCGCAGGCTGGGGGCACACAACACAAAGTGTCGACATGCAAAAATTCATGCCCAAGGTGTAGGCTGGGTGTGCACAAAACAAAGTGTCGACATGTGAAAATTCAAGCCCAAGGCACAGACTGGGGGAACACAACACAAAGTGTCGATATGCAAAAATACATGCCTAATGCGCAGGCTGGGAGCGCATGACACAAAGTGTTAACATGTGAAAATTTGTGCGCAAGGCACAGGCTGGGGGCGCACAACTAAAAGTGTCGACATGTGAAAATTTTAACCAAAGACGCAGGTTGGGGGTGCACAACACAAAGTGTTGACATGAAAAAACTCGTGCCCAAGGTGCTGGATGGGGGTGCACAACACAAACTATTGACATTTGAAAATTTAAGCCAAAGGCGCAGGCTTGGGGCGCACAACACAAAGAGTTGACATGTAAAAATTTGCACCCAAGGCGCAGGCTGGGGGTGCATAACTAAAAGTGTCGACATGCAAAAATTCACGACCAAGGCATAGGCAGATGGCAAAGAACACAAAATGTCAAGATGCAAAAATTTCCACCCAAGGCGCAGGCTGGGGGCACACAACACAAAGTGTCGACATGTGAAAATTCTTGCCCAAGGCACAGGCTGGGGGTACACAACACAAAGTGTTGACATGCAAAAATTCATGCCCAAGGTGCAGGTTGGGGGCGGACAACACAAAGTGTTGACATGCAAAACTTCACGTCCAAGGCACAGGGTAGGGGCACACAACACAAAGTGTTGACATGTGAAAATTTGCACCCAAGGCGCAGGCTTGGGCACACAACAAAAAGTGTCGACATGCGAAAATTCGTGCCCAAGGTGCAACCTAGGGGTGCACAACACAAACTATCGACATGTGAAAATTTGTGCCCAAGGCATAGGCTGGGGGTGCACAACATAAAGTTTCGACATGCAAAAATTCACACCCAAGGCACAAGATGAGGGCGCATAACACAAAGTGTCAACATGTGAAAATTTTCACCTTATGTGCAGGCTAGGGGCGCACAACACAAAGTGTCGACATGTGAAAATTCGTGCCCAAGGTATAGGCTGGGGGCATACAGCACAAAGTGTCAACATGTAAAAATTCATGCCCAAGGTGCAGGCTGGGGGTGCACAACACAAAGTGTCGACATGCAAAAATTCACGTCCAAGGCATAAGTTGGGGGTGCACGACATAAAGTTTCGACATGCAAAAATTCACACCCAATGCACAGGCTGAGGGCGCATAACACAGAGTGTCAACATGTGAAAATTTACACCCAAGGCGTAGGCTTGGGGCACACAACACAAAGTGTTGACATGTCAAAATCCGTGCCCAAGGTGCAGGCTAGGGGCACACAACACAAAGTGTTGACATGTGAAATTTCACGCCCAAGGCGCAGGCTTGGGGCACACAACACAAAGTAACGACATGTAAAAATTCACGCCCAAGGCGCAGGCTGGGGGCACACAACACAAAGTGTCAACATGCGAAAATTTGTGCCCAAGGCACAGTCTTGGGCGCACAACACAAAGTGTCGACATGTAAAAATTCGTGCCCAAGGCGCAAGCTGGGGGCGCATAACACAAAGTTTTGAAATGTGAAAATTCACACCCAAGGCATAGGCTGGGGGCACACCAAAAAGTTTTGACATGTGAAAATTCACGCCCAAGACATAGGCTGGTGGCACACAACACAAATTGTCAACATGTGAAAATTTGCACCCAAGGCGCAGGCTCGGGGCGCACAACACAAAGTGTCGACATGTGAAAATTCACACCCAAGGCACAGGCTTGGGGTGCAAAACACAAAGTGTCAACATGAAAAAATTCATGCCCAAGGCATAGGATGTGGGCGCACAACACAATGTGTTGACATGCAAAAATTCAAACCCAAGGCGTAGGCATGGGTGCACAACACAAAGTGTCGACATGTTAAAATTTGTGCCCATGGCGCAAGCTGGGGGCGTACAACACAATGTGTCGACATGTAAAAATTTGTGCCCATGGCGTAGGCTGGTGGCGCACAACACAAAGTGTCGACATGTCAAAATTCATGCCCAAGGCACAGGCTGGGGGGGTACAACAAAAAGTGTTGACATGGAAAATTTGCGCCCAAGGCGCATGTTAGGGGCGCACAACAAAAAGAGTCGACATGTGAAAAATTCGAGCCTAAGGCACAGGCTAGGGGTGCACAACAAAATGTGACGACATGTGAAAATCCACACACAAGGTGCAAATTGGAGGCACACAACACAAAGTGTCAAAATGTGAAAATTCATGCCCAAGGCACAGGCTAGGGATGCACAACACAAAGTGTCAACATGTGAAAATTCACACCCAAGGCGCAGGCTGGGGGCGCGCAACACAAAGTGTTGACATGCAAAAATTCATGCCCAAGGCGCAGGCTAGGGCACACAAAACAAATTATCGACATGCAAATATTCACACCCAAGGCACAGGCTGGGGGTGCACAACACAAAGTCTTGACATGTTAAAATTTGTGCTTATGGTGCAAGATGGGGGTGCACAACATAGTGTCAACATGTGGAAATTTGTGCCCAAGGCTCAGGTTGGGGGCACACAACACAAAGTGTCGACATGCAAGAATTCACACGCAAGGCGTAGGCTAGGAGAACACAACAGAAAGTGTCGACATGTGAAAATTTTTTCCCAAGGTGCATCCTGGGGGAGAACAACACAAAGTGTCGACATGCAAAAATCCCCCCAAGGCATAGGCTAGGGGCGCACAACACAAAGTGTTGACATGCAAAAATTCACACATAAGGTGTAGGTTGGGGGCACACAACACAAAGTTTCGACATGCGAAAGTTCACGCCCAAGGCGCAGGCTGGGGGCACACAACACAAACTATTGACATGTAAAATTTCGAGCCCAAGGTATAGGCTGGACGCGCACAACACAAAGTTTTGACATGTAAAAATTTGTTCCCATGGCGCAAGATGGAGGCGCACAACACATAGTTTCAACTTCTAAAAATTCGTGCCCAAGGCACAGGTTGGAGGCGCACAACACAAAGTGTCAACATGTGAAAATTTATGCCCAAGGCACAGGCTAGGGGCGCATAACACAAAGTGTCAACATGTGAAAATTCACGCCCAAGGCATAGGCTGGGGGCACACAACACAAAGTGTCGACATGTGAAAATTCACGCCCAAGGCATAGGCTGGGGGTGCAGCACAACACAAAGTTTTGACATGTAAAAATTCACACCCAAGGTATAGGCTGGGTGTGCACAACATAAAGTGTCGAAATTCCAAAATTTGCGCCCAAGGCACAAGCTGGGGGTGCACAACATAAAGTGTCGACATGTGAAAAATTTTTCCCAAGGCGTAGGCTGGGGGCGCACAACACAAAGTGTTGAAATGTGAAAATTCATCCCCAAGGCGTAGGCTGGGGGTGGACAACACAAAGTGTTGACATGTTAAAATTCACACCCAAAGCATAGGATGGGGGCGCACAACACAAAGTATAGACATGCAAAAATTCATGCCCAAGGTGCAGGCTTGGGCACACAACACAAAGTGTCAACATGTGAAAATTCATGCCCAAGAAACAGGCTGGGGGCAGACAACACAAAGTGTCAACATGCGAAACTTTAGCTCTGCATATCATCCGGAGACGGATGGATAAACCGAGAGAGTCAATCAAGTTTTAAAGGACATGTTAAGAATGTATTGCATGGACCAGCAGTATAAATGGGAGGAATACCTTCTGCTGGTTTAATTTTCCTACAATAATACATACCACGCCTCTTTAAAAATGTCACCCTTTGAAGCATTGTATGGAAGAAAATGCAAAACCCTTGTTAGTTTGGACAGCGTAGAGGACAGAGAGGTAATTGGGCCAGAAATCCTCAAGGAAATGGAACAACAAATCAAAATGATTTGGGAACATCTAAAGGAGGCTGCCAATAGGAAAAAGAGTTATGCAGACTTAAAGTGGGTTGATAGGAATTATAAACTTGGTGAGAAGCTATTTCTTCGAGTTAAGCCAAAAAAGAGCTCAATAACTTTTGGCAAGGCTGCCAAGTTGTTTCCACGTTACGTGGGACCTTTTGAAATTGTTGAAATAATCAACCCTGTAGTTTATTGTCTAGCATTACCTCCTGCTTTATCAAAAATGCATGATGTTTTTCATATTTATTTTCTTAAGAAATACGTAACAGATTTATCACATGTGCTGAATTAGAATTCCTTACAGGTCTAAGACCCAGGAATAATCGTGGTTAAGCCCATTCCAGTGCTGGGAACTCGCCAGTTGAACTTAAGAAATCGTGAAGTGAATCAATGTAAGGTCCAGTGGGACCAGTTTACTGAAGAAAGTACAACTTGGGAAAATCTCGAAGAAATGCGATCTACTTTTCCATACTTGTTTGATCGAAATTGAAATTCGAAAAACTGATAATTCTACCAAATTTAGACAATTATTGGTCTATTTTACAGTTATCTTAAAACACTATTTTAAAGAGTGAATCTGTTTTTGGTATGAACTTATGAATGGAAGGACAATAACTGAATTTTGTCCTAGAAACTCCTTGAATTGGTTAATTTGATCATCGGGACGATGATTCTTTAATAAGGGAGGAATGTAACGCCTTGATTTTTGTAAGTTATCATGGTAATTACCTTCCATGATGCTGTAACTACAGAAATGAAGATAAATATGTTAAGACACATCTTTTGATCTTAGAGGAATGTGTTGCTGATCTGGACCCTTGTTTGCTGTAACTTGATACTTGGGACAAAAGTTATTATTGCTTGTGTGATTGCTAATGAGACAACGGACTTGCCGTATGCTTGATGATCTCTATTCGCTGATTGACAGCACACCTTGAATTAATTCCATTGACCCAAGGTATGTTGTGGCCTTCTTATGATCACTTTGTCGATTTACTTTTAAACTAGACTGAAGGTTGATATAAATGTTGCAGTACCTAATTTTAGGTATGAATATCTGGTGCGTAGATGCCAACGAAAAAGGTTTGATTCTCGAACCACACACCATTGTAATGCTAGATAGCGTAAGATGATAAGGGCCTGGATGCAAGTGGCACAGGTATGTGGAACTTAGGACGAAATGTCCTACTTAATATTGAATATGAGTTTCAGGCAGAAAGACTTGATATGGAAACTAGTTAATTAAATATTAGGGGATTAAACCCTAACCTACCCCTAAGTTTTATCTTATACCCTAACTACTATCCTATATGGATTTTAAATTTCATAAGGGAGAAAATAGATATAAATTCCATTAACCTATGAACTAGGCTAATGACCTAGATATGGACTATTAAAATCCTAAACTAATCCTAACCTAAGGAAGGGGACGCATAGACCCATGTGGATGGAAAGGATAAGGTGGGAAGGTAGGAAATTTAATGGGACAGTAAATGAAGTCCTTACATGTACAGCGCTAAGTTTGGCAGGAACAAAGAAAAGTTGGAGGCGTTCAACTAGCTTAGAAACTAAATGGAATTTATATGCAAATTTGAAATTTGGAAACTCACCAACCCGAGTCGGTAGTGGCATGAGGAATGAGGAAAGGTAGTGCATTCAATGCATTAATTATCTTGGTCTTAGCGACCAGCTCGCCTTGGAAAGAGGATAGAGGAAAAAGGAAAATTGTTTGTTGCTATGTGCATTTGGATTTTATTTTCTCTGTATTTTGTTTCTCCATGGTTCTGTTGAACCAGTTGTGTTTTGATTATTATCTCTATTCTTTGGAAAAAAAAAGGCTATTATTGAGCCTGTGGAAGTTAGTGACTAGTTGGGAAGCCTGGCTGAGGATGTCGTGGAGAGAAACAACTCTAGTGGGCACGGTTTTCTTCGAGCCACAAGAAAAAGTAACAGGCATGTTAAGCCCTTCTCCTTAAACTGCTTGCTTTTGCTTAATATTCTCATTAAAACAACCCTGCTCTTATGATGGGGGTTTTGGTTACTTGATTTGGCTGTTATGTTGAGATGATTTCGAGTTGAGTCATTTTATTTTGTTGTACGCGGCTTGAGCATTCTTTGCATAATGATTAAGTTTAATACACTGTCCTTACTGTGTGGTTCGTTTCGGCAGTGTTGGGTATTCACTTTATTACCATTTTGTGTTGTGCTAATAAATACAGTAGATAAATGAATATCACTTCTGAGTTCTGAGCATTCTTGTGAAATGAAAAGATGAGATGATTTGTATGTCTGGTTGAACTATCCTTGAAAGAATGAACACGACTTGGGTATTCTCAGGTGTTTGAAAAAAATGATTGTTCTTCTTACTGAAATCATTAATAAATTATGTTTTCTCTTTGCTACTTCAAAATCTGAAGGAATGGGAAAGAGGATTTTACTGTGCATTTCGGATGCGGTTTGATCTTCTAGTCTGAACTGTCATCATGAAAACAAACATGGCTTAGTGTTTCTGTGTAAATGAATGAAACAAATGAGATTTGGCTTACTGTTGAGATTGTTTTGACTATACCGTGCTTGCGCATCTATTACCCTATGTGGGTTTGCATTGATAAAGGCATTGTTATGCAAATATTTTATTTCTAAGTTCAGTGTGTGGAAATGTTTGGGAAAAACAAAGCTGTGGTGATATAATTAGACTATTATGCGAGTTATAATTCCTTGATGTTTTTCATTGCATAAAACACGGGTTCCCTGGGATAGTAAGGTTATTGTAGCATCTTACTTTGCTGTACTAATTTGATATGGTATTCTACCTGTTGGTTCTTAGTATTCATAGAGGACTGTTGGAAGGAAGTTTTAATCTGACGAGGAACAAAAAATTAGTCTATATAATAGACTGAGTAGAGCATGCAAATTATATTGTGTCTTGTTGAACTGAAGGATATATATATATGTATGTATGTATGTATTTTTAAAGATTGTGGACCTTTCATCGTTTTCATTAAGAACAAAATATGAATGGAATTATTCTTTGTTGTTGGAAAGTGAAAAATCTCATTATTAGGATGAAAGTGTGACTGGTTGTAGTCGTTGTACACTCTTGCATGTTATAAAGACGTGAATGTCTGTAGAGTGAAATGTTTAAAAGGAAATGATTGCGTTATAGGTTCTTTTGGTACTAATGTTTATAGACTAGTTGCAATGAACTCTGGTCAACTTTTTGCAAAGGTAATAGTAGTTTTCAATTACTAAATATACTACTCTGAATGAATTATACTATTGGAGTATGTCTGCTCTAAATAAGAGGTATTTGGATAGACAGTAAGAAGAGGTGATATGATCTTGCTCCCTTATATTCGATTATTGATTTTTGTTTATTTCTCTTTGGACTGTTATCATTGATTGATATCACGTTTGGATTAAAAAATTCTAGTACAAGCTATGAGGAAAAGAAAGAGAGTGTGAATGGATAATTTGAATTAATGATCATTTTTTCTCTCATACAGTTGGAAATCTATAATTGTTATGGAACGAATTTCGTACTGCTTGAGTTAAGCATTTGTATTTAATTGTTGTTTTCTTGTTCTCTTCAGTGTTTGATTGCTTGAAATTAGATGAGTTGTATGAAAGAAGGGACAATAATTCGGTTTAGATTTTAGTTAAGATCTATCTTTTGAATTCACAACTATTGTAAGAGAATGGAATTGCTAGCATTTATGTTAGAACAACAGTTGCATAATTGTGTTTTTAGTTCTTACAGATGTTTGTAATCTAGAAATGTTGAAGGAAATTACTTCTTGTAATAATTATTTGGGAAAGAGGGCAGTAATCCTTTGTCTGATTAGGAGGGTTATTGGATGATTGAGTTGATATGCTGTTCATCCTTTTTGGTATTTAATTCTTGAATGATGTTCATATTAACATTTCATAAAAGCAAGGTTCTTTTATTGAGACAGTTAATTAAAAGCACCTCATTTTAATGACAAGTGCTTAATATGCTTAGTTCAATGAAATGACCCGTGCAAGTAATTTTATAGATGAAACTTGAGTATAAATGAAGACATGGTTGTTTTCCGATACTTCTTTGATTAACTGAAGATGGATTGTATTGATAGCCATTACTCCTCCATGAGGAAATGAGAAAGGAAGAAGTTACTACTGTTGCAAATCAGCAACACCCCTGGATGTAAATCAAGTTTCTAAATTGATGTTTTAGGCATCCAGTGTGATTGCACAACATTGAAATCTCTCTCCAAGTGTGGGACTTGTAAAAATGAGAGAGGAATCTTCAGATTAGAGGTTGGTTCCTCAAACTCCTCTAATTAGATCTGTTATTTACACAACTTTAGAGGTTTAGATCCTAATTTTATCCTAGATTGCAAGGAGATAGGGATAAGAGATGCAAAAATTGAAACTAAACTAATAAGGTTGATACACCAAAGAAGTGGTGAACATTTTTGCTCATGCAAATAGATACAAATCAGAAATTGCAACATAAAACATCATGCACAGGTTGATAAGCTATAATCAAAGGATTGAAATGAAACAAACAACACATACAAAGGACTGAAAACATTCACAGAGCCTGTATTGTGATTTTCAACATCAAAATCCTTGCATTCCAACACCAAAGAGGCAGAAAACTATTAAAATCCTTGAAAAGGTCTGATCCTTGCAAAAAATCACTTGCTGAAGGTGAAAACAGAAGCTTGCTGTATAAAAAAGTGTTCCACCCTTGAAAAATGAGCCAAATTTGGCTTTTACGGTGCATGGGTCGAGCCCAGGAGAGAGAAAACATGAAAAAACGTGGGAGCCATTCCCCATTAACCAAAATGAATTAAAAACAACATGGAAGTCCTTACAAATCCATGCCCTGACATTTTTGACTATGCTGGAGAAGAATGCGACTCATTTTGCATTAAAATTGGTTGTTGAAACGTCAGTTCTGTCCATGGGCACGTACCAGAAGCATTTTTTTATTTTCTCCCTCCAAAATGAATCAAAATTCAAAATTGACCATGGAATCTTATAGCTAATTTCACCATCTTTCCATTGATATAAAGAATGCAAAAATCTGAGCTCTAGATCGAAGTTATGGCGATTTGAAGTTTTAGGGCAAAAACAGGCCAAAATCAGATCGGCGGGCAAAAAGTTTGAATTTTTACCCGTTTGGTCTTTGGAACATTTTTCAAATTTTCCCCGCGCTCCACCACTCTAGGTGCCACATGGCATGTTCTGATTGGGCGCGGTCCCTTCCTGACCATTTTTTTCCTTCGGGTCGCTCGGTGCTTTTTTCACCATTGGACACATGGTAGCTCCTGATTGGCTACGAGCCTTCTAGGGGAAAATTTCCCACCAAAACTCCGCTGAGCCATAACTTGAAAAATATGTGGAGTTAGGAGGAAAAATTTACCTTTCTGGAAAGATGAGAAAGAGCTCTATCCAATGGTTCCATTTCCAGAAGGTTTTGAGTTCCTGGAAAACAAAATATTCTAACTGAGGCACAAGCGAAGGAAAGATGTAAAGGAGTTAGCCACAAAATGAGTAGGGGGCACATTTGGATAACAATTTTTACGACTCGGAGGGGTCATCTGCCTACTGGATGAATGATCAGTAGCCTGAAGCAATCCATTAGGCATGGAGTCATGAGTAGTAGCCTGAAAACTGATCTGAACTTTGAAAACTTCCCTCTAAACCGCTTGAATCCCACTGGACATGGAGTTGTTCCCACCAAAATGCCATCAAAACGAACTGTGCAAGAGCGAAACCAGTAGTACCAAAACTATGTACAAACTGAAAATCATACATGCTCCAAATGGAACATGCAGAGTGTGCACAAGCACTTCTTCTACTAAAAGTGAACCTACCTACTCTACTCTAATTGGAAGCAAAGGTGAGCTAAACGAACCATGCAACTGGTTGTGCAAAATAGCTTCCTTTCTTCAAAATTGGTAGCCATGCAAATGATTTGGAGCTAAGTATGACTGATTGGATGAGTGGAAAATCAACAAGAAGTAGGTATTCTACCCAAATTAACAAGGTGTCAACTAAAAACAAATCTAATACCTCTTTTATTTTCTCTGTATTTGGATTGGAGAGGTATGACAGCTGATCCTTGGAACTTTACAGCTCATCCTCATGCTTAGAAGAAAGCATGACTGGTTGTGGCTTCTCCTTTGGCTCCAATGAAGCCAAATACATGATTGGGCAAGGTCTGATCCCTTGAGTATGCCTATAATTCTGATTTTCAATTCCAAGAATGGAGTTCTCTTGTAGACCTTGAATGGATGGTGTGGAAGTAATGGTAGAACCCTTCTACCCTTTCTCTTCCTCCAATGAAGGACATGAAAGATTAAAATCTTCCAATCTTGGTTCCAAAGAGCTTCTATAAGATGCAGGCTGCTGCAAATGAATACTCTCCTCCATGACAGCAGGCTCTTGTGTTTGGAAGATGGATGATGAAAGAGAGAATGGTGGAAACTCAACCGGTTCTTCTTCATAAAAATAGTCCTCTAAATCAGACAGGTAAACTGCCTCATTGCTGTCCTGCTGCAAATGTTCAACCTCTCCCATGGCGTTCTCTTGATATGTAACTTGATCACCATGGTTTCTTTCATCCTCCAGCATTGATTTTGAGGGATCAAACTCTTCTTCAGTACTAGAACTTGAGAGAGATGAAGTAGAGAGAAGAACTGAAGGTTCTTCTATAACCTACTTTGTGCTCAAAGCCTTTGGATCTACACTTTTCTCCCCCACAGCTCGAATGTGCTCCTCTTCTTTTGGATTTGGAGCAGCTTCTCCTTCCTCTTGCTATCCCTCATGACTGATTTTTGCAATTTGAATTGGATCAGCATTTCCTTCAAATAGGGTACCAACATGGACACTATATTCAGAACAAATTGATTGTTGATCTGCAACTCCTTTTTGCTCTTCTTCTGCTGCAACAAAATCAGTCCTGACCACCATTTTTTCTTTAACTCCAACCTCTTCTGAAGGTTTCATCAGCAAAGGGATCTTCTTCATCCCAAATTTAAGAGCCCAACTCTTCAAAATTTGAATTTCTTCATCCTTTTTTGTCTTCTCTTTTTGTTGTCCTTCACGACTGATTTTTGCAATTTTTTATGGTGGTGGAGGAGGTAAAACCTATTGTTTCTTTGGAGGAGAAGGTGTTTCATTTAGATCTTGTGGAGGGGATGACTGTTTGGAAGGGAAAATGACAGAAGAATTGAGATGAGGTGGAAGACTAGGGGGTGGATAAATGGATTCAACACTTGGGACAGCAGATGGAGAGTTTAAAACTTGACACTGTTGAGATAAAATAGATTGGGAAAGAGAAAAATAAAAGGCATGAGATGGTGTGCTTACCCATTGATAAGGTTGTTGAATACTCCTCTTGTACACCTCTATTCCTTCAATCCACTTTGCAAGCAATGGTAGCATTGCAATCATGAAGTCAAGCTTCTGTTGATGGCTGTAACACCTTGGGAAAGGTCCCACCCATGGACAGGGTGCTCCATAACCGATTCCAAATGCTTTCATTTGTGCTTGAGCCCTAGATTGCACCATGTTTACCTCCATCTTTTGGATTTTCTCCAATAGACCAGCATCTTGCATTTGATTTTCTTTATTGTATACCCACCCTTGCTCTTGGAAAGCTCCATAGCCAAACTGATTTTGGCATTGCTGCTCATATGGGTATGTATGCTGATTTTGAATTTGTTCAAAATGCTGATTTGGAGGATTTAAAAAACATGTTGGAGGTGGGAAACATTGCTGCTGTTGTAAATGTGAGTTCCATGATGGAAATGAAGTCATGATTGCACAACTTCATGGAATGTAAAAGAATGAAAGAGATGGAAAGAATAATGGATGGAAATGGATGAAAATTAGGTTTACAACTTCATAAATAGGTTTTTGATCAGATGGAGTCACCAGATGTGTTTGCAAGTGCCTCCAAAGGCTGAAATCTTCACAGGAACACACTAACCTACAAAAGATGAAGTGGAAGACCTGTAAGGTCCCACCGGGCGTGCCAAAACTATTTTAGGCATCCAGTGTGATTGCACAACATTGAAACCTCTCTCCAAGTGTGGGACTTGTAAAAATGAGAGAGGAATCTCCAGATTAGAGGTTGGTTCCTCAAACTCCTCTGATTAGATCTATTATTTGCACAATTTTAGAGGTTTAGATCCTAATTTTATCCTATATTACAAGGAGATAGGGATAAGAGATGCAAAAATTGAAACTAAACTAATAAAGGTGATACACCAAAGGAGTGGTGAACATTTTTGCTCATGCAAATAGACACAAATCAGAAATTTCAACATAAAACATCATGCACAGGTTGATAAGCTGTAATCAAAGGTTTGAAATGAAACAAACAACACATACAAAGGACTGAAAGCATTCACAGAGCCTGTACTATGATTTTCAACATCAAAATCCTTGCATTCCAACACCAAAGAGGTAGAAAAATATTACAATCCCTAAAAAGGTCTGATCCTTGCAAAAAATCACTTGCTGAAGGTGAAAACAAAAGCTTGCTATGCAAAAAAAGTGTTCCACCCTTGAAAAATGAGCCAAATATGGCTTTTACAGTGCATGGGTCGAGCCCAGGAGAGAGAAAATGTGAAAAAATGTGGGAGCCATCCTCCATTGACCAAAATGCATTAAAAACAACATGGAGGTCCTTAAAAACCCATGCCCTGACATTTTTGACCATGCTGGAGAAGAATGCCACCCATTTTACATTAAAATTGGTTGTTGAAATGTCAGTTCTGTCCATGGGCAAATATCAGAAGAATTTTTTGATTTTATCCTTCCAAACTGAACCAAAATTAAAAATTGACCATGGAATCTTGTAGAGAATTTCACCAGATTTCCATTGATATAAAGAACGTGAAAATCTAATCTCTGGATCGAAAGTTATACCGATTTGAAGTTTTAGGGCAAAAACAGGCCAAAATCGGATTGACGGGCAAAAAGTTTGAATTTTTACCCATTTGGTCTTTGGAACATTTTTCAAATTTTCCCTATGCTCCGCTACTCCAGGTGCCACATGGCACATTATGATTGGGCATGGGCCCTTCCTGACCATTTTTTCCTTCGGGTCGCTTGGTGTTTTTTTCGCCCTTGGACACGTGGCAGCTCCTGATTGGCTGCGGGCCTTCTAGGGAAAAATTTCCCACCAAAAATCCGTTGAGCCATAACTTGAAAAATACGTGGAGTTAGGAGGAAAATTTTACTTTTCTGGAAATCTGAGAAAGAGTTGTATTGAATGGTGCCATTTCCAGAAGGATTTTGAGTTCCTGGAAAATAAAATATTCTGACTGAGGCACAAGAGATGGAAAGATGTAAAGGAGTTAGCCACAAAATGAGTAGGGGGCACATTTGGATAATAGTTACATTCTTCTATCTTTATGAGTTGTAATGTTGTTTGATATAAACAAAGTCCAGTCATTTGGACTAGAAAATGTATAGATTGTAAATATGATGGATGAATACAAGTAAAAGGGTGATATTTTCAATAACTGTATCAATTTGATATTGTTGAATAAGTTTGAGAATATAACATTATTCCTTGACTTGGAATTATTCAAATGTTAATGGATGAATTTAAAAGGAAATAACATCTATTCTTTACCTGAATGGAACTTTTATGTTGAAATGTGCAATTAGTTCATACTTGGGTTAAGAAGAATTTTGAATTGACATTAAAAAGATTTAGATAAACACGAAATCCTAATTGGAAGGTATTCGGGATTAGCTTGAAAGCTAAGGGATATCAAATAACTTAGGGGTAGCTGAACCTTGTATTTGGACTCCATTAATAGCCTTGAATGTTTAAATTTAGAAAATAAAGATATGTGAAATCATATCTATTGTTAACAGACCTTAACTAAGTAAGGTTAAGGAGGATAAATGAATAAATTCATTTAGAATTAGACCTCATTTAAATGACATCTAATAAGATGGAATTTTGAATTTGTTTACAGTTGTGGAAAACTTGGTTAAGTTTAATAAGTTAAACTTATTAAGTTTATCGATAATGGACTGATTAGTCCAAAGATTAAGAAAGGAACCAAGAAGTGAATATGCAACCCTTCAGTAGGAAGGAGGATATGCGTATTAAGCTAGAAGACAGATTACGTCTCTCTTAGCTACATACAACTATAACAAGAACAAGGATAAAGGATCAACATGGCTGCTGAAAGTTGATCTTAAATACTAAGATTATAATCAAATCACAATTGAGCTAGATGTGTACCCTTGATGAGAGGATTCCGTAGGACATTGACATATGCCAGCTACAATATGGTGTCTTCATGAAGGCGGGGCCTTCATGACGACACAATGTTATAGCTGACATATTACAATGCCCTCCTGAATTAAATCATCAAGTGTACATAAGCTGGATACTAAGTCATTGGCTAGGGATAGGAATGTGATCACGTATACGGAGTGACTATGGAGGACTAAAGGTAACTAGACACACGGAGTCGTCTAGGAACGACACAGTATGTCTGTGTATCTTTAGTTACCATGAGTAACTTCCTATACTTGTTCATATTGCTAGTTGGGGTTAGAGTTTGACCTTAAATGGAAGGACTGGTAGAGACCAGGAAATACCATTCTAGATAACATATGAAGTGAGGTGAAGGATGTATTCCATTGGTGTGTATCACATCTAGTAATATGATCATGCAAAGCATGTGAAAATATTTGGCCAAAGTATCGCAAGTGCTGGTTGCATTGTCCTAATCACCTAGTTTAAGATGCAGGATGTTAGATGAATATCAGTAATAGATATTCAGATAGGATTCTTAAATGGATCACTTTGATAACCGAAAACGGTAAAATAACCTTGTATATTCATTATACTATGCATGAATTAACATGAAGGATCGGTAAGTCGCTGAGTCATGAAATGAGAGATCACTAAAACTCCGAGCCATAAAGTGGGAGGTCGGTAGTTCTTCGAGTCATTTACAGCAGCATATGGTATCTGTTATATGATTGAATGGCACTAAATGTGTGTTCCATATTGCAAATATGTGAACAAAGAACATTATTTTTAAAAGGAATTTGTGTGATCCAAACTACATTAATTGGACATAGAACAATTATTAAAACTTGAATGTGTGTTTGAATTATATAATTCATAACAGGGAACGTCGTAAAAAAATAATAATAATTTTTTTTTTCCCTTGTTCTAGTATCTTAAAATGGGGATGTTACAGGCGGTGCACAACACAAAGTGTCGACATGTGAAAATTTGCACCCAAGGCGCAGGCTTGGGCGCACAACACAAAGTGTCGACATGTGAAAATTTACGCCCAAGGCATAGGCTGGGGGCGCACAACACAAAGTGTCGACATGCGAAAATGTGCACCCAAGGTAGAGGCCGGGGGCACACAACACAAAGTTTCAACATGCGAAAATTTGCGCCCCAAGGCATAGGCTAGGGGCGTACAACACAAAGTGTCAACATGCAAAAATTTTTACCCACGGCATAGGTTGGGGGCGCACAACACGAAGTGTCAACATGTGGAAATTTACGCCCAAGGCACAGGGTGGGGGTGCATAACACAAAGTATCGACATGCAAAAATTCATGCCCAAGGCGAAGACTAGGGGCATACAACACAAAGTGTCGACATACAAAAATTTGTTCCCAAGGCGCAGGCTGGGGGAAAACAACACAAAGTGTCAACATGATAAAATTCACACCCAAGGCGCAGGCACGAGCACACAACACAAAGTGTCGATGTGTGAAAATTCGTGCCCATGATGCAATCTAGGGGCACATAACACAAAGTGTCGACATGCAAAAATTTGTGCCCAAGGCGCAGGCTGGGGGTGCACAACAAAAATTGTCAACATGCGAAAATTCACACACAAGGCGCAGACTAGGGGTGCACAACACAAAGTGTTGACATGCGAAAATTTGTGCCCAAGGCATAGGCTGGGAGTGCACAACATAAAGTATCGACATGTGAAAATTTGTACCCAAGGTAGTTGCTAGGGGCGCACAACACGAAGTGTCGACATTTGAAAATTTACACCCAAGGCACAGACTGGGGGCACACAACACAAATTGTAAACATGTGAAAATATGTGGCCAAGGTGTAGGCTGGGGGCACAAAAAACAAAGTGTCAACATACGAAAATTTGTGCCCAAGGCACAGGCTGAAGGCGCATAACAAAAATTTCTGACATGTGAAAGTCGCGCCAAACTCACAGGCTCGGGGTGAATAACACAAAGTGTCGACATGCAAAAATTCACGCCCAAGGCGTAGGTTGGGGGTGCACAACACCAAGTGTCGACATGTGAAAATTCACACCCAAGGTGCATGCTGGGGGTGCAAAACACAAAGTGTTGACATGTAAAAATTCATGCCCAAGGTGCATGATGGGGGTGCATAACACAAAGTGTCGACATGCAAAAATTTGCATGCAAGGTACAGGCTGGGGGTGCACAACACAAAGTGTTTACATGCAAAAGTCATGCCCAAGGCACAGGCTGGGGTTGCACAACACAAAGAATTGACATGCGACAATTCACACCGAAGGCGGAGGCTGGGGGAGCACAACACAAAGTGTCGACATGTCAAAATTCACACCCAAGGCATAGACCGGGGCTGCACAACATAAAGTGTCGACACGTAAAAAGTCACACCCAAGGAGTAGGATGAAGGCGCACAACACAAAGTGTCCATATGCAAAAATTTGTGCCCAAGGTACATCTTGGGGCACACAACACAGAGTGTCCACATATGAATATTTGAGCCCAAGGCGTAGCTTTAGGGCACACAACACAAAGTGTTGACATGTGAAAATTCATACCCAAGGCGCAGGATAGGGCCGCACAACACAAAGTGTTGACATGTGAAAACTTGTGCCCAAGGCGCAGGCTGGGGGCACACAACACAAAGTGTCAACATGAAAAAATTCACGTGCAAGGTGCTGTTGTTGCAAATTAGAAGCACCCCTGGATGCAAATCAGGTTTCTAAATTGATGTTTTAGGCATCCATTTTGATTGCACAACATTGAAAACTCTCTCTAAGTGTGGGACTTGTAAAAATGAGAGAGGAATCTCTAGATTAGAGGTTGGTTTCTAAAAATCCTCTAATTAGATATATTATTTACACAACTGCAGAGGTTCAGATCCTAATTTTATCCTAGATTGCAAGGAGACAGGGATAAGAGATGTAAAAATTGAAACTAAACTAATAATGGTGATACACCAAAGGAGTGGTGAACATTTTTGCTCATGCAAATAGACACAAATCAGAAATTACAACATAAAACATCATGCACAGGTTGATAAGCTATAATCAAAGGTTTGAAATGAAACAAACAACACATACAAAGGACTGAAAGCATTCACAGAGCCTGTATTGTGATTTTGAACATCAAAATCCTTACATTCCAACACCAAAGAGGCAGAAAATTATTACAATCCCTGAAAAGGTTTGATCCTTGCAAAAAATCACTTGCTGAAGGTGAAAACTGAAGCTTTCTATGCAAAAAAGTGTTCCACCCTTTGAAAAATGAGTCAAATCTAACTTTTACAGTGCATGGGTCAAGCCCAGGAGAGAGAAAACTTGAAAAAACATGGGAGCCATTCCCCATTGACCAAAATGCATTAAAAACAGCATGGAGGTCCTTACAAACCCATGCCCTGACATTTTTTACCATGCTAGAGAAGAATGCGACCCATTTTACATTAAAATTGGTTGTTGAAACGTCAGTTCTGTCCATGGTCACGTACCAGAAGTGTTTTTTGATTTTCTCCCTACAAACTGAACCAAAATTCAAAATTGACCATGGAATCTTGTAGAGAATTTCACCAGCTTTCCATTGATATAAAGAATGTGAAAATCTGAGCTCTGATTGGGAGCGGGCCCTTCCTAATGATTTTTTCCTTCAGGTCGCTTGGTGTTTTTTCGCCCTTGGACATGTGGCAGCTCCTGATTGGCTGCGGGCCTTATAGGGAAAAATTTCCCACCAAAACTCCATTGAGCCATAACTTGAAAAATACGTGGAGTTAGGAGTAAAAATGTACATTTTCGGAAAGCTGAGAAAGAGCTCTATCCAATGGTGTTATTTCTAGAAGGTTTTGAGTTCTTGGAAAACAAAATATTTTTAATGAGGCACAAGAAAAGGAAAGATGTAAAGGAGTTAGCCACAAAATGAGTAGGGGGCACATTTGGATAATAGGCGTAGGCTGGGGGCGCACAACACAAAGTGTCGACATGTGAAAATTCACACCCAAGGCTTAGGCTTGTTAACACAACATAAAGTGTGGACATGAAAAAATTTGCACCCAAGGCATAGGCTGGGGGTGCACAACACAAAGTGTCGACATGAAAAAATTCTAGCGCAATGCAGAGGTTAGGGGCGCACAACACAAAGTTTCAACATGTGAAAATTCGCGCCCAACGCACAGGCTGGGGGTGCACAACATAAAGTTTCAACATGCAAAAATTTGTACCCACAGCACAGGCTGGGGGTGTACAACAAAAAGTGTTGACATGTGGAAACTTGTGCCCAAGCCATAGGCTGGGGATGCACAACACAAAGTATCGACATGCAAAAATTCATGCCCAAGGTGCATGATGGGGGCGTACAACACAAAGTGCTGACATGCAAAAATTCACACCCAAGGCACAGGTTGGGGGCAAATAACACAAAGTGTCGACACGTGAAAATTCACGCCCATGGCGCAGGCATGAGCGCACAACACAAAGTGTCAGCATGTGAAAATTCGTGCCCATGGCGCAAGATGGGGGTGCACAACACAAAGTGTTGACATGAAAAGATTTGTGCCCAAGGTGCAGGCTGGGGGCTCACAACACAAAGTTTCGACATGAGAAAATTCATGCCCAAGGCATAGGTTGGTGGTGCAAAACACAAAGTTTTGACATGCGAAAATTTTTGCCCAAGGCGCAGGTTGGGGTTGAACAACACAAAGTGTCTACATGTAAAAATTCGTGCCAAAGGCACAGGATAGGGGCACATAACAAAAAGTGACGATATGCAAAAATAAACACCCAAGGTGCAGGTTGGTGGTGCACAACACAAAGTGTCGATATGCAAAAATTCACACCCAAGGCATAGGCTGGGGGTGCACAACATAAAGTGTCTACATGAAAAAATTTGCGCCTAAGGCACAGGCTAGGGGCACATAACACAAAGTGTCAACATGTGAAAATTTGTGCACAAGGCGCAGGAAGGTGGCATAAAAAACAAAGAGTCAACATGTGAAAATTCATGCCCAAGGTGCATGCTAAGGGCAAAAAACACAAAGTGTTGACATGTGACAATTCACACCCAAGGCGTAGGCTGGGGGTGCACAACACAAAGTGTCGACATGCAAAAATTAGCCCCCAAGGCGCAGGTTGGGGGCGCATAACACAAAGTGTCGACATCCGAAAATTCAAGCCCAAGGTGCAGGCTTGGGTGCACAACACAAAGTGTCGACATGTGAAAATTTACACCCAAGGCGCAGGCTGGGGGCGCACAACACATAGTGTCGACATATGAAAATTTGTGCCCAAGGCAAAGGCTGGGGGCGCACAACACAAATTTTAAACATGTAAAAATTTGTGCCCAAGGCTCAGGCTAGGGGCGCACAACACAAAGTGTCGACATGTGAAATTTTGCACCCAAGGCGCAGGCTAGGGGCATTCAACACAAAGTGTCGACATGTAAAAAATTCACACCAAGGCGCAGGCTAGGGGTGCACAACACAAAGTGTCGACATACGAAAATTTGCACCCAAGGCATAGGCTGGGGGTGCATAACATAAAGTTTTGACATGTAAAAATTCATGCCCAAGGCGCAGGTTTGGGGCACACAACACAAAGTGTCGACATGTGAAAATTTGTGCCCAAGGTGCAGGCTGGGGGTGCACAAAACAAAGTGTCAACATGCAAAAATTTGTGCCCAAGGCACAGGCTAGGGGTGCACAACACAAAGTGTTGAGATGTGAAAATTTTTGCCAATGGCGCAGGTTGGGGGCACACAACACAAAGTGTCAACATTTGAAAATTTGTGCCCAAGGCGTAGGCCTGGAGCGCACAACAAAAAGTATTGACATGCGAAAATTTGTGCCCAAGGTGCATGCTGCGGGCGCACAACAGAAAGTGTCGTAATGTGAAAATTTGCACCCAAAGCACAGGCTAAGGGCACACAACACAAAGTGTCAACATGTGAAAATACGTGCCCAAGGCGAAGGTTGGGGGCGCACAAAACAAAGTGTCAACATGCGAAAATTTGTGCCCAAGGCGCAAGTTGAAAGTGCATAACAGAAATTGTCGACATGTGAAAATTTACACCAAACTCACAGGCTGGGGGCGCACAACACAAAGTGTCGACATGTGAAAATTCACACCCAAGGCGTAGGCTGGGGGTGCACAACACAAAGTGTCATCATGCAAAAATTTGCATGCAAGGTGCAGGCTGGGGGTGCACAACTCAAAGTGTTGACATGCAAAAATTTGTGACCAAGGCGTAGGCTGGGGGCGCACAACACAAAGTGTGGACATGTGAAAATTCACACCCAAGGCGGAGGCTAGGGGCGCACAACACAAAGTGTCGACATGCAAAAATTCATGCCCAAGGCACAGACTGGGGGCGCACAACATAAAGTGTCGACATGCAAAAATTTACACCCAAAGAGTAGGCTGAAGGCACAAACCATGAAGTGTCCATACGCAAAAATTCATGCACAAGGTGCAGGCTGGGGGTGCGCAACACAAAGTGTCCACATGCAAATATTTGAGCGCAAGGAGCAGCTTTGGGGTGCACAACACAAAGTGTTGACATGTGAAAATTCATAACCAAGGCGCAGGCTGGGGGTGCACAACACAAAGTGTCGACATGTGAAAATTTTCGCCCAAGGCGCAGGCTGGAGGCGCACAACACAAAGTATCGACATGCAAAAATTCACCCCCAAAGCGTAGAATTGGGGCGCACAACACAAGGTGTCGACATGCAAAAATTTGTGCCCAAGGCGTAGGTTGTGGGCACATAACACAAAGTGTCGACATGTGAAAATTCATGCCCAAGGTAGAGGCTGGGGGCGCACAACAGAAAGTTTCGACATGTGAAAATTCACGCCCAAGGCACAGGTTGGGGGCACATAACACAAACTGTCAAGATACGAAAATTTGTGCCCACGACACAGGCTTGGGGCGTACAACACAAAGTATCGACATGTGGAAATTCACTCCCAAGGTGCAGGCTGGGGGCGCACAACACAAAGTATCAACATGTAACAATTCACGCCGAAGTCGCAGGCTGGGGGCATATAACACAAAGTGTCGACATGCAAAAATTTGTTCCCAAGGTGTAGGCTGGGGGCAAATAACACAAAGTGTTAACATGCGAAAATTCATGCCCAAGGCATAGGCATGAGCGCACAACAGAAAGTGTCGACATGTGAAAATTCGCGCCCATGGCGCAAGCTGGGGGTGCACAACACAAAGTGTCGACATGCGAAAATTTGTGCCAAAGGCGCAGGCTGGGGGCACACAACACAAAGTGTCGACATGCAAAAATTCATGCCCAAGGTGAAGGCTAGGGGCGCACAACACAAAGTATCGACATGTGAAAATTTTGACCCAAGGCGCAGGCTGGGGGTGAACAACACAAAGTTTCGACATGTGAAAATTCGTGCCTAAGGCACAGGCTGGGGGCGCACAACAAAAAGTGATGACATGCGAAAATATGTAACCAAGGCGCAGGCTGGGGGCGTACAACACAAAGTGTCAACACGTGAAAATTCCTGCCCAAGGCATAGGCTGGGGGTGCAAAACATAAAGTGCTGACATGTGAAAATTCATGCCCAAGGCATAGGATGGGGGCGCACAACTGAAAGTGTCAACATTTGAAAATTTCCGCACAAGGCGCAGGATTGGGGCACACAAAACAAAGTGTTGACATGTGAAAATTCGTGCCCAAAGTACATGCTGGGGGCACACAACACAAAGTGTTGACATGTGAAAATTCGTGCCCAAGGTGCAGGATGGGGGTGCACAACACAAAGTTTTGACATGTGAAAATTTGTGCCCAAGGTAGAGGCTGGGGGTGTACAACACAAAGTGTCGAGATGTAAAAATTCACAACCAAGGTACAGGATGTGGACACAAAACACAAAGTTTTGACATTAAAAATTTCATGGCCAAGGCACAGGTTGGGGGCGCACAACACAAAGTGTTGACATGAGAAAATTTACGCCCAAGGCGCAAGTTGGGGGCACACAACAAAAACTGTTAACATGTGAAAATTCACGCCCAAGGTGCAGGCTTGGGGCCCAAAACACAAAGTTTTGACATGTTAAAATTCATGCCCAATGCGCAAGTTGGTGGCACACAACACAAAGTGTCGACATGTAAAAATTCACGCCGAAGGCGCAAGCTGGGGGAGCACAACACAAAGTGTCAACATGTAAAAAATCACGCCCAAGACGAAGGCTGGGGGCGCACATCACAAAGTGTCGACATGTAAAAATTTGTGCCCAAGGTGCAGCCTGGGGTGCACAACACAAAGTGTGAACATGTGAAAATTCATGCCCAAGGCACAGGCTGGGGGAGCACAACACAAAGTGTCGACATGTGAAAATTTGTACCTAAGGTGCAGTCTTCGGGAACACAACACAAAGTGTCTACATGCGAAAATTTGTGCCCAAGACACAGGCTGGGGGCGTATAACACAAAGTGTCGACATGCAAAAATTCACACACAAGGTGCAGGCTGGGAAACAAAACACAAAGTGTCGACATGTGAAAATTCACACCCAAGGCGCAGGCTGGTGGCACACAACACAAAGTGTCGAAATGTGAAAATTCACACCCAAGGTGTAGGCTAGGGGCACACAACACAAAGTGACCACATGCGAAAATTCGTGCCCAAGGCGCAAGCTGGGGGCGCACAACACAAAGTTTTCACATGTTAAAATTCGTGCCCAAGGTGCAGGAAGGGGAAACACAACACAAAGTGTCTACATGCCAAAATTCGTGGACAATTTGTAGGCTGGGGACGCACAACACAAAGTGTCGACATGTGATAATTCGTGCCCAAGGTGCAGGCTTGGGGCAGACAACAAAAATTTTCAACATGCGAAAATTCACACCCGAGGCACAGGCTGAGGGCACACAACACAAAGTGTCGACATGTGAAAATTTGTGCCCAGGGCACAGGCTGGGGCTTCACAACACAAAGTGTTAACATGAGAAAATACATGCCCAAAGTGCAGGATCGGGGCACATAACACAAAGTGTCCACATGTGAAAATTTTTACCCAAGGCGCAGGCTGGAGGCACACAACACAGAGTGTCGACATGCAAAAATTCATACCCAAGTCACAGGTTGGGGGCACACAACACAAAGTGTCGACATGTGAAAATTCATGCCCAAGGCACAGGTTTGGGGTGCACAAAAAAAAGTGTCGACATGTAAAAATTTGCAACCAAGGAACAGGCTTGAGGCACACAACACAAAGAGTCGACATGTGAAAATTCGGGCCCAATGCGTAGGCTTGGGCGCATAACACAAAGTGTCGACATAAGAAAATTTCTGATCAAGGCACAGGCTGGGGGTGCACAACACAAAGTGTCGACATGCAAAAAATTACACCCAAGGTGCAAGCTGGGGGCACACAACACAAAGTGTTAACATGCGAAAATTTACGCCCAAGGCGCAAAGTGTGGGTGCACAACACAAATTATAGACATGTGAAAATTCCCACCTAAGGTGCAGCTTGGGGGCACACAACAGAAAGTGTTGACATGCAAAAATTCACGTCCAAGGCATAGTCTGGGGATGCACAACACAAAGTATCGACATGTAAAAATTCACGCCCAAGGCAAAAGCTAGGGGCGCACAACACAAAGTGTCAACATGTGAAAATTTGCTCGCAATGCATAGGCTAGGGGCGCATAACACAAAGTGTCGACATGTGAAAATTCATGCCGAAGGCGCAGGCTGTGGGTACACAACACAAAGTGTCGACATGTGAAAATTCAAGCCCAAGGCGCAAGCTAGGGGCGCACAACAATAAATGTCGACGTGCAAAAATTTGTGCCCAAGGCGTAGGCTGGGGGCGTAAAACACAAAGTGTCGACATGCAAAAATTCATGCCCAAGGCATAGGCTAGGGGTGCACAACACAAATTTTTGACATTTAAAAATTTACGCCCAATGCGTAGGCTGGGTGTGCACAACACAAAGTTTCGACATTAAAAATTTTGTGCCCAAGGCGTTCGATGGGGGTGCACAACACAAAGAGTGCAGATGCAAAAATTTGTGCCAAAGGTGTAGCGTGGGGGCACACATCACAAAGTGTCAACATGCAAAAATTCACGCCCAAGGTAGAGGCTAGGGGTGCACAAGACAAAGTGTCGACATGTGAAAATTCGAGCCCAAGGCACAGGCTGGGGGTGCACAACACAAAGTGTCGACATCTAAAAATTTGCGCCCAAGGCATAGGTTGGGGGTGCACAACACAAAGTGTCGACATGCGAAAACACGCACCCAAGGCACAAGCACGGGGAGCACAACACAAAGTGTTGACATGTGAAAAATCATGCCTAAGGCACAGGCTGGGAACGCACAACACAAACTGTCAACATGCGAAAATTCATGGCCAAGGTGAAGGTTGGGGGTGCACAACACAAAGTGTCGACATGCAAAAATTTGGACCCAAGGCATAGGCTGGGGGCGCACAATAAAAAGTGTCAAAATGTGAAAATTCATGCCGAAGGCGCAGGCGGGGGGCACACAACATAAATTGTTGACATGCAAAAATTTACGCCCAAGGCATAGGCTGGGGGCGCACAACACAAACTGTCGACATGTGAAAATTTGCGCCCATGGTGCAAGCTTTGGGTGCACAAAAAAAATTGTCAACATGTGATAATTTGTGCCCAAAGTGTAAGCAGGGGGCACACAACACAAAGTGTCAACATGCGAAAATTTGTGCCCAAGGCGCAGGATGGGGGTGCACAACACAAAGTGTTGACATGTGAAAATTTGCACCCAAGGCATAGGCTGGGGGCGCACAACACAAAGTTTCGAGATGTAAAAATTGGTGCCCAAGGTGTAGGCTGGGGGTGGACAACACAAAGTGTCGACATGCAAAAATTTGTGCCCAAGGCACAGGCTGGGGGTGAACAACACAAATGTCTACATACGAAAATACGCACCCAAGGCGTAGGCTGGGGGAGCATAACACAAAGTGTTGACATGTGAAAATTTACACCCAAGGTGCAAGCTGGGGGCGCACAAGACAAAGTGTCAACATGTAAAATTTGGTGCCCAAGGCACAGGCTAGGGGTGCACAACACAAAGTGTCGACATGTGAAAATTCCTGCCCAAGGAATAGGGTGGAGGCACACAACACAAAGTGTTAACATGTGAAAATATTCACCTAAGGCACATGCTAGGGGTGCACAACACAAAGTTTCGACATGCCAAAATTCACACCCAAGGTGCAGGCTAGGGGCACACAACACAAAGTGTCGACATGCGAAAATTTGAACCCAAGGCACAGCCTGGGGGCGCACAACACAAAGTATCGTCATGCAAAAATTATCACGCAAGGCGCAGGCTCGCGAGCACGACAAAAAGTGTCAACATGCAAAAATTCATGCCCAAGGTGTAGGCTAGAGGTGCACAACACAAAGTGTTTACATGTGAAAATTCACACCCAAGGCGTAGACTTGGGGCACACAACACAAATTGTTGACATGCAATAATTCACACCCAAGGCGCAGGCTGGGGGTGTACAACACAAAGTGACCACATGTGAAAATTTGTGCCCAAGGCAGAGGTTGTAGATGCACAAAACAAAGTGTTGACATGTGAAAATTCATGCCTAAGGCGCAGACAGGGGTCGTACAACACAAAGTGTCGACATGCAAAACTTTGTGCCCAAGGTGCAAGCTACGTGCACACAACACAAAGTGTCGACTTGCGAAAATTTGCACCCAAGGTGCAGGCTGGGAGCACACAATAGAAACTATCGACATGCTTAAATTTACACATGAGGTGTAGGCTGGGGGCGCACAACATAAAGCGTCGACATGTAAAAATTTGTGCCCAGGGCACAGGCTAGGGCCGCATAACACAAAATGTCGACATGTGAAAATACACACCCAAGTCATAGGCTGGGGACCCACAACACAAAGTGTTGACATACAAAAATTCACGGACAAGGCTTAAGCTAGGGGTGCAAAACACAAATTGTCGACATGTGAAAATTCGAGCCCAAGGCAAAGGTTGGGAGCGTAGAACACAAAGTGTCAACATGAAAAAATTTACACCTAAGGCACAGGATGGGGGCACACAAAACAAAGTATCAAGATGTGAAAATTTGCACCCAAGGCGCAGGCTTGTGGCACACAACACAAAGTGTCTACATGTGAAAATTCACACCCAAGGGGCAAGTTGGGGGCAAAAACACAAAGTATCGACAAGTAAAAATTCACGCCCAAGGCATAGGATGGGGCCACACAACACAAAGTGTTGACATGCGAAAATTAGCACCTAAGGCGCAGGCTTGGGCGCACAACACAAAGTTTCGACATGCGAAAATTTGTGCCCAAGGCGTAGGCTGGGGGCACACAACACAAAGTGTGGACATGAAATTTTTTTTGCCCAAGGCACAGGCTAGGGTCACACAACAAAAAGTGTCGACATGTGAAAATTTGCGCGCAAGGCTTAGGCTTGGGCATACAGCACAAAGTGTCGACATATGAAATTTCATGCCGAAGGCATAGGCTGGGGGCGCACAACAAAAAGTTTCGACATGCGAAAATTTGTGCCCAAGGCACAGGCTGGGGGCGCACAACACAAAGTGTCAACATGCAAAAATTTGCACCCAAAGCGTAGGATGTGGGTACACAACACAAAGTTTCGACATGTGAAAATTTGCACCCAAGGCATAGGCTCAGTGCCCACAACACAAAGTGTCAACATGCAAAAATTCACACCCAAGGTGCAGGCTGGGGGTGCACAACACAAATTGTCAACATGTAAAAGTTTGTTCCCAATGCACAGGCTGGGAGCGCACAACATAAATTGTCGACATTCGAAAATTCACAGCCAAGGCGCAGGCATGGGCACACAACACAAAGTGTCGAAATGGAAAAATTCGTGCCCATGGCGTAAGCTGGGGGTGCACAACACAAAGTTTCGACATGTGAAAATTTGTGCCCAAGGTGCAGGCTGTGGGTGCACAACACAAAGTGTTGACATGTGAAAATTTGTGCCCATGGTGCAGGCAGGGGGCGCACAACACAAAGTGTCGACATGTAAAACTTTTTGCCCAAGGTGCAGGCTGGGGGTGCACAACACAAAGTGTTGACATGTAAAAATTTGCACCTAAGGCGTAGGCTTGGGGTGTACAACACAAAGTTTCGACATGTGAAAATTCCCACCCGAGGTGTAGGCTGGGGGCGCACAACACAAAGTGTTGACATGTGAAAATTCATGCCCAGAGCAGAGTCTGGGCCCGCACAACACAAAGTGTCAACATGTAAAAATCTGCGCCCAAGGCACAGGCTGGGGGCACACAACATAAAGTGTCGACATGTGAAAATTTTTTCCCAAGGCGTAGGCTGGAGGCACACAACACAAAGTGTTGACATGTGAAAATTTGCGCCCAAGTCACAGGCTGGGGACATACAACACAAAGTGTCGACATGCAAAAATTCATGCCCAAGGCACAGGCTGGGGGCGTGAAACATAAATTTTTGACATGCAAAAATTTGTGCCGAAGGCATAGGCTGGTGGCGCACACCACAAAGTGTCAACATGCAAAAATTTTCACCTAAGGCATAGGTTGGGGGCACACAATAAAAAGTTTCAACATTAAAAAATTTGCACCCAAGGTGCAGGCTAGCGACGCACAACACAAAGTGTCGACATGTGAAAATTCAAGCCCAACGTGTAGGTTGGGGGCGCACAACTCAAAGTGTCGACATGTAAAAATTCACGCCTAAGGTGCAGGCTGGGGGTGCACAACATAAAGTGTCAATATGCAAAAATTTGTGCCCATGGTGCAAGCTGGGCGCGCATAATACAAAGTGTCAACATGCGATAATTTGTGCCTAAGGCGCAGGCTTGGGCTCACAACACAAAGTGTCGACATGCAAAAATTCATGACTAAGGCACAGGCTGGGGGTGCACAACACAAAGTTTTGACATGCAAAAATTCATGCCCAAGGCACAGGCTGGGGGCACACAACAAAATGTGTAAACATGTGAAAATTTGCACACAAGGTGCGAGCTGGGGGTGCACAACACAAAGTGTCGACATGTGAAAATTTACACCCAAGGTGTAAGCTGGTGACGCATAACACAAAGTGTCGACATGCGAAAATTTTCACCCAAGGCACAGGATGGGGGCACACAACACAAAGTGTCAACATGTGAAAATTTGTGCCCATGGTGCAAGCTGGGGGTGCATAACACAAAGTGTCAACATATGATAATTTTTGCCCAAGGTGTAGGCTGAGGGCACACAACACAAAGTGTCGACATGCAAAAATTTGTGCACAAGGCGCAGTGTGGGAGCGTACAACACAAAGTGTCAACATGTGAAAATTGACACCCAAGGTGCAGGCTTGGGGGCGCACATCATAAGAGTTTCGACATGCGAAAATTTGTTGCCCATAGGCGCAGGTTGCGGGTACACAACACAGAGTGTCGACATATCGAAAATTTGCGCCCATGGCATAGGTTTGGGGGTGCACAACAGAAAGTGTCAAAATGTAAAAATTTATGCCCATGGCGCAAGTTAGGGAGCGTGCATCAGAAGATTGTTGACATGCGAAAACTGACATACGCCCATGGCGTAGGGCTTAGGGGCGCACCGCACAAAGTGTCGACATGCCAAAATTCATGGCCCATGCCATAGGTTAGAGGCACACAACACAAATTTTGAGCGTGTGAACATTTGTGCCCAAGGCACAGAAAGCAAACGCCTGACACAAAGTATTCAACATGTGCCACAAATTCATTCACAAGGGAGCAGGCTTGATGCGCACAACACAAAGTGTCGACATGCAAAAATTCACGCCCATGGCGCAGGCTTGGGGTGACACATCACAAAGATTTTGACATGTGAAATGTTTGTGCCCAATGGCACAGGATAGGGGCGCACAACACAAAGTGTCGACATGTCAAAAATTTGTGCCCATGGCATAGGCATGGGGGTGCACAACACAAAGTGTTGACATGTGAAAATTTGCGCCCATGGAAAAATTTGGGGGCCACACATACAGAAGATTTTCAGAGATGTGAAAATTCATGCCTATGGCGCAGGTTGGAGGTGCACACAACACAAAGTGTCGACATGCAAAAATTCACGCCCAAGGTGAGGCACAGGTTGGGCGCATACACATCAGAAGATGTCGACATGCAAACATTCACGCCCATGGCGCAGGCTTGGGGTGCACAACACAAAGTGTCGACATGCAAAAATTTGCGCACCATAAGGCATAGCCTTGGGGTGCACAACACAAAGTGTCAACATGCAAAAATTTGTGCCCGATGGCACAAGTTCGGGGTGCACATCAGAAGAGTTTTGAAATTTGAAAAATCGCATGCCCATGAGCGTAGTTTGGGGGTGCACAACACAAAGCGTCAACATGCAAAAATTCGTGCACCTATGGCACAGGCTTGGGGTGCACAACATCAGAAGATGTTGGACATGTGGAAAATTCATGCACATAGCGTTCAGGTTGGGGGTGCACAAGCACAAAGTGTCGACATGTAAAAATTTGCACCCATGGCACAGGTTGGAGGTGTACACATTTTGAGTGTTGACATCCAAAAATTCATGCCCAAGGCGTAGGCTGGGGGCGTGAAACACAAATTGTTGACATGTAAAAATTTGTGCCCAAGGCATAGGTTTGTGGTGCACAACACAAAGTGTCAACATGTGAAAATTCGCGCCCCATGGCACAGGTTGGGGGGCGCACATTAAAAGAGTGTTGATATGTCAAAAATTTGTGCCTATGGCGTAGGTTGGGGGTGCACAACACAAAGTGTCGACATGTGGAAAATTCGGGACCATGGTACAGGTTGGGGGTTGCAGAACACAAAGTGTCGACATGTGAAAAGTTGTGCCCAATGCGCACAGGTTGGGGGACCGCACATGAGAAGAGTTTCGACATGTGAAACATTCATGCCAAATGGTGCACAGGTTGGGGGTGCACAACACAAAGTGTCGACATGTAAAAATTTGCACCCATGGCACAGGCTTGGGGGTGCAACATCAGAAGATGTTGACATGCAAAAATTCATGACCCATGGCACAAGTTTGGGGGGTGCACAACACAAAGTGTCGACATGTAAAAATTCATGCCCAAGGCACAGCTTGGGGGCGCACAACACAATGTGTAAACATGTGAAAATTTGCACCCAAGGTGCAAGCTGGGAGCGCACAACACAAAGTGTCAACATCTGAAAATTTACACCCAAAGCGCAAGCTGGTGATGCATAACACAAAGTGTCGACATGCAAAAATTTGCGTCCATGGCGCAGGATGGGGGCACACAACACAAATTGTCGACATGTGAAAATTTGTGCCGATGGTGCAAGCTGGGGGCGCACAACACAAAGTGTCAACATATGATAATTTGTCCCCAAGATGTAGGCCGAGGGCACACAACACAAAGTCTCAGAATGCAAAAATTCACGCCCAAGGCGCAGGCTGGGAGTGCACAACACAAAGTATCAACATGTGAAAATTCACACCCAAGGTGTAGGCATGGGTGCACAACACAAAGTGTCGACATGTGAAATTTCGTGCGCATGGCACAAGCTAGGGGTGCACAACACAAAGTGTCGAGATGTGAAAATTTGTGCCCATGGTGCAAGTTGGGGGCACACAACACAAACTGTCAACATATGATAATTTGTGCCCAAGGCGCAGGCTGGGGGCACACAACATAAAGTGTTGACATGCAAAAATTCATGCCCAAGGCGCAGGCTAGGAGAGCACAACACACAGCGTTAACATGCAAAAATTCACACCCAAGGTGCAGGCATGGGCGCACAACACAAAGTGTCGACATGTGAAAATTCGTGCCCATGGCGCAAGCTAGGGGTGCACAACACAAAGTTCCGATATGTGAAAATTTGTGCCCAAGGCATAGGATGGAGGCGCACAACACAAAGTGTTGACATGCGAAAATTCGTGCCCAAGGCGTAGGCTGGGGGCGCACAACACAAAGTGTCAACATGCAAAAATTTGCGCCCAAGCCACAGGCTAGTGGTGCACAACACAAATTGTCGACATGTGAAAATACGCACCCAAGGTGTAGGCTGGAGGCGTATAACACAAAGTGTCTACATGTGAAAACTTGTGCCCAAGGCACAGGCTAGGGGTGCACAACACAAAGTGTCAACATATGAAAATTTTCACCCAAGGCGCAGGCTGGGGGTGCAAAACAAAAAGTTTCGACATGTGAACTGTTGTTGCAAATTTACAGCACCCTTATATGCATATTAGGTTTCTAAGTTGATGTTTCAGGCATCCAGTGTGATTGCACAACATTGAAACCTCTCTCCAAGTGTGGGACTTGTAAAATGAGAGAGGAATCTCCAAATTTGAGGCTGGTTCCTCAAACTCCTCTGATCAGATCTATTATTTGCACAACTGCAGAGGTTTAGATCCTAATTTTATCTTAATTTTCAAGGAGACAGGGATAAGAAATGCAAAAATTAAAACTAAACTGATAAGGGTGATACACCAAAGGAGTGGTGAGCACTTCTTGCTCATGTAAATTGACACAAATCAGAAATTGCAACATAAAACATCATGCACAAGTTGATAAGCTGTAAACAATGGTTTGAAATGAAGCAAACAACACATACAAAGGACTGAAAGCATTCACAGAGCCTGCATTGTGATTTTCAACATCAAAATCCTTGTATTCCAAAACCAAATAGGTAGAAAAACCTGTTACAATCCCTGGAAGGTCTTATACTTGCAAAAGTCACTTGTTAAAAGTGAAAACAGAAGCTTGCTGTGTAAAAAAAGTGTTCCCCCTTTGAAAAATGAGCCAAATCTGGCTTTTACAGTGCATGGGTTGAGCCCAGGAGAGAGAAAACGTGAAAAAACGTGGCAGCCATTCCCCATTGATGAAAATGCATTAAAAACAGCATGGAGGTCCTTACAAACCCATGCCTTGACATTTTTGACCATGCTGGAGAAGAATGTGACCCATTTTGTATTAAAATTGGTTGTTGAAATGTCAGTTCTATCCATGGGTACGTACTAGAAGAATTTCTTGATTTTATCCCTCCAAACTAAACCAAAATTCAAAATTTACGATGGAATCTTGTAGAGCATTTCACCAGCTTTCCATTTATATAAAGAACGTGAAAATATGAGCTCTGGATCGAAAGTTATAGTGATTTAAAGTTTTAGGGCAAAAACAGGGCAAAATCAGATCACTTTGATATTTTTGACCTGGACACGTGGCGAGTTCTGATTGGCTGCGGACCTTGCAAGGGAAAATTTCCCACAAAAACTCCACTGAGCCATAACTTGAAAAATACGTGGAGTTAGGAGGAAATCTTTACCTTTCTAGAAAGTTGAGAAAGATCTCTATACAATGGTGTCATTTCCAGAAGGTTTTTAGTGCCTAAAAAGTAAAAATTTATGACTGAGGCACAATAGAAGGAAAGAATGAAAGGGAGTTAGCTACAAAATGAGTAGGGGGCACATTTGGATAACAATTTTTGTGACTCAGAGGGGTCATCTGCCTACTGGATGAATGATCAGTAGCATGAAGCAATCCATTAGGCATGGAATCATGAGTAGTAGCCTGAAAACTGATCTGAACTTTGAAAACTTCCCTCTGAACCACTTGAATCACACTGGACATGGAGTTGTTTCCACAAAAATGCCATTAAAATGAACTATGCAAGAGTGAAACCAGTAGCACCAAAACTATGTACAAACTGAAAATCATACATGCTCCAAATGAAACATGCAAAGTGTGCACAAGCACTTCTTCTACTGAAAGCAAACCTACCTACTCTACTCTAACTGGAAGCAAAGGTGAGCTAAATGAACCTTGTAACTGGTTGTGCAAAATAGCTTCCTTTCTTCAAAATTGGCAGCCATGCAAATGATTTAGAGCTGAGTATGGCTGATTAGATGAGTGGAAAATCAACAAGAAGCTGGTCTTTTACCCAAATTAGCAAGGTGTCAACTAAAAAAAAATCCAATACCTCTTTTAGTTGCTCTGCATTTGGATTGGAGAGGTATGACAGCTGATCCTTGGAACTTTGCAGCTCATACTCATGCTTAGAAGCAAGCATGACTAGTTGTGGCTTCTCCTTTGGCTCTAATGAAGCCAAATACCTGATTGGGCAAGGTCTGATCCATTAAGTATGCCCATAATTCTGATTTTCAACTCCAAGAATGGAGTTCTCTTGTAGACCTTGAATGGATGGTGTGGAAGCAATGGTAGAACCCTTCTACCCTTTCTCTTCCTCCAATGAAGGACATGAAAGATTAAAATCTTCCAATCTTGGTTCTAAAGAGCTTCTATAAGATGCAGGCTACTGCAAATTAATACTCTCCTCCATGACAGCAGGCTCTTGTGTTTGGAAGATGGATGATGAAAGAGAGAATGGTGGAAACTCAACTGGTTCTTCTTCATAAAAATAGTCCTCTAAATCAGAGAGGTAAACTACCTCATTGTTATCTTGTTGCAAATGTTCAACCTCTCCCATGGTGTTCTCTTGATCTGCATCTTGATCACCATGGTTTCTTTCATCCTCCAACATTGAGTTTGAGGGATCAAATTCTTCTTCAGTACTAGAACTTGAGAGAGATGAAGTAGAGAGAAGAACTGAAGGTTCTTCTATAACTTGATTTGTGCTCAAATCCTTTGGATCTGCACTTTTCTCCCCCACAGCTGGAATGTGCTCCTCTTCTTTTGGATTTGGAGCAGCTTCTCCTTCCTCTTGCTGTCCCTCATGACTGATTTTTGCAATTTGAATTGGATCAGCATTTCCTTCAAATAGGGTGCCAACATGGACACTATATTCTGAACAAATTGATTGCTGATCTGTAACTCCTTTTCGCTCTTCTTCTGCTATAACAAAATCAGTCCTGACCACCATTTGTTCTGTAACTCAAACCTCTTCTGAAGGTTTCATCAGCAAATGGATCTTCTTCATCCCAAATTTAAGAGCCCAACTCTTCAAAATTTGAATTTCTTCATCCTTGTTTGGCTTCTCTTTTTGCTGTCCTTCACGACTGATTTTTACAAATTTTTTTGCGGTGGTGGAGGAGGTAAAACCTCTTGTTTCTTTGGAGGAGAGGGTGCTTCATTTATCTCTTGTGGAGGGGATGACTGTTTGGAAGGGAAAAGGACAGAAGAATTGAGATGAGGTGGAAGACTAGGGGGTGGAGAAATGGATTCAACACTTGGGACAGCAGATGGAGAGTTTAAAACTTGACACTGCTGAGATAAAATAGATTGGGAAAGAGGAAAAAAAAAGTCATGAGATGTTGTGCTTACCCGTTGAAAAGGTTGCTGAATACTCCTCTCATACACCTCTATTCCTTCAATCCACTTTGCAAGAAATGGCAGCATTGCAATCATGAAGTCAAGCTTCTCTTGAGTGTTGTAATGCCTTGGGAGAAGGTCCCCACCCATGGACAAGGGTGCTCCACAACCGATTCCAAATGCTTTCATTTGTGCTTGAGCCCTAGATTGCACCATGTTTACCTCCATCTTTTAGATTTTCACCAACATACCAGCATCTTGCATCTGATTGTCTTCATTGTATGCACACCCTTTCTCTTGGAAAGCTCCATAGCCAAACTGATTTTGGCATTGCTGCTCATATGGGTATGTATGCTGATTTTGAATTTGTTCAAAATGCTGATTTGGAGGATTTAAAAAACATGTTGGAGGTTGGAAACATTGTTGTTGTTGTAAATGTGAGTTCCATGATGGAAATGAAGTCATGATTGCACAACTTCATGGAATGGAAAAGAATGAAAGAGATGGAAAGAATAATGGATGGAAATGGATGAAAAACAGGTCTGTAACTTCAAAAATGGGTTGCTGATTAGATGGAGTCACTAGATGTGTTTGCAAGTGCCTCCAAAGGTTGAAATCTTCACAGGAACACACCAACCTACAAAATATGAAGTGGAAGACCTCTAAGGTCCCACCTGGTGTGCCCAAACTATTGTTGAAAATCAGCAGCACCCCTTGATGCAAATCAGGTTTCTAAGTTGATGTTTCAGGCATCCAGTGTGATTGCACAACATTGAAACCTCTCTCCAAGTGTGGGACTTGTCAAATGAGAGAGGAATCTCTAGATGAGAGGCTGGTTACTCAAACTCCTCTGATCAGATCTATTATTTGCACAACTGCAGAGGTTCAGATCCTAATTTTATCTTAATTTTCAAGGAGACAGGGATAAGAAATGCAAAAATTAAAACTAAACTGATAAGAGTGATAAACCAAAGGAGTGGTGAGCACTTCTTGCTCATGAATATTGACAAAAATTAGAAATTGCAACATAAAACATCATGCACAGGTCGGTAAACTATAAACAAGGGTTTGAAATGAAGCAAACAACACATACAAAGGACTGAAAGCATTCACAGAGCCTGCATTGTGATTTTCAACATCAAAGTTCTTGTATTCCAACACCAAAGAGGTAGAAAAACCTGTTACAATCCCTGGAAGGTCTGATACTTTCCAAAATTACTTGTTGAAAGTGAAAACAGAAGGTTGTTGTGCAAAAAAAGTGTTCTCCCCTTTGGAAAATGAGCCAAATCCAGCTTTTACAGTGCATGGGTCGAGACCAGGAGAGAGAAAATGTGAAAAAACGTGGGAGCCATTCCCCAATTATGAAAATGCATTAAAAACAACATGGAGGTCCTTACAAACCCATGCCCTGACATTTTTGACCATGTTGGAGAAGAATGCGATCCATTTTGCATTAAAATTGGTTGTTGAAATGTCAGTTCTGTCCATCGACACGTACCAGAAGTGTTTTATGATTTTCTCCCTCCAAACTAAACCAAAATTTAAAATTTACCATGGAATCTTATAGATCATTTCACCAGATTTCCATTGATATAAAGAATGTGAAAATCTGAGCTCTGGATCGAAAGTTATAGCGATTTGAAGTTTTAGGGGAAAAATAGGCCAAAATCAGATCACTTTGATATTTTTGACCTGGACACGTGGCGAGTTCTGATTGGATGTGGACCTTGCAAGGGAAAATTTCTCACAAAAACTCCACTGAGCCATAACTTGAAAAATACATGGAGTTAGGAGGAAATCTTTACCTTTCTAGAAAGCTGAGAAAGATCTCTATCCAGTGGTGTCATTTCCAAAAGGTTTTAAGTGCCTAAAAAGTAAAAATTTATGACTGAAGCACAATAGAAGGAAAGAATGAAAGGGAGTTAGCTAAAAAATGAGCAGGGGGCACATTTGGATAACATGAACATTCACACCCAAAGCGTAGACTCGGGGCGCACAACACAAAGTGTTGACATGCAAAAATTCATGCCCAAGGCACAGGTTGGGGGTACACAACACAAATTGTTGACATGTAAAAAGTCGTGCCTAAGGCGTAGGCTGGGGGTGCATAACGCAAAGTGTTGAGATGAAAAAATTCATTCCAAAGGCATAGGCTAGCGGTGCACAACACAAAGTGTCAACATGTGAAAATTTGCACCCATGGTGCAAGCTGGGCACGCACAACACAAAGTGTCAACATGCGATAATTTTTGCCCAAGGCGTAGGATGGGGGTGCACAACAAAAAGTTTCGACATGTAAAAATTCGCACCCAAGGCATAGGCTAGGGGTGCACAAAAAAAAGTGATGACATGCAAAAATACACACCCAAGGCGTAGGCTAGGGGCGCACAACACAAAGTGTTAACATGTGAAAATTTGTGCCCAAGGCAAAGGCTGGGGGTGCAAAACACAAAGTGTCAACATGTGAAAATTTTCACCCAAGGTGTAGGCTCAGGGTGCACAACAAAAACTTTCGACATGTGAAAATTCATGCCCAAGGTGTAGGTTGGGGGCATAGAACACAAATTGTCGACATGCAAAAATTCTTGCCCAAGGCGTAGCCTGGGGGCGCATAACGCAAAGTGTCGAGATGTGAAAATTCATGTCCAAGGTGTAGGCTGGCGGTGCACAACACAAAGTGTTGACATGTGAAAATTTGCAACCATGGTGCAAGCTGGGCGCACATAACACAAAGTGTCAACATGCGATAATTTGTGCCCAAGGTGTAGGTTGGGGGTGCACAACACAAAGTGTTGACATGCAAAAATTCACACCCAAGGCGTAGGCTGGGGTCGTACAACACAAAGTGTCAACATGTGAAAATTTGTGCCCAAGGCGCAGGCTGGGGGCGCACAACACAAAGTGTCGACATGTAAAAATTTACGCCCAAGGCATAGGCTGGGGGCGCACAACACAAAGTTTTGACATGTGAAAATTTGTGCCCAAGGGACAGGATGGGGGCGCACAACACAAAGTGTCGACATGCCTTAATTTGCATCCAAGGCACAAGCTGCGGGTGCACAACAAAAAGTGATGAAATGTGAAAATACGCACCCAAGGCACAAGCTGGTGGTGCACAACACAAAGTGTCGACATGAAAAAATTTGCACCCAAGGCACAGGCTGGGGGTGCACAACACAAAGTGTCAACATGTGAAAGATTTTTCCCAAGGCGTAGGATGGGGGCGCACAACACAAAGTGTCGACATTTGAAAATTCCCACCCAAGGCGCATGCAGGGGGCAGACAACACAAAGTGTCGACATGCATAAATTCCCACCCAAGGCGTAGGATGGGGGCGCACAACACAAAGTGACCACATTTTAAAATTCATGCCCAAGGTGTAGGCTGGGGGAACACGACACAAAGTGTTGACATGCAAAAATTCATGCCCAAGGTGCAGGCATGGGGCGCATAACACAAATTATCGACATGCAAAAATTCCCACCCGAGGTGTAGGCTCGGGGTGCACAACAAAAAGTGGCGACATGTGAAAATTTACGCCCAGAGCACAGGCTGGGGCCACACAACACAAAGTGTCAACATCTAAAAATACTCGCCCAAGGCGCAGGCTGGGGGCGCACAACATAAAGTGTCGACATGTGAAAATTTGTGTTCAAGGCGTAGGTTGGAGGTGCACAACACAAAGTGTTGACATGCGAAAATTTGTGCCCAAGTCATAGGCTGGGGGCACACAACACAAAGTGTCAACAAGCAAAAATTCGCACCCAAGGCGCAGGCTGGGGGTGTGAAAAACAAATTGTCGACATGTAAAAATTCTTGCCCAAGGCATAGGCTGGGGGTGCACAACACAAAGTGTCGACATGTGAATATTTTCGCCCAAGGTAGAGGCTGGGGGTACTTAATACAAAGTGTCAAAATTAAAAAATTTGCACCTAAAGTGTAATCTAGCAGTGCACAACACAAAGTTTCGACATGTGAAAATTCACGCCCAAGGTGCAGGCTGGGGGCGCACAACACAGTGTCAACATGCAAAAATTCATGCCCAAGGTGCAAGCTGGGGGGGCACAACACAACGTGTCAACATGAAAAAATTTGTGCCTAAGGCACAGGCTGGGAGCAAATAACACAAAGTGTCGACATGCAAAAATTCACGCCCAAGGCATAGGCTTGTGTGCACAAAACAAAGTGTCGACATGCAAAAATTTGTGCCTAAGGCACAGGCTAGGGGTGCACAACACAAAGTGTCGACATGCAAAAATTCATGCCCAAAATGAACGCTAGGGGTGCACAACACAAAGTGTCGACATGCAAAAATGTGCGCCCAAGGTGTAGGCTTGGGTGCACAACACAAAGTGTCGACATGTAAAAATTTGCGCCCAAGGCATAGGCTAGGCATGCACAACACAAAGTGTTGACATGCAAAAAGTCACACCCAAGCCATAGGCTAGGGGCGCACAATACAAAGTTTCAACATATGAAAATTCGTGCCCAAGGCATAGGCTAGGGGCACACAACAAAAAGTTTCAACATGAGAAAAATTGTGCCCAAGGTACAGGCTGGGGGTGCACAACACAAAGTGTTGACATGTGAAAATTTACGCCCAAAGAGTAGGCTGGGGGCGCATAACACAAAGTGTCGACATGCAAAAATTTACACCCAAGGCGCAGGGTGGGGGTGCACAATAAAAAGTGTTGACATGTGAAAATTCGAGCCCAAGGCGTAGGCTAGGGGCACACAACAAAAAGTGTCGACATGCAAAAATTTGTGCCCAAGGCGTAGGATAGGGGTGCACAACACAAAGTGTCGACATGCAAAAATTCATGCCCAAGGCATAGGCTGGGGGTGCACAACACAAATTGTCGACATGTGAAAATATGCACCCAAGGCGAAAGCTGCGGGCGCACAACACAAATTGTTGACATGTGAAAATTTATGCCCAAGGCGCATGCTAGGGGCAAACAACACAAAGTGTCGACATTTGAAAATTCACACCCAGGGCGCAAGCTAGCGACACATAACACAAAGTGTCGACATACGAAAATTACCACCCAAGGTATATGCTGGGGGTGCACAACACAAAGTGTTGACATGTTAAAATTTGTGCCCATACTGTAAGCTGTGTGCGCATAACACAAAGTGTCAATGTGTAATATTTTGTGTGCAAGGCGCAGGCTGGGGGCACACAACACAAATTGTCGACATGTGAAAATTCATACCTATGGCGCAAGCTAGGTGCACACAACACAAAGTGTTGACATGTGAAAATTTGTGCCCAATGCACAGGCTAGGGGTGCACAACACACAGTGTCGACATGCTAAAATTCACACCCAAGGCGCAGGCTAGGGGCACACAACACAAAGTGTCTACATGCAAAAAATTACACCCAAGGCGCAAGCTGGGGGTGCACAACACAAAGTGTCGACATGTGAAAATTTGTGCCCATGGCACAGGCTGGGGGTACACAACACAAAGTGATGACATGTGAAAATATGCACCCAAGGCTCACGCTGGGGGTGCACAACACAAAGTGTCGACATGTTAAAATTTACACCCAAGGCACATGTTGGGGGCGTAAAACAAAAAGTGTCAACATTTGAAAATTTGTGCCAAAGGCATAGGCTGGGGGTGCACAACACAAAGTGTCGACATGTGAAAATTTACACCCAAGGCGGAAGCTGGGGGCGCACAACACAATGTGTCGACATGCAAAAATTTATTCCCAAGGCACAGGTTAGGGGTGCACAACACAAAGTGATGACATGTGAAAATACGCACCCAAGGCTCAGGTTGGGGGCGTACAACACAAATTGTCGACATGTGAAAATTTACACCAAAGGCACAGGTTGGGGGTGCACAAAACAAAGTGTCGACATGTGAAAATTCACACCCAAGGTGTAGGCTAGGGGCGCACAACACAAATTGTCCACATGTGAAAATTTGCACGTAAGTCGCAAACTGGGGGCGCACAACACAAAGTGTTGACATGTAAAAATTCGTGCCCAAGGCACAGGCTGGGGGTGCACAACACAAAGTGATGACATGTGAAAATATGCACCCAAGGCTTAGGCTGGGGGCACACAACACAAAGTGTCAACATGTTAAAATTTGTGCCTAAAGCACAGGTTGTGGGCGGACAACACAAAGTGTCAACATGTGAAAATTTACGCCCAAGGCATAGGTTGGGGGAGCACAACACAAAGTGTCGACATGCAAAAATTTACACCCAAGGTGGAAGGTGGTTGCGCACAACACAAAGTGTCTACATGCGAAAATTTGTGCCAAAGGCACAGGCTGGGAGCGCACAACACAAAGTGGTGATATGTGAAAATACGCACCCAAGGCTCCGGCTGGGGGCAAACAACACAAAGTGTCGACATGTGAAAATTCATGCCCAAGGTGCAGGTTGGGGGCACACAACACAAATTGTCAACATGCAAAAATTCATGCCCAAGGCATAGGCTGGGGGCGCATAACACAAAGTGTCAACATACGAAAATTCACACCCAAGGCATAGGCAGGTGGCGCATAACACCAAGTGTCGATATGTAAAAAAAATTTCCCATGGTGCATGTTGGGCGCGCACAACACAAAGTGTCAACATGCGATAATTTGTGCCCAAGGCACAGGCTTGGGCTCACAACACAAAGTGTCGAAATGTGAAAATTTGTGCCTAAGGCACAGGCTGGGGATGCACAACAAAAAGTGATGACATGTAAAAATACTCACCCAATGCGCAGGCTGGGGGCGCACAACACAAATTTTTGACATGTGAAAATTCGTGCCTAAGGCACAGGATGGGGGCACACAACTCAATGTGTAAACATGTGAAAATTTGTGCCCAAAGCAAAGGCTGGGGGCACACAACAAAAAGTGTCGACATGTGAAAATTTGCACCCAAGGCGCAAGATGGGGATGTATAACACAAAGTGTCGACATGCAAAAATTCACACCCAAGGCAAAGGATGGGGGTGCACAACAAAAAGTTTCAAAATGTGAAAATTTGTGCCGATGGTGCAAGCTGGGGGCGCACAACACAAAGTGTCAACATATGATAATTTTGCACAAGGCACAGGCTGGGGGCGCATAACACAAAGTTTCGACATGCAAAAATTCGTGCCAAATGCGCAGGATAGCAGCGCACAACACAAAGTGTCGACATGTGAAAATTCGAACCCAAGGTGCAGGCATGGGCGCACAACACAAAGTGTCAACATGTGAAAATTTGTGGCATTGACGCAAGCTAGGGGCACAAAACACAAAGTGTCAACATGTGAAAATTTGTGCCCAAGGCATAGGCTAGAGGTGCACAACACAAAGTGTCAACATGTAAAAATTCATGCCCAAGGTGCAAGCTGGGGGCACACAACACAAAGTGTCGACATGTGAAAATTTTTTCCCAAGCCGCAGGCTGGTGGTGCACAACACAAAGTGTCAATATGTGAAAATTCATGCCCAAGGCACAGGCTAGGGGTGCATAACACAAAGTGTCAACATGTGAAAAATTTCACCTAAGGCGCAGGATGGGGGTGTAAAACAAAATGTGTCGACATGTGAACATTCGCAACCAAGGTGTAGGCTCGGGGCGCACAACACAAAGTGTCTACATGTGAAAATTCATGCGCAAGGCGCAGGTTGGGGGCACACAACACAAATTGTCGACATGCAAAAATTTGTGCCCAAGGCATAGGCTGGGGGTGCATAACGCAAAGTGTCAACATGTGAAAATTCATGCCCAAGGTGTAGGCTGGTGGCGCACAACACAAAGTGTCGACATGTGAAAATTTACGCCCATGGTGCAAGCTGGGCGTGCACAACAAAAAGTGTCAACATGCGATAATTTATGCCCAAGGCGCAAGCTGGGGGCACACAACAAAAATTGTCGACATATAAATATTCACACCCAAGGCACAAGTTGGGGGCGCACAACAAAAAGTGACGACATGCCAAAATATGCACCCAAGGCACAGGTTGTGGGCACAGAACACAAAGTGTCTACATGTGAAAATTCGTGCCCAAGGCACAAGCTGAGGGTGCACAACACAAAGTGTCAACATGTGAAAATTTTCACCCAAGGCACAGGCTGGGGGCGTATAACAAAAAGTGTCGACATGTGAACATTCACAGCGAAGGCGTAGGCTCAGGGCGCACAACACAAAGTGTTGACATGTGAAAATTCATGCCCAAGGCGTAGGTTGGGGGCAGACAACACAAATTATCGACATGCAAAAATACGTGCCGAAGGCGTAGGATGGGGGTGCATAATGCAAAGTGTCGAGATATGAAAATTCGTGCCCAAGGTGTAGGTTGGTGGAGCATAACACAAAGTCATGACATGTGAAAATTTGTGCCAATGGTGCAAGATGGGCGTGCACAACACAAAGTGTCAACATGCGATAATTTGTGCCTAAGGCGCTGGCTAGGGGTGCATAACACAAATTGTTGACATGCAAAAATTCACACCCAAGGCGTAGGCTAGGGGAGCACAAAACAAAGTGTCGACATTCAAAAATTTGTGCCGAAGTCGCAGGCTGGGGGCGCACAACAAAAAGTGTCGACATGTGAAAATTCGTGCCCAAGGTGCAGGCTGGGGGCACACAACACAAAGTGTCGACATGTGAAAATTTACGCCTAAGGTGCAGGTTGGGGGCACACAACACAAAGTGTCGACATGTCAAAATTTACGCCCAAGGCATAGGGTGGGGGCGAACAACACAAAGTGTCGACATGTGACAATACGCACCCAAGGTGTAGGCTGGGGGTGCACAACACAAAGTGTCAGCATGGAAAAATTCGTGCCAATCACACAGGATGGGGGTGCATAAAACAAAGTGTCAACATGTGAAAAATTTTGCCCAAGGTGCAGGCTAGGGGCGCACAACACAAAGTGTCGACATGCATAAATTCCCACCCAAGGCGCAGGCTTGGGGCGCACAACACAAAGTGACCACATGCTAAAAATTTTGCCCAAGGTGCAGGCTAGGGGCACACAACACAAATTGTTGACATGTGAAAATTTATGCCCAAGGCACAAGCTAATGGTGAACAACACAAAGTGTTGACATGTGAAAATACGCACCCAAGGCGCAGGGTGGGGGTACACAACACAAAGTGTCAACATGCAAAAATTTGTGCCCATGGCACAGGCTGGGTGTGCATAAAACAAAGTGTCAACATGTGAAATTTTTTGCCTAAGGTGCAGGCTGGGGGCGCACAACACAGAGTGTCGACATTTGAAAATTTATACAAAAGGCGCATGCAAGGGGCGCACAACACAAAGTGTCGACATGCATAAATTCCCACCCAAGGCACAGGCTTGGGGCGCACAACACAAAGTGACCACATGCTAAAATTTTTGCCCAAGGTGCAGGCTGGGGGCACACAACACATAGTGTTGACATGTGAAAATTCATGCCTAAGGCGCAAGTAGGGAGCGCACAACACAAAGTGTCGACATGCGAAAATTTACACCCCAGGCGTAGGCTGGGGGCGCACAACACAAAGTGTTGACATGTGAAAATTCATTCCCAAGGTATAGGATGGGGGCACACAACACAAAGTGTCAACATGTAAAAATTCACACCCAAGGCGCAGGCTAGGGGTGCAAAACACAAAGTGTCGACATGCAAAATTCACATGGAAGGCGCAGGATGGGGAGCACAACACAAAGTGTCGACATGCAAAAATTCATGCCCAAAAAGCAGGATAGAGGTACATAACACAAAGTTTCGACATGCGAAAATTTGTGCCAAAGGCTCAGGCTTGGGGGGCACAACACAAAATGTCGACATGCAAAAATTCGTGCCGAAGGTGCAGGAAGGGGGTGCACAACACAAAGTGTCAACATGTGAAAATTTGCACCCATGGTGCAAGCCGGGGGCGCACAACACAAAGTGTCGACATGCGATAATTTGTGCCCAAGGCGCAGGCTAGGGGTGTAAAACACAAAGTGTCGACATGGGAAAATTTGTGTCCAAGGCACAGGATGGGAGTGCACAACAAAAAGTGTCGACATGCGAAAATTGACACCCAAGGTGCAGGCATGGGCGCACAACACAAACTGTCGACATGTGAAAATTTGTACCCATGGCGCAACCTAAGGGTGCACAACACAAAGTGTCGACATGTGAAAAATTTTTCCCAAGGTGTAGGCTGGAGGCGCACAACAAAAAGTGTTGACATGTGAACATTCGCGCCCAAGGCGTAGGTTGTGGGCGCAGAACACAAAGTGTGAACATGTAAAAATTTGTGCCCAAGCCGCAGGCTGGGGGTGCACAACACAAAGTGTCGACATGTTAAAATTCATGCCCAAGGCACAGGGTGGGCGTGCATTACAGAAAGTGAGGACATGTGAAAATACGTACCCAAGGTATAGGTTGGGGCATACAACACAAAGTTTCAACATGTGAAAATTTGCGTTCAAGGCACAGGATGGGGGTGCACAACACAAAGTGTCAACATGTGAAAATTTTCACACAAGATGTAGGATGGGAGCACACACCACAAAGTGTCGACATGTGAACATTCGCACCCAAGGCGTAGGCTGGGGGTGCTCAACACAAAGTGTCAACATGTGAAAATTCATGCCCAAGGCGCAGGTTGGGGGCACACAACACAAATTTTTGGCATGCAAAAATTTGTGTCTAAGGCGTAGGCTAGGGGCGCATAACAAAAAGTTTCGAGATGCGAAAATTCATGCCCAAGGCACAAGCTGGTGGAGCACAGCACAAAGTGTAAACATGTGAAAATTTGCGCCTATGGTGCAAGCTGGGAGCACACAACAGAAAGTGTCAACATGCGATAATTTGTGCCCAAGGTGTAGGCTGGGGGGGTACAACACAAAGTGTCGACATGTAAAAATTTATGCCCAAGGTGCAGGTTGGGAGTGCTTAACACAAACTGTCAACATGCGAAAATTCACACCCAAGGTGCAGGCATGGGCGCACAACACAAAGTGTCGAAATATGAAAATTTGTTCCCAAGGCGCAGGCTAGAGGTGCACAACACAAAGTGTCGACATGTAAAAATTCGTGCCCAAGGCGTAGGCTTGGGGCGCATAACACAAAGTGTCAACATGCGAAAATTTGTGCCCAAGCCGCAGGCTGGTTGTGCACAACAGAAAGTATCGACATGCAAAAATTCATGCCCAAGGTAAAGGCTTGGGGTACATAACAAAAAGTGACGACATGTGAAAATACACACCTAAGGTGCAGGCTGGGGGCGCACAACAAAAAGTGTCAACATCTGAAAATTCACGCCCAAGGCACAGGCTGGGGGTGCACAACACAAAGTGTCAACATGTGAAAATTTACGCCCAAGTTGCAGGCTCAGGACGCACAACACAAAGTGTTGACATGTGAACATTCACTCCCAAGGCGAAGGATGGGGGCGCACAACACAAAGTGTCGACATGCGAAAATTCATGCGCAAGGCACAGGTTGGGGGCACACAACATAAATTGTCAACATGGAAAAATTTGTGCCTAAGGCATAGGCTTGGGGCGCATAACACAAAGTTTTGAGATGAGAAAATTCGTGCCCAAGGCGCAGGCTGGCGGCGCACAACAAAAAGTGTCAATATGTGAAAATTTGCACACATGGTGCAAGTTAGGCGCGCACAACACAAAGTGTCAACATGCGATAATTTGTGTTCAAGGTGCAGGCTGGGGGCACACAACACAAAGTGTTGACATGTGAAAATTCACACCCAAAGCATAGGCTAGGGGTGCACAACAGAAAGTTTCAACATGCGAAAATTTACGCCCAAGGCATAGGCTGGGGCGCACAACACAAAGTGTCGACATGTGAAAGTTTTTTCCCAAGGTATAGGATGGGGGCGTACAACACAAAGTGTCATCATGTGAAAATTTGTGCGTAAGGCGCAGGCTAGGGGAACACAACACAAAGTGTTGACATGCAAAAATTTGTACCAGCGGCGCAGGCTGGGGGTGCACAACACAAAGTGTCGAGATGTGAAAATTCTCAAACAAGGCACAGGCTACATGCGCACAACAAAAAGTGACGATATGTGAAAATACGCACCCAAGGCATAGGTTGGGGGTGTAAAACACAAAGTTCTGACATGTGAAAATTTGCGTCCAAGGCCTATGCTAGCGATGCACAACACAAAGGGTCAACATGTGAAAATTTATGCCCAAGGCACAGGATGGGGCGCAAAACAAAAAGTCTCGACATGTGAAAATTCACACCCAATGTACAGGTAGGGGGTGCACAACACAAAGTGTCAACATGCATAAATTCCCACCCAAGGCGCAGGATGGGGGCGTACAACACCAAGTGACCACATTCGAAAGTTTTTGGACAAGGTGCAGGCTGGGGGCACATAACACAAAGTATTGACATGTGAAAATTCATGCCCAAGGCACAGGCAGGGGGTGCACAATATAAAGTGTCGACATGCAAAAATTTACGCCCAAGGCGTAGGCTGGGGTATCACAACACAAAGTGTCAACATGCGATAATTTGTGTCCAAGGCGCAGGCTGGGGGTGCACAACAAAAAGTGTCGACATGCAAAAATTCAAACCCAAGGCATAGGTTGGGGGTGCACAACAAAAAGTGATGACATGCGAAAATACGCACCCAAGGCACAGGATGGGGGCGTAAAACAAAAAGTGTCGACATGTGAAAACTCGTGCCCAAGGCACAGGGTTGGGGTGGACAACACAAAGTGTCAACATGTGAAAAATTTCACCCAAGGCACAGGCTGGAGGCGCACAACAAAAAGTGTCGTTATGTGAACATTCGCACCTAAGACGTAGGTTCAGGGCGCACAACACAAAGTGTCGACATGCGAAATTTAACGCCCAAGGTGTAGGTTGGGGGCACACAACACAAATTGTCAACATGCAAAAATTTGTGCCCAAGGCATAGGCTGGGGGTGCATAACGTAAAGAGTCGAGATGCAAAAATTTGTGCCGAAGGCGTAGGCTGGCGTCACACAACACAAAGTGTCGACATGTGCAAATTTTTGCCCATGGTGCAAGCTGGGCACACACAACACAAAGTGTCAACATGCGATAATTTGTGCCCAAGGCACAAGCTGGGGGCGCACAACGTGAAGTGTCAACGTTCAAAAATTTACGCCTAAGGCGCAGGCTGGGAGTGCACAACACAAAGTGTTGAGATGTGAAAATTTGTGCCCAAGGTGCAGGCTGGGGACACACAAAATAAAGTGTCGACATGTAAAAATTTTCATCCAAGGCACAGTCTACGGGCGCACAACAAAAAGTGACGACATGCGAAAATACGCACCCAAGGCGCAGGCTGGGGGTGCATAACACAAAGTGTCGACATGTGAAATTTCGCGCCCAAGGCACAGGCATGGGGTGCACAACACAAAGTGTCGGCATGCATAAATTCCCACCCAAGGTGCAGGCTTGGGGCGCACAACACAAAGTGACCACATGCTAAAATTTGTGCCCAAGGTGCAAGCTGGGGGCACACAAAACAAAGTGTTGACATGCAAAAATTTACATCCAAGGCACAGGCTGCGGGTGCACAACAAAAATTGACGACATGCGAAAATATGCACCTAAGGTACAGGCTGGGGGGTGCATAACCCAAAGTGTCGACATGTGAAATTTCGCACCCAAGGCACAGGCATGGGGCGTACAACACAAAGTGTCGACATGCATAAATTCCCACCCAAGGCGCAGGCTTAGGGCGCACAACACAAAGTGACCACATACTAAAATTTGTCCCCAAGGTGCAGGCTCAGGGCACACGACACAAAAATTTGACATGTGAAAATTCGTGCCCAAGGCGTAGGCAGGGAGTGCACAACCCAAAGTGTCGACATGTGAAAATTTACACCCCAGGCGTAGGCTAAGGGCGCACAACATAAAGTGTCGACATGTGAAAATTCGTGCCCAAGGCATAGGATGGGGGCACACAACACAAAGTGTCAACATGTAAAAATTCACACCCAAGGCGCAGGCTAGGGGCGCAAAACACAAAGTTTCAACATGCAAAATTCACACGGAAGGCACAGGATGGGGAGAACAACACAAAGTGTTGACATGCAAAAATTCACGCCCAAAACGCAGGCTAGAGGCGCATAACACAAAGTGTCGACATGCAAAAATTCATGCCAAAGGTGCAGGCTAGGGGGGCACAACACAAAATGTTGACATGTGAAAATTCATGCCCAAGGCGCAGGACAGGGGCGCACAACACATAGTGTCGACATGTGAAAATTTACACCCATGGTGCAAGATGGGGGCACACAACACAAAGTGTCAACATGCGATATGAAAATTTGTGCCCAAGGCATAGGCTGGCGGCACACAACAGAGTGTCGGCATGTGAAAATTTCTGCCCATGGTGCAACTTGGGCAAACACAACACAAAGTGTCAACATGTGATAATTTGTGCCCAAGGCGCAAGCTGGGGATGCACAACGCAAAGTGTTGACATTCGAAAATTTACGCCTAAGGCACAGGCTGGGGGCGCACAACAGAAAGGGTGGAGATGCAAAAAATTGTGCGCAAGGTGCAGGTTGGGGGCACACAAAACAAAGTGTCAACATGTAAAAATTTACATCTAAGGCACAGGCTGCGGGCGCACGAAAAAAAGTGACGACATGTGAAAATACGCACCCAAGGCGCAGGCTGGGGGTGCATAACAAAAAGTGTCGACATGTGAAATTTCACGCCCAAGGCACAGGGATGGGGTGCACAACACAAAGTGTCGAGATACATAAATTCCCACCCAAGGTGCAGGCTTGGGGCACACAACAGAAAGTGACCACATGCTAAAATTTGTGCCCAAGGTGCAGGCTAGGGGCACACAACACAAAATGTCGACATGCATAAATTCCCACCCAAGGCGCAGGCTGGGGGAGCACAACACAAAGTGACCACATGCAAAAATTCGTGCCCAAGGTACAGGCTGGGGGCACACAACACAAAGTGTTGACATGTGAAAATTTGTGCCCAAGGCGTAGGTAGGGGGTGCACAACACAAAGTGTCGACATATAAAAATTTGTGCCCAAGCCTCAGGCTAGGGATGCACAACACAAAGTTTCGACATGCAAACATTTCTGCCCAAGACATAGGCTAGGGGTGCACAACACAAAGTGTCAACATGCAAAAATTTACGCCCAAGGCGCAGGCTAGGGGCGCACGATAAAAAGTGTCAACATGTGAAAATTTGTGCCCAAGGAGTAGGCTGGGGGTGCACAACACAAAGTGTCGACATGCAAAAATTTTCATCCAAGGCACGGGCTGTGGGTGCACAACAAAAAGTGACGACATGGGAAAATACACACCCAAGGCGTAGGCTGGGGGTGCACAACACTAAGTGTTGAAGTGTGAAATTTCATGCCCAAGGCACAGGCTGGGGGTGCACAACACAAAGTGTCAACATGTGAATATTTTCACCAAAGGCAAAGGCTGGGGGCACATAACACAAAGTGTCGACATGTGAAAATTCGCACCTAAGGCGCATGCAGGCGGTGCACAACACCAAATGTCGGACCATGCATAAATTCCCACCCACGGCGCAGGCTGGGGGAGCACTAACACAAAGTGCCCACAATGCAAAAATTCGTGCCCAAGGTACAGGCTGGGGCACCACAACCCAAAAGTGTTGAACATGTGAAAATTTGTGCCCCAAGGCGTTAGGTAGGGGGTGCCACCACACAAAGTGTCGACATATAAAAATTTGTTGCCCAAGCCTCAGGCTAGGGATGCACAACACAAAGTTTCGACATGCCCACATTTTCTGCCCAAGACATAGGGCTTAGGGGCTTGCACAACACAAAGTGTCAACATGCAACAACTTTCCGCCAAGGCGCAGGCTTAGGGGCGCACGAATAAAAAGTCGTCAACATGTGAAATTTTGTGCCCAGGAGTAGGCTGGGGGTGCACAACACAAAGTGTCGACATGCAAAAATTTTCATCCACGGCACGGGTGTGGGTGCACAACAAAAAGTGACGACATGGGAAAATACACACCCAAGGCGTAGGCTGGGGGTGCACAACACTAAGTGTTGAAGTGTGAAATTTCATGCCCAAGGCACAGGCTGGGGGTGCACAACACAAAGTGTCAACATGTGAATATTTTCACCAAAGGCAAAGGCTGGGGGCACATAACACAAAGTGTCGACATGTGAAAATTCGCACCTAAGGCGCATGCAGGCGGTGCACAACATAAAGTGTCGACATGCATAAATTCCCACCCAAGGCGCAGGCTGGGGGCGCACAACACAAAGTGACCACATGTGAAAATTTTTTCCCAAGGTGAAGGCTGGGGGCACACAACACAAAGTGTTGACATGTGAAAATTTGTGCCCAAGGCGCAGGCAGGTGGCGCACAACACAAAGTGTCGACATGTGAAAATTTACACCCAAAGCGTAGGATGGGGGTGCACAACAAAAAGTTTCAACATGGAAAATTTTTTGCCCAAGGCGTAGGCTGAGGGCACACAAAAAAAAGTGTTGACATGTAAAAATTCACACCCAAGGCACAGCTTGGGGGTGCACAACAAAAAATTTTGACATGCAAAAATTTACACGGAAGGCACAGGATAGGGAGCACAACACAAAGTGTCAACATGCAAAAATTCACACCCAAGGCACAGGCTAGAGGTGCACATTACAAAGTGTTGACATGTAAAAATTCACGCCCAAGGCGCAGGCTGGGGGCGCACAACACAAAGTGTCAACATGCAAAAATTTGTTCCCAAAACGTAGGATGGGGACGCATAACACAAAGTGTCGACATGTGAAAATTTTTGTCCATGGTGCAAGCTGGGGGCGCACAACACAAAGTGTAAACATGTGATAATTTGTTCCCAAGGCGCAGGCTAGGGGCGCACAACATAAAGTGTCGACATGTAAAAAATCACACACAAGGCGTAGGCTGGGATTGCACAACACAAAGTGTCGACATTCAAAAATTAACACCCAAGGTGCAGGCATGGGTGCACAACACAAAGTGTCGACATGTGAAAATTCGTGCCCATGGCGCAAGCTAGGGGCACTGTTGTTGCAAATCAGCACACCCCTGGATGCAAATCAGATTTCTAAGTTGATGTTTCAGGCATCTAGTGTGATTGCACAACATTGAAACCTCTTTCCAAGTGTGGGACTTGTAAAATGAGAGAGGAATCTCTGGATTAGATGATGGTTCCTCAAAGTCCTTTAATCAGATCTGTTATTTGCACAATTGCAGAGGTTTGAATCCTAATCCTACTCTAAATTCCAAGGAGACAAAGATAGAGAGAGTAAAAGAAACTAAAACTAATGCTAAGGTGATGTACCAAAGGAGTTGTAGACACCTGACTACATGAAATACACAATCCACAAGGAAACACAACACAAAACATGCACAAAATTCTCAAAATGTAATGAAAGATCAAGAAATCAATGATAGATATATGAAAGGATTGAGGAATTTAATCACAGAACATATATCAACATTCAGATCCAACACAGTGCATTACAGTGATCTAGAGGCAAGAAAAAGTGTTGTATTACATGGAAAGGTAAAATTTTCTTCACAAATTCTACCAAAGAAGGAAGAAAAGGAAGTTGTAGAGCTGAAAAGGTGTCTCCTCTTGCAAAATGAACTCATTCTGGCTTTTACAGTGCAAGCCACGACCCCCAGGAGAGAGAAACATTTAAAAATGTGCAATCCATTCAACCATTGACCAAATTGCATTCAAAACAGCATGGGCGACCCGACAAACCCATTCCCAAGCATTTTTAGTCATGCTGGGAGAGAATGCAAGCCATTCTTTATTAAAATAGTGGTTGAAACGTCAGTTATGTTCATGGCCATGTACCAGATGTGTTTCTTGATTTTATCTCTCCAAACTCAACCAAAATCATGTAGATAATTTCACCATCTTTCCATTGATATAAAGAACGTTCAAAACCGAGCTCTGGATCGAAAGATATGGCGATTTGAAGTATTAGGGCAAAAACAGGCCAAAATCGGATCGGCGAGCAAAAAGTTTGAATTTTAACCCATCTGGTCTTTAGAACATTTTTCAAATTTTCCCCACGCTCCACCACTCCAGGTGCCACATGGCATGTTTTGATTGGGTGTGGGCCCTTCCTGACTAGTTTTTCCTTTGGGTCGCTTGGTGTTTTTTCACCCTTGGACACGTGGCAGCTCCTGATTGGCTGTGGGCCTTTTAGGGGAAATTTTCCCACCAAAACTCCGTTGAGCCATAACTTGAAAAATACGTGGAGTTAGGAGGAAAAATTTACCCTTCTGGAAAGCTGAGAAAGAGCTCTATCCAATGCTTCCATTTCTAGAAGGTTTTGAGTGCCTGGAAAATAAAATATTCTAACTGAGGTAAAAGAGTTAGCCACAAAATGAGCAGGGGGCACATTTGGGATAACAATTTTGGTGATTCAGAGGGATCATCTACCTGTTGGATGAAGTTACCAGTTTCCTTAAGCAATCCATTGGGCATGGAGTCACTTGATTCTATGTTTAATACCCCAACTGACTAGAACATTGTAAAGAGGAAGATGGAAAATCACCTGATGGAGCAAGGCCTACAAACACATTCCCAGGAACAGCAAGCTGTGCCAAAGAACTTAGGGAAAGTAAAACAACCTATAGCAAAACAATGTGCAAAAGCACTTGGAGGAATGAAAACCTAAGCTAATATTTACAAGGTGGATAATTTCCCTCTAGTAGTAATGCTTTAGATAGATTCCATTGACTGGAATATGTAGTTCTTCGCCATCCAATGAAGACAATTGGAAGGCATTGTTGTCCTTACACTTTGTGACCATGTATTGGCCACTCCAAATGGCATCAAATTTTGAATGCCTTCCCGGTTTTTCTGTATCTGCATCCCATTTTAACACTAGATCTCCAACTTGGAAAGATCTACTCTTGGCCTTCCTATCAAAGGTCTTCTTGATCAAAGCTTGATCCTTCTCCATTGCTTGGGATGCCTAATCTCTGATCTCTTGGAGCTCCATCAACTCTGCATATCTCACCTCCATGGGCCCAAACTCTAGCAACTCTACCTGCTTCATGAGTTCCAATGTTGGCAACTCAAGTGACATGGGCAAGATTGCCTCTCTTCCATAAACAAGCCTGAATGGAGAGTTACCTGTGGATCTCTTGGGAGTTATCCTATCAGCCCATAAGGCTGATTTCAGTTTGGTAAGCCAAGACCTCTGATTCTCATCAAGAGTCCTCCTAACGATCCTCAACAAGTTCTTGTTTGTAGATTCAGCCTGGCCATTACCCTAAGGGTAGTAGTTTGATGAAGTACTTAGGTAGATCCCGTTCTTGACAGCCCACTTAGTCACCTTGGATCCAATGAATGCTAATGCATTATCTGAGATTATTGTAGCAGGTATGCCAAATCTGGTTACTATCCCCTCATAGAAGTCTAAGATGGTAGACTCATTTTCTTCCTTGAGTGCTACTGCTTCAGTCCACTTGGTGAAGTAGTCTGTGGCTGTCAAAATCCACTTACGCCCTTGGCTTGAATTGGGATTAATGACTCCAATGAAGTCCAAACCCCATTGCATGAATGGCTGGTCAACTGAAATTGGATGCAATGGAAGGGCATCAAGCCTCTACTGTACCAAAATGGCAGAAATAGTATCATTACCTCCAAATGCATAGAGGATGAAATCCTTGGAGAAATCCAGGTTGATGAGAGTTGGTGCTTGGGAGATGGTTTCTTTGATTGCTTCAAAACTCTCCTTGCCTTCTGCTGTCCACTTGAAAGCCATGCTTTTCTTTAACATTTTGGTGATAGGTTTGACAAGGGCTGTAAAATCTAGGACAAATCTCCGAACAAAGTTTATTCTCCCAAAGAAACTTTGAAGGGCCTTCTTGTGGCTTGGTAATGGTAGTGCTCTTATGGCTTCAACCCTCTCTACATCAATTGCTAATCCTTCTTTGGAGACAATATGGCCAAAGAGCTTTCCTTCATGTGCTAGGAAGATACACTTCTTAGGATTCAAAGACACTCCAAATCTCCTGCACCTTTAGAAGACTTGTCTCAAATGAGAGAGGTTGTCTGCTACATTCTTTGAAAAAATAGTGATATCATCAAGGTATATCAGCACCACGTTGTTAATCAAACCTTTGAACACCATGTCCATTGCTCTTTGGAAGGTAGCTCCAGTGTTGGACAGCCCAAATGGCATTTTCCTGTATGCATAAGTTCCCCATTTGGTTGTCAAGGATGTCTTGAACTAATCTTCTTCCTTCACCATAATTTGATTGTAGCCCGAGTAGCCATCAAGTAGTGAAAACCTCTCAGAGCCAGCCATAAATTGCAAAATTTTCTCCATAGAAGGGAGTGGGTAATGGTCCTTGAGAGATGCTCTATTCAAGTCTCTGAAGTCAACACACAATCTGATCTCTCCACTCTTCTTTCTGACTGGAACTAAGTTGGAAACCCAACTAGAATGCTTGATTGGGAATATGATTCTTGACTCAATTAACTTTTTCAATTCCTTCCTCATGAGAGGTTCCATGTGTGGATTGACTAGCCTTTGTTTTTTCCTGATGGGCTTAGTATTTGGGTCCAACTCAATGGTGTGCTAAGCTAACTTGGGATTGAAACCTTTCAAATCTTCATAGCTCCAAGAAAACACATCAGGAAACTCTTGACATAGCTATATGAACTCGTACCTTTCTTGTTCAGTTGTCATCTTTCCAATTTGCAATGGTTTGTTCTCTTCCACCAAGATGGATACTGAATCTTCTCTCTTGATCTAAATGTTTGCTTTCTCTTTCCTAAACTGATCATTGGGATTGAAAATGGACTCCAAAGTGATAAGTCCCTTGGGCAGCTTATTAGTTCTCAGCTGTACCACTTGGTCACTGTTGTTGCAAATCAGCAGCACCCCCTGGACGTTGATCAGATTTCTAGTTTAATCATACTAGCATCTAGTGTGATTGCACAACATTGAATCCTCTTCCCAAGTGTGGGACTCGCAAAAATGGAAGATAAATCTCCAGATTAGAGGCTGGTTCCTCAACTCCTTTGATCAAATATTTTACTTACACAATTGCAGAGGTTTAAACTCCTAAATCTACTCTAAATTTCAAAGGGACAAGGATAGAAAATGCAAAAAGAAAGAATTAAAACTAATGCTAATAGGTGATGCACCAAAGGATTAGTGAGCATTATTTACTTGTGCAAATTGACACAGTTCATAAAATGCAACAAAAACAACATGCACAAACTGATAGCTATAATGAAGTGTTAGAAATTAGGCAAATAACACCAGCAGAGGATAAAAACTAATCACAGGGCCTGTATTGTTATTTTAACATCAAAATCACTTGCATTCAAACACCTGAAAGGTAAAAATACAGTTGCAGTTTCTAGAAAAGGTCTGTTATTCCACTATATCACTTCCAAGGTGAAAAAGGGAGCTTTCCATACACAAAAAATGTTCAACCCTTTGAGAAATGAGCCAAATCTGGCTTTTACAGTGCAAGGGACGAGCCCAGGAGAGAGAAACGTGGGAAAACATGGAAGGGATTCAACCATTGACAAAAATGCCATCAAAATAGCATGGATGACCTGACATACCCATTCCCTGACATTTTAAACCATGCTGGGAGAGAATGCGAGCCATTCTTCATTAAAATCAGTGGTTGAAACGTTATTTCTGTTCATGACAACATGCCAGAAGTGTTTTTTGATTTTATATCTACAAAATCCACCAAAATGCAAAATTGACCCCAGAATCTTGTAGAGAATTTCACCAGCTTTCCATTTATATAAAGAACATGAAAAACCAAGATCTAGATTGAAAGATATGGCGATTTGAAGTTTTAGGGCAAAAAAGGGCCAAATCGGGTCGCTTTGATATTTTTGGCCTGGACACGTGGCGAGTTCTGATTGGTTGCGGGCCTTCTAGGGGAAAATTTCACACAAAAACTCCACCAAGCCATAACTTGAAAAATGCATGAGTTAGGAGGAAAACTTTACCTTTCTGGAAAGCTAAGAAAGAGCTCTATCCAATGGTGCCATTTCCAGAAGGTTTTGAGTGCCTGAAAATAAAAATTTTGTGACTGAGGCACAAGAGAGGGAAGAATGAGAGGATTTAGCCACAAAATGAGCAGGGGGCACATTTTGGATAAAAATTTTGGCGACTCAGAGGGGTCATCTGCCTGCTAGATGAAGTTACCAGTTGCCTAAAGCATCAATTGGGCATGGAGTCATAAGTTATAACCTGCAAACTGATCTGAAATTTGAAAACCTCCTCTCTGAGCCACCTGGAAACCCACTGAAATGGACTGCGCAAGAGCAAAACCAGCACCACAAAAACTATGTACAAAACTATACTGAAAGAAAAACTACCTATCCTACTCTAACTGGAAGCAAAAGTGGGCTAAACAAACCCTGCAACTGGTTGTGCAAAATAGCTTCCTTTCTTCAAAATTGGGAACCATGCAACTGATTTGGCATTGAACATGGCTGATTGGATGAATGGAAAATCAAAAAGAAGCTGGTCTTCCACCCAAATCATCAAGGTATCAGGTGAAGGAAAATTCAATACCTCTTTTAGTTGTTTTGCATTTGGATTGGAGAGGTATGACAGCTGATCCTTGGTTCTTTGTAGCTCATCCTCATGCTTAGGAGCAAGCATGACTGAATGTGACTTCTCCTTTGGTTCCAATGAAGCCAGATACCTGATTGGGCAAGGTATGGTCCTTTGAGTATACCCATTGCCGTGATTTTCAACTGCAAAAATGGAGTCTTCTTGTAGACCTTCTTGGGTGGGTGATGTGGAAGCAATGGTAGGACTTTTCTACCCTTTCTCTTCCTCCAATGAATAACATGAAAGATTAAAATCTTCCAATCTTGGTTCCAAAGAGCTGCTATAAGATGCAGGATGCTGCAAATGAATGCTCTCCTTCATGACAGCAAGCTCAAGTATTTGGGATGTGGAAGATGACAGAGAGAATAGTGGAAACTCAACCGATTCTTCTTCATCAAAACAGTCCTCCAAATCTGACAGATACACTACCTCACGGTTGTCCTGATGCAAATGCTCAACTTCCTCCATAGTGTCCTCTTGATCTATAACTTGATCATCATGGTTTCTTTCATCCTCCAACATTGAGTTTGAAAGATCAAACTTTTCTTCACCACTAGAACACGAGAGGGATGAAGTAGAAAGAAGAACTAAAGGTTCTCCTGTAGCCTGCCTTGTGTTCAAAGCCCTTGGATCTGCAATTTTCTCCTCCACAACTAGAATGTGCTCCTCTTCTTTTGGATTTGGAGCAGCTTCTCCCTCTTCTACTACTTGAAGACAATCTGGTTCTTGATAGAACTCTTCCTCTAGCACAAAGTTTGTTAAGTCAAACTCTTCGATCTGTTGCTCTAAAGGACAAGTTGGGACTGGAGGATCTTCTTCAGAGCTTTCTTCCTCCATGGCTGATTGTGCAACTTGAATTGAATCAACATTCTCTTCAAATAGAATGCTAACATAGAAACTACTTTATGAGTAAACTGATTTCTGATCTGCTTCTTCTTGACTGCCCTCACGACCAGTATACCCTTGTGCTTGACATGCTTCATATCCAAACTGACTTTGGCACTGCTGCTCATATGGGTAGACATGCTGATTTGGAGGATTTGTAAAACATGTTGGAGGTGTGATATAGTGCTGTTGTAAATGTGAATTCCATGGTGGAAATGAAGTCATGATTGCACAAATTCATGGAATGGAAAAGAATGAAAATGATGGAAAGAAGAATGAATGGAAATGAATGGAAAACAGGTCTACAACTTAGAGAATGAGTTGTTTACCAGATGGAGTCACCAGATGTGCTTTTGAAAGTGCCTCCAAAAGGTTGGATCTTTAACAGGAACACACCAACCTCTAAAATATAAAGTGGAAGACCTCTAAGGTCCCACCGGGTGTGCCAAAATTGTTCTTGCAAATCAGCAGCACCCCCTGGATGTTGATCAGATTTCTAGTTTGATCATACTAGCATCCAGTGTGATTGCACAACATTGAATCCTCTTCCCAACTGTGGGACTTACAAACATGGAAGAGAAATCTCTAGATTAGAGGTTGGTTCCTCAACTCCTCTGATCAGCTATTTTACTTGCACAATTGCAGAGGTTTAAACTCCTAAATCTAATCTAAATTTTAAAGGGACAAGGATAGAAAATGCAAAAAGAAAGAACTAAAACTAATGCTAATAGGTGATGCACCAAAGGAGTGGTGAGCATTTTTTACTTCTGCAAATTGACACAGTTCATAAAATGCAAAAAAAACAACATGCACAAACTGATAGCTGTAATGAAGTGTTAGAAATTAGGCAAACAACACCAGCAGAGGATAAAAACTAATCACAGGGCCTGTATTGTTATTTTAACATCAAAATAACTTGCATTCAAACACCTGGAAGGCAAAAATATAGTTACAATTTCTAGAAAAGGTTTCTTATTCCACTAAATCACTTCCAAGGTGAAAAAGGGAGCTTTCCATACATAAAAAATGTTCAACCCTTTGAAAAATGAGCCAAATCTGGGTTTTACAATGCAAGGGATGAGCCCAGGAGAGAGAAACACGGGAAAACATGGAAGGGATTCAACCCTTGACGAAAATGCCATGAAAATAGCATGGGTGACCTAATAGACCCATTCCCTGACATTTTAAACCGTGCTGGGAGAGAATGTGAGCCATTCTTCATTAAAATCGGTGCTTGAAACGTCATTTCTGTTCATGACCATGTGCCAGAAGTGTTTTTTGATTTTATCTCTCCAAAATCCACCAAAATACAAAATTGACCCCAGAATCTTGTAGAGAATTTCACCAGGTTTCCATTTATATAAAGAACACAAAAAACTGAGATCTGGATCGAAAGATATGGCGATTTGAAGTTTTAGGGAAAAACAGGGCCAAATCGGGTCGCTTTGATATTTTTGGCCTAGACACGTGGCGAGTTCTGATTGGCTGCAGGCCTTCTAGGGAAAAATTTCCCACAAAAACTTTTCCGAGCCATAACTTGAAAAATACATGAGTTAGGAGGAAAACTTTACCTTTCTGGAAAGCTAAGAAAGAGTTCTATCCAATGGTGCCATTTCTAGAAGGTTTTGAGTGCCTGAAAAGTAAAATTTTGTGACTGAGGCACAAGAGAGGGAAGAATGAGAGGAGTTAGCCACAAAATGAGTAGGGGGCACATTTTGGATAACAATAACCATACTGTTGTTCCAATTTTTCCTGATTTTTAGCTGAGAACTTAGCTTCTTCTTGTAAGAAATGGATGATTTGCTGGTCATTCTCAAACATTTGCCAACTTACATTGTTATCTGGCACTGAAGGCCTCACAATCACATGGATGTTTGGCTGTACCTTATCTTTTTGAATTCTCTCCACAACGTCGAAGGCTGCCCCAACTAATGCAAGCCTATCAGCAGCTTGGTTCTCTTTCCTAGGAATTTATTTGATGCCAAAACCCTCAAAATATTCAATGAGGTCCCACACCCTATTATTTTAGCACTTGAGTAGATCATTCTTGACAACATGCTGCCCCTTGACCTGGTTGACAATCAAATCACTGTCACAGAAGACTTGCAAGTTATTTATTCATCTCTTTATTGCCCAATGCATCCCTTGCACCAAGGCTTCATATTCAGCAGTGTTATTGGAGCATACAAACTGAAATCTAAAAGTTGAATAGTACTTTACTCCTTGAGGTGAAATAAGCATAGCTCCACCTCCTGCACCTTGTCTACTCCTTGATCCATCAAAAAACAGCTGCCATACCTCATTGTCATCCTTGTGGTTTGGCTTGGTGATGCTAGGAATGGGCTAATCTTCTTGATGTATGTAATAGACCCCTAGCTCAGATTCTTCTACTTCTTAATAAGGATCAAAAGCATGCACCTTGTTTTCCCATTCATCAAGAGTTAGATCCAAGATGCTTCCAACCTTGGTGTCAGCTTCATTAGTGCTTGGGTGATCTTCTTGATCAAATGTCGAATAGTTGGCATTGATCTGACTTGGAGTGTAGGGCTCAATGTGGAAGTTTGCAATAGGTTCATACCTAATTGTAGCTTTGGTTCCATACCTCATTCTGAATAGCATGTGTGACCAATCAACAGACAAATATCCTCCAATCTTGGCTGTGAAATATCTTGACAAACATAGGGCAAAGAGTGTGGGAAGGTCTATAACTGATATATCTTGTAAAACAACAACATTTAGACATGCATGCAAGGTAAGACTCAAGTTTCTAATCACCCCAACTGTTTTTACTGCTGTCCCATCCAATTGCACTACTCCTTTGGATATGGTTTCATATTGAAGTCCTAGTTGATCAGCTATTTGCTTGGGCATCACTGAGATACTTGCCCCGGAATCAATCATGCAATTGTGCACCAATTGGTTTCCAATGATTAATGAGATATAAAAAGGAGGGGGCTTCAACATTTTACCTTGATGTCCTCCATGATTCCCTTCAGGTTGGGCAACATTTGTGAGCACTTTCTCTTACATTTGGACTTGTTGATTCGAAGTTGGCCAGTCCTTCATGGCAGCTTATAGCAAATCTCTCTGGCCTGGGATAGATAGGGATTCCCACATTGATATATTTACATTTGTATTCTTCATCTGATCAATGATACTAAATGGTGATGAAGGATCTCTTTTCTGTTCCTTGGTTTGCATATTCATCCCTTGCATGTGGGCAGCAACAACTGGTATTTGAGTTGGTCTACGAGCTGTTCTTGGCTGCCCTTGTGCATTTACAACTGGATTTTATTTGCCAACCATTTGTGGACCCATAAAAGGTTGTGGATTGGTTGGAGCTAATGGTTGTTCTTCACCCAAATTCCTTCTTTTCGACCGTATGTTGGGTGCAACACCTTGAGAGACTGTTTGATTTATGCCACAAAAATCCTCTACCTGCCAGTTCACAAGTGTGGTGTCATTTAGAGCTGATTGCTGCCAGAATGTTTCTTGTTGTTGGTTGTTTCCTTGACTACCCTCACCCTCCACACCAATATTTGTCACCATTAATGCTTGATTCAAGGCACTGTTGAAACACATAGATTGGTTGTGAGGTTCATTGCATGGAAAACACCAATCATACTCCTGCGCAACGTTGTTTTGTGTTGGCACCAATGCCTTAGAGGCAGATATAGCATTTGGATTATAAGGCTGAAATGGTTTGTTGGCAGGAGGCCTTGCTTGATTTAGATTTGTAGCTGGATTGGGTGGTCTATGAGGTTGATATGGTTTCCTGTTAGGCTGAGCTTGAGGCTGGAAGGAAGGTTTAAAACTTTGGGCTTGTTTCCTCTTGAGAGTAACCAGCTCATTACCTAAATTTTGCAATTGCTTCATGACTTCTTGAAGTTCATTTGAGGCACTAGAAGATGAAGTGGAAGCTTCACTTGAATTCTGATTTCTAGGAGTGGGAGAAGGAGCCAAATTAGGTGCTTGATTAGTGTTTGGGCTCTCTAAACTTGGAAACAATGGCATGGGAGGTCTAGGGGCTAGTTTGCCAGCTTGGATCAAACAATTTTCAGCTCTAATGGAAATGGTATAAGCAATGGGGATAATTGTGCCTCCCATGGACTAAATTAACATAGAAATATCATAATTTAGAGCTTTGAGATAGTAAATAAAAGCATCTTCTCCTATTGGCCTGACTGCCACTAGAATTCTCTCCCAAGTCCTTTGAAATCTAAAGTTGAAATCAGTTAGCTGCTCATTGGGAGCTCTCTTGATGGTTGTCAGCTGCTCCAAAAGAGACAAGTTATCTCCCTTTTCTCCAAATTGCTCATGAAGTGCTACACATAGTTGGTTCCAATTTTGAATAGAACTTGAGGCAGGGCTTCTAAACCATTGCAAAGCCTTCCCCTTGAATGAAGATGCCAGCAATTTGACAGTAATTTGCATCTCATTGATTTCATGAATTGCACAAAGGTTGGCAATGTCTTTAACATGATCACCAAGAGTAGTCTGATTCTCTCCAGTGAAGTATGAAATGTTCTTTAAGGCTGCAATTGGAATTGGATTTTGTGCATTGAGAGAAATTTGGCTGCTACCAATGAAATTGACATAGGGGTTGTTTTGTGCCATTCTAATTGGCCTTAGAGCCCTTGTTGATTGAATGAAAGGCCTACCAGGTGGAGGAGTTGAGAGAGTTCTGTTTGGTGGAGATGGAGACTTTTGGATTCTCCTCCCACTTTGCCTTACTCTTGGAGATAACTGTAGATATTCAAACAATGCTTCTTCTTCTCCAACTCTTGACCTTGTAGTGATTCTTCTCATGAGTTTTCAGGTCTGCACTGCTAAAACCAGCTGATTCTTCTTCTTTGGAGTCACCAGATGTGCAACTTATAGCTATTTTAAGAAAGAAAATTGCAGCAGATGCACATCAACTTTTCTGCAATGAAAATGATACCTCTAAGGTCCCACCGGGCATGCCAAAACTGTTGTTGCAAATCAACAGTACCCCTGGATGCAAATTAGGTTTCTAAGTTGATGTTTCAGGCATCTAGTGTGATTGCACAACATTGAAACCTCTCTCCAAGTATGGGACTTGTAAAATGAGAGAGGAATCTCTAGATTAGAGGCTATTTCCTCAAAATCCTCTGATCAGATCTGTTATTTGCACAATTGCAGAGGTTTGAATCCTAATCCTACTCTAGATTCCAAGGAGACAAAGATAGAGAGAGTAAAAGAAACTAAAACTAATGCTAAGGTGATGCACCAAAGGAGTTGTAGACACCTGACTGCATGAAATACACAATCCATAAGGAAACACAGCACAAAACATGCACAAAATTCTCAAAATGTAATGAAAGATCAAGAAATCAATGATAGATATATGAAAGGATTGAGGAATTTAATCACAGAACATATATCAACATTCAGATCCAATACAGTGCATTACAGTGATCTAGAGGAAGAAAAAGTGTTGTATTACATGGAAAGGTAAAAATTTCTTCACAAATTTTGCCAAAGAAGGAAGAAAAGGAAGTTGCAGAGCTGAAAAGGTGTCTCCTCTTACAAAATGAACTCATTCTGGCTTTTACAGTCTAAGCCATGACCCCCAGGAGAGAGAAACACGGGAAAACATGCAAGCCATTCAACCATTGACCAAATTGCATTCAAAATAGCATGGGTGACCTGAAAAACCCATTCCTAGGCATTTTTAACCATGCTGGGAGAGAATGCGAGCCATTCTTCATTAAAATGGTGGTTGAAACGTCAGTTCTGTTCATGGCCACATACCAGAGGTGTTTCTTAATTTTCTCTCTCCAATCTCAACCAAAATGCAAAATTGACCCCAAAATCATGTAGATAATTTCACCATATTTCCATTGATATAAAGAATGTGAAAAACTAAGCTCTGGATCGAAAGATATGGTGATTTGAAGTTTTAGGGCAAAAACAGGCCAAAATCGAATCGGCGGGCAAAAAGTTTGAATTTTTACCTGTCTAGTCTTTGGAACATTTTTCAAATTTTCCCCACACTCCACCACTCTAGGTGCCACATGGCACATTTTTATTGGGCATGGGCCCCTCCTGACCATTTTTTCCTTCGGTTCGCTGTTGTTACAAATTAGCAGCACCCCTGGATGCAAATCAGGTTTCTAAATTGATGTTTTAGGCATCCAGTGTGATTGCACAACATTGAAACCTCTCTCCAAGTATGGGACTTGTAAAAATGATAGAGGAATCTCTAGATTAGAGGCTGGTTCCTCAAACTCCTCTGATTAGATCTATTATTTGCACAACTGTAGAGCTTCACATCCTAATTTTATCCTAGATTACAAGGAGACAGGGATAAGAGATGCAAAAATTGAAACTAAACTAATAAGGGTGATACACCAAAGGAGTGGTGAACATTTTTGCTCATGTAAATAGAAAAAAATAAGAAATTGCAACATAAAACATCATGCACAGGTTGATAAGCTGTAATCAAAGGTTTGAAATGAAACAAACAACACATACAAAGGACTGAAAGCATTCACAGAGCCTGTATTGTGATTTTCAACATCAAAATCCTTTCATTCCAACACCAAAGAGGTAGAAAACTATTACAATCCCTGAAAAGGTCTGATCCTTGCAAAAAATCACTTGCTGAAGGTGAAAACAGAAGCTTGCTGTGCAAAAAAGTGTTCCACCCTTTGAAAAATGAGCCAAATCTGGCTTTTACAGTGCATGGGTCGAGCCTAGGAGAGAGAAAATGTGAAAAAACGTGGGTGCCATTCCCCATTGACAAAAATGCATTAAAAATAGCATGTAGGTCCTTAAAAACCCATGCCCTGACATTTTTGACCATGCTGGAGAAGAATGCGATCCATTTTGCATTAAAATTGGTTGTTGAAACGTCAATTCTATCCATGGGCACTTACCAGAAGAATTTTTTAATTTTCTCCCTCCAAACTTAACCAAAATTCAAAATTTAAAATGGAATCTTGTAGATAATTTCACCAGCTTTCCATTGATATAAAGAACGAGAAACACTGAGCTCTGGATCGAAAGATATGGCGATTTGAAGTTTTAGGGAAAAACAGGGCCAAATTAGGTCGCTTTGATATTTTTGACCTGGACACGTGGCGAGTTCTGATTGGCTGCAGAGCTTGAAAGGGAAAATTTCCCAAAAAAACTCCACCGAGCCATAACTTGAAAAATTCATGGAGTTAGGAGGAAAACTTTACCTTTCTAGAAAGTTGAGAAAGAGCTCTATCCAATGGTGTCATTTCCAGAAGGTTTTGAGTGTGTGGAAAACAAAATATTCTGACTGAGGCATAAGAGAAGGAAAGATGTAAAGGAGTTAGCTAAAAAATGAGCATGGGGCACATTTGGCATAATAGGCGTAGAACACAAAGTGTTGACATGTGAAAATTTGTGCCCAAGGCACAGACTGGAGGCACACAACACAAAGTTTCATCATGCAAACATTCGTGTCCAAGGCACAGGCTGGGGGTGCACAACATAAAGTGTCAACATGTGAACATTTGTGCCCAAGCCACAGGCTAGGGGTGCACAACACAAAGTGTCGACATGAAAAAAATTCATGCCCAAGGCATAGACTGGGGGCACACAACAAAAAGTGATGACATGCAAAAATACGCACCCAAGGCGCATGCTGGGGCGCACAACACAAATTTTTGACATGCAAAAATTCACACCCAAGGCACAGGATGGGGGTACACAACATAAAGTGTCAACATGTGAAAATTTTCACCCAAGGCACACGATGCGGGAGCACAAAACAAAGTATCGACATGTGAACATTCACACCCAAGGCACATGCTGGGGGCACACAACACAAAGTGTCGACATACGAAAATTCATGCCCAAGGTGCAGGTTGGGGGCACACAACACAAATTGTTGACATGTAAAAATTTGTGGCCAAGGTGTAAGATGGGGGTGCATAACACAAAGTGTCAAGATGTGAAAATTTGTGCCCAAGGTGTAGGCTAGTGGATCACAACACAAAGTGTTGACATGTGAAAATTTGTGCCTATGATGCAAGCTGGGAGCGCACAACACAAAGTGTCAACATGCGATAATTTTTTCCAAAGGTGTAGGCTGGGGGCGTACAACACAAAGTGTTAACATGAAAAAATTTGTGCCCAAGGTGTAGGCTGGAGGTGCACAACACAAAGCGTCGACATGTGAAAATTTACGCCCATGGTGCAAGCTAGGCGCACACAACACAAAGGGTCAACATGCGATAATTTGTGCCCAAGGCACAGGCTGGGGGCACACAACACAAAGTGTCGACATGTGAAAATTCATGCCTAAGGCGTAGGCTGGTGCCGCACAACACTAAGTGTCAACATGCAAAAATTTGTGCCCAAGGCGTAGGCTAGGGGCGCACAACACTAAGTGTCGACATGTGAAAATTTGTGCCCAAGGCACAGCCTGCAGGTGCATAACACTAAGTGTCGACATGTAAAAATACGTGCCCAAGGTGCAGGTGGGGGGTGTATAACACAAAGTGTCGACATACGAAAATTTATGCCGAAGGCACAGGCTTGGGGTGCACAACACAAAGTGTCGACATGTAAAAATTTGTGCCCAAGGTGAAGGCTATGGGCACACAACACAAAGTGTCGACATGTAAAAATTTGTGCCCAAGAAGCAGGCTTGGTGCACATAACACAAAGTGTCAACATGGAAAAATTCACATGCAAAGCGCAGGCTGGGGAGCACAACACAAAGTGTTGACATGCAAAAATTCATGCCCAAGGCGCAGGCTACAGGCGCACAACACAAAGTGTCGACATGTGAAAATTATCACTCAAGGTACAAGCTGGGGGCACACAACACAAAGTGTCAACATGCAAAAATTCACACCGAAGGCGTAGACTAGGGGCACACAACACAAAGTGACCACATACAAAAATTCGCACGCAAGGCGCAAGCTGGGGGCGCATAACACAAAGCGTTGACATCTGAAAATTTATGCCCAAGGCACAGGTTGGGGACACACAACATAAATTTTTGACATGCAAAAATTCATGCCCAAGGCGTAGGCTAGGGGTACATAACAAAAAGTGTCGAGATGCAAAAATTTGTACCCAAGGCACAGGCTGGCGGCGCAAATAACTAAGTGTCGACATGTGAAAATTTGTGCCCATGGTGCAAGCTGGGTGCGCACAACACAAAGTGTCAACATGCAATAATTTTTGCCCAAGGCCCAAGCTGCAGGCACACAAAACAAAGTGTTGACATGCAAAAATTTGTGCAAAAGGCGTAGGCTGGGGGTGCACAACACAAATTGTTGACATGTGAAAATTCACGCCCAAGGCGTAGTCTGGGGGTGCACAACACAAATTTGCGCCCAATCGCAGGTTGGGGGCGCACAACACAAAGTGTTGACATGCAAAAAATCATGCCCAAGGCACAGGCTGGGGGCACACAACACAAAGTGTTAACATACGAAAATATGTGCCCAAGGCACAGGCTGAGGGCGCACAACACAAAGTGTCGACATGCAAAAATTTACACCCAAGGCGCAGGATGGGGGCGCACAACACAAAGTGTCGACATGTGAAAATTCATGCCCAAGGAGAAGGCTGGGAGCGCACAACACAAAGTGTCAACATGCGAAAATTCGTGGCCAAGGTGTAAGCTGGGGGCACATAACTCAAAGTGTCGAGATGTGAAAATTCGTTCCCAAGGTGAAGGCTATTGGAGCACAACACAAAGTGTCGACATGTGAAAATTTCTGCCTATGGTGCAAGTTGGGAGTGCACAACAAAAAGTGTCAACATGTGATAATTTTTGCCCAAGGTGCAGGCTGGGGGTGTACAACACAAAGTGTCAACATGCAAAAATTTGTGCCTAAGGCATAGGCCAGGGGTGCACAACACAAAGCGTCGACATGTGAAAATTTACGCCCATGGTGCAAGCTGGCCGCACACAACAAAAAGTATCAAAATGAGATAATTTGTGCCCAATGCATAGGCTAGGGGCGCACAACAAAAAGTGTTGACATGTGAAAATTCACGCCCAAGGCATAAGCTGGGGCTGCACAACACTAAGTTTTGACATGCGAAAATTTGTGCCCAAGGTGCAGGTTGGGGGCGCACAACACTAAGTGTCGACACGTGAAAATTCGTGCCCAAGGCACAGCCTGTAGGTGCATAACACAAAGTGTCAACATGTGAAAATACACGCCCAAGGTGCAGGTGGGCGGCGCATAACACAAAGTGTCGACATGCGAATATTTACGCCCAAGGCGCAGGCTGGGGGCGCACAACACAAAGTGTCGACATGCAAAATTTCGTTCCCAAGGAGAGGGCTGGGGGCACACAACACAAAGTGTCAACATGTAAAAATTTGTGCCCAAGGCATAGGCTTAGGGCACATAACTCAAAGTGTTCACATGCAAAAATTCACACGCAAAGTTCAGGCTGGGGAGCACAACACAAAGTGTCGACATGCAAAAATTCATGCGTAAGGCGCAGGCCAGAGGTGCACAACACAAAGTGTCGACATGCAAAAATTATCACCCAAGCCGTAGGTTGGGGGCACACAACACAAAGTGTCAACATGCAAAAATTCACACACAAGGCACAGGCTGGGGGCGCACAACACAAAGTGACCACATACGAAAATTTGCACGCATGGCGCAAGCTGGGGGCGCACAATACAAAGTGTCGACATGTGAAAATTCATGCCCAAGGCGCAGGTTTTGGACACACAACACAAATGGTTGACATGCAAAAATTCATGCCCAAGGCGTAGGCTGGGGGCGCATAACACAAAGTGTCGAGATGTGAAACTTTGTGCCTAAGGCGCAGGCTGGCAGTGCAAAACACTAAGTGTCGACATGTGAAAATTTGTGCCCAAGGTGCAAGCTGTGCGCGCACAACACAAAGTGTCAACATGCGATAATTTTTTGCCAAGGTGCAAGCTAGGGGCACACAACACAAAGTGTCGACATGCGAAAATTCGTGCAAAAGGCGTAGGCTGGGGGTGCACAACACAAAGTGTCAACATGCAAAAATTTGTGCCCAATCGCAGGTTAGGGGCGCACAACACAAAGTGTCGACATGCCAAAATTCATGCCCAAGGCACAGGCTGGGGGCGCACAACACAAAGTGTCAACATACAAAAATATGTGCCCAAGGCGCAAGCTGGGGGTGCACAACACAAAGTGTCGACATGCAAACATTTGCGCCCAAGGCGTAGGATGGGGGCGCATAACACAAAGTGTCGACATGTGAAAATTTGTGCCCAAGGCGCAGGTTGGGGACACACAACACAAAGTGTCAAAATACAAAAATATGTGCCCAAGGCGCAAGCTGGGGGTGCACAACACAAAGTGTCAACATGCAAACACTTTGCGCCCAAGGCGCAGGTTGGGGGCGCAAAACACTAAGTGTCGACATGTGAAAATTTGTGCCCATGGTGCAAGCTGGCTGCGCACAACACAAAGTGTCAACATGCAATAATTTTTACCCAAGGCGCAGGTTGGGGGCGCACAACACAAATTTCTAACATTTGAAAATTCATGCCCAAGGCGTAGGCTAGGGGTGCATAACACAAAGTGTCGAGATGCGAAAACTTTGTGCCCAAGGCGCAGGTTGGCGGCGCAAAACACTAAGTGTCGACATGTGAAAATTCATGCCCAAGGCACAGACTGGGGGCACACAACACAATGTTTCAACATACAAAAATATGTGCCCAAGGCACAGGCTGGGGGTGCACAACACAAAGTATCAACATGCAAAAATTTACGCCCAAGGCGCAGGATTCTGGCGCACAACACAAAGTGTCGACATGTGAAAATTTGTGCCCAAGGCATAGGCTGGGAGCACACAACACAAAGTGTCAACATGCAAATATTCATGGCCAAGGTGTAAGCTGGGGGTGCATAACACAAAGTGTCGAGATGTGAAAATTCGTGCCCAAGGTGCAGGCTAGTGGAGCACAACACAAAGTGTCAACATGTGAAAATTTGCGCCTATGGTGCAAGTTGGGAGCGCACAACACAAAGTGTCAACATGCGATAATTTGTGCCCAAGATGCAGGATGGGGGCGTACAACACAAAGTTTCAACATTTAAAAATTTGTGCCCAAGGCACAGGCTGGGGGCGCACAACACAAAGCGTCGACACGTGAAAATTTACGCCCATGGTGCAAGCTGGGCGCACACAACAAAAAGTGTCAACATGAGATAATTTGTGCCCAAGGCATAGGCTAGGGGCGCACAACAAAAAGTGTTGACATGTAAAAATTCACGCCCAAGGCATAGGCTGGGGCCGCACAACACTAAGTGTAGACATGCGCAAATTTGTGCCCAAGGAACAGGCTGGGGGAGCTCAACACTAAGTGTCGACACGTGAAAATTCATGCCCAAGGCACAGCCTGTAGGCACATAACACAAAGTCTCAACATGTGAAAATACACGCCCAAGGTGCAGGCGGGGGCGCATAACAAAAAGTGTCGACATGCGAATATTTACGCCCAAGGCGTAGGCTGGGGGCGCACAACACAAAGTGTCGACATGCAAAATTTCGTTCCCAAGGAGAAGGCTGGGGGCACACAACACAAAGTGTCAACATGTAAAAATTTGTGCCCAAGGCATAGGCTTAGGGCACATAACTCAAAGTGTTCACATGCAAAAATTCACACGCAAAGTGCAGGCTGGGGGAGCACAACACAAAGCGTCGACACGTGAAAAATTTATCGCCCATGGTGCAAGGCTGGGCGCACACAACAAAAAGTGTCAACATGCGATAATTTGTGCCCAAGACCACATACAAAAATTTGCACGCATAGGCGCAAGCTGGGGGCGCACAACACAAAGTGAAAGTTTGCCCAACATTTAAAAATTATTGACATGCCCAAGGCATAGGCTGGGGGCGCACAACACATAAGTCAAGATGTGAATCTTTGTGCCCAAGGCGTAGGCTGGCAGTGCAAAACACAAAGTGTCGACATGTGAAAATTTGTGCCCATGGTGCAAGCTGGGCGTGCACAACACAAAGTGTCAACATGCGATAATTTGTGCCCAAGGCGCAGGCTGGGGCGCACAACACAAAGTGTCGACATGTGAAAATTCATGCCCAAGGCGTAGGTTGGGGGTCCACAACACAGAAGTGTCAGACATGCGAAAATTTGTGCCCAAGGCAGGTTGGGGGTGCATCAACACAAAGTGTCAACATGTGAAAATTCATGCCCAAGGTCGCAGGCTGGGGGCGCATAACAGAAAAGTGTCGACATGTGAAAATTTACGCCCAAGGTGCAGGCTGGGGGCGCACAACACAAAGTGTTAGCATGCGAATACCTACGACAGAATGTAAACGCACTGACACAAATATTGAAATGCAAAATTTCGTTCCCAAGGAGAAGGCTGGGGGCACACAACACAAAGTGTCAACATGTAAAAATTTGTGCCCAAGGCATAGGCTTAGGGCACATAACTCAAAGTGTTCACATGCAAAAATTCACACGCAAAGTGCAGGCTGGGGAGCACAACACAAAGTGTCGACATGAAAAAATTATCACCCAAGGCACAGGTTGGGGGCACAAAACACAAAGTGTCAACATGCAAAAATTCACACATAAGGCACAGGCTGGGGGCGCACAACACAAAGTGACCACATACAAAAATTTGCACGCAAGGCGCAAGCTGGGGGCGCACAACACAAAGTGACGACATGTGAAATTTCATGCCCAAGGCGTAGGTTTGGGACACACAACACAAATTGTTGACATGCAAAAATTCATACCCAAGGCGTAGGCTGGGGGCACATAACACATAGTGTCAAGATGTGAATCTTTGTGCCCAAGGCGTAGGCTGGCAGTGCAAAACACTAAGTGTCGACATGTGAAAATTTGTGCCCATGGTGCAAGCTGGGCGCGCACAACACAAAGTGTCAACATGCGATAATTTTTTCCCAAGGCACAAGCTGACGGCGAACAACACAAAGTGTCGACATGTGAAAATTCATGGCCAAGGCGTAGGATGGGGGTACACAACACAAAGTGTCAACATGCGAAAATTTGTGCCCAATCGCAGGTTGGGGGCGCATAACACAAAGTGTCGACATGCGAAAATTCATGCCCAAGGCACAGGCTTGGGGCGCACAACACAAAGTGTCAACATACGAAAATATGTGCCCAAGGTGCAGGCTGGGGGTGCACAACACAAAGTGTCGACATAAGAAAATTAACGCCCAAGGCACAGGATGGGGGCGCACAACACAAAGTGTCAACATGTGAAAATTCATGCCCAAGGCGCAGGTTGGGGACACACAACAAAAATTGTTGACATGCAAAAATTCATGCCCAAGGTGTAGGGTGGGGGTGCATAACACAAAGTGTCGAGATGTAAAAATTTGTGCCCAAGGCGCAGGCTGGTGGCGCAAAACACTAAGTGTCGACATGTGAAAATTCGTGCCCATGTGCAAGCTGGGCGCGCACAACACAAAGTGTCAACATGCGATAATTTTTGCCGGCTGGGGGCGCACAACACAAATTGTCAACATGTGAAAATTCATGCCTAAGGCATAGTCTAGGGTTGCACAACACAAAGTGTTGACATGTGAAAATTTGTGCCCAATCGTAGGTTGGGGGTGCACAACACAAAGTTTCGACATGCGAAAATTCATGCCCAAGGCACAGGCTGGGGGCGAACAACAGAAAGTGTCAACATACAAAAATATGTGCCCAAGGCATAGGCTGGGGGTGCACAACACAAAGCGTCGACATGCAAAAATTTACAGCCAAGGCGCAGGATGGGGGTGCACAACACAAAGTGTCAACATGTGAAAATTCTTGCCCAAGGCGTACGCTGGGGTCGCACAACACAAAGTGTCGACATGTGAAAATTCGTGGCCAAGGCATAAGCTGGGGGCACATAACATAAAGTGTCGAGATGTGAAATTCATGCCAAAGGTGTAGGCTAGTGGAGCACAACACAAAGTGTTGACATGTGAAAAATTTACGCCTATGGTCCAAGCTGGGAGCGCACAACACAAAGTGTCAACATGCGATAATTTGTGCCCAAGGTGCAGGCTGGGGACGTACAACATAAAGTGTCAACATGCAAAAATTTACACCCAAGGCACAGGTTGGGGGCGCACAACACAAAGTGTTGACATGTGAAAATTTATGCCAATGGTGCAAGCTGGGCGCACACAACACAAAGTGTCAACATGTGATAATTTGTCCCCAAGGCACATGCTGGGGGTGCACAACACGAAGTGTCGAAATATGAAAATTCACATCCAAGGCATAGGCTGGGCCGCAACACACTAAGTTTCGACATGTGAAAATTTGTGCCCAAGGTGCAGGCTGGGGGCACACAACACTAAGTGTCGACACGTGAAAATTCGTGCCCAAGGCACAGCCTGCAGGCGCGTAACACAAAGTGTCGACATGTGAAAACACAAAGTGTCGACATGTGAAAATACAAACCCAAGGTGCAGTAAGGGGGCGCATAACACAAAGTGTCGACATGCGAAAATTTACACCCAAGGCGGAGGTTGGGGGTGCACAACACAAAGTGTCGACATGCAAAAATTCGTGCCCAAGGAGAAGGCTGCGGGCACACAACACAAAGTGTCAAGATGTAAAAATTTGTGCCCAAGGCACAGGCTGGGGACCACAACACAAAGTGTCGACATGAAAAAATTCATGCCCAAGGCAAAGGCCAGAGGCGCACAACACAAAGTGTCGACATGCGAAAATTATCACCGAAGGTGCAGGCTGGGGGTGCACAACACAAAGTGTCAATATTTGAAAATTCACACCCAAGGCACATGTTGGGGGTGCACAACACAAAGTGACAACATACGAAAATTTGCACGTAAGGCGCAAGCTGGGGGTGCACAACACAATGTGTCGACATGTGAAAATTCATGCCCAAGGCGTAGGTTGGGGAAACACAACACAAATTGTTGACATGCAAAAATTCATGCCCAAGGCGTAGGCTGGGGGTGCATAACACAAAGTGTCGAGATGTGAAACTTTGTGCCTAAGGCACAGGCTGGCGGTGTAAAACACTAAGTGTCGACATGTGAAAATTTGTGCCCATGGTGCAAGCTAGGCGCGCACAACACAAAGTGTCAACATGCGATAATTTTTACCGAAGGTGCAAGCTGGGGATGCATAACAAAAAGTGTCGAGATGCGAAAATTCACGCCCAAGGCGTAGGCTGGGGGTGCACAACACAAAGTGTCAACATGCAAAAATTTGTGCCCAATCGCAAGTTGGGGGCACACAACATAAAGTGTTGACATGTGAAAATTCATGCCCAAGGCACAGGCTGGGGACGCACAACACAAAGTGGCAACATACGAAAATATGTGCCCAAGGCGCAGGTTGGGGGTGCACAACACAAAGTTTCGACATGCGAAAATTTACGCCAAAGGCGCAGGATGGGGGCGCACAACACAAAGTGTCGGCACGTGAAAATTCCTGCCCAAGGCACAGGTTGGGGAAACACAACACAAATTTTTGACATGCAATAACTCATGCCCAAGGCGTAGGCTGGGGGCGCATAACACAAAGTGTCGAGATGCGAAACTTTGTGCCCAAGGCACAGGATGGCGGCGTAAAACACTAAGTTTTGACATGTGAAAATTTTTGCCCATGGTGCAAGCTGGGTGCGCACAACACAAAGAGTTGACATGCAAAAATTTGTGCCCAATGGCACATGTTAGAGGCACAACATTTGTGAGCATTGACACCCCAACATGCAAGCAAATTTTTTCCCAAGGCGCAAGCTAGGGGCACACAACACAAAGTGTCGACATGCGAAAATTCACGCCCAAGGCGTAGGCTGGGGGTGCACAACACAAAGTGTCGACATGCGAAAATTTGTGCCCAATCGCAAGTTGGGGGTACACAACATAAAGTGTTGACATGTGAAAATTCATGCCCAAGGCACAGGCTAGGGACGCACAACACAAAGTGTCAACATACGAAAATATGTGCCCAAGGCGTAGGCTGGGGACGCACAACACAAAATGTCAAAATGTGAAAATTTACACCCAAGGTGCAGGATGGGGGTGCACAACACAAAGTTTCGACATGTGAAAATTCGTGCCCAAGGCATAGGTAGGGAGCGCACAAAACAAAGTGTCGACATGTGAAAATTTTTGCCCAAGGTGCAAGTTGGGGGCGTACAACACAAAGTGTCGACATGTAAAAATACATATGCAAGGCACAGGGTGGGGGTGCACAACAAAAAGTGTCCACATGCAAAAATTTATGCCCAAGCCGCAGGCTACAGGTGCACAACACAAAGTGTCGACATGCGAAAATTCGTGCCCAAGACGTAGGCCGGGGGCGCACAGCACAATGTTACGACATGTGAAAATTCACGTCCAAGGCGTAGGCTGGGGGCGGACAACACAAATTGTTGAAATGTGAAAATTTTTGGCCAAGGCATAGGCTGAGGGTGCACAAAACAAAGTGTTGACATGTGAAAATTCACACCCAAGGCACAGGCTTCGTGTGCACAACAAAAAGTGACGACATGAGAAAATACGCACCCATGGCGCAAGCTAGGGGTGCAGAACACAAAGTGTAGATGTGCAAAAATTTACACCCAAGGCACAGGCTAGGGGCGCACAATACAAAGTGTCAACATGTGAAAATTTGTGCCCAAGGCACAAGCTGGGGGTGCACAACACAAAGTGTCGACATGTGAAAATTCACACCTATTGCGCAGGCAGAGGGTGCACAACACAAAGTGTCGACATGTGAAAATTCACACCCAAGGCACAGGCTAGGGGAGCACAACACTAAGTGTCAACACGTGAAAATTCGTGCCCAAGGTTGCTGGCTGGGGACACACAACACAAAGTGTTTACATGTGAAAATTCATACCCAAGGCGCAGGTAGCAGGCGCACAATACAAAGTGTCGACATGTGAAAATTTATGCCCAAGGCGTAGGCTGGGGGCGCACAACACAAAGTGTCGACATGGGAAAATTTTTGGCCAAGGCATAGGCTGAGGTGCACAAAACAAAGTGTCGACATGCAAAAATTTGTGCCCAAGGCACAAGCTGGGGTGCACAACACAAAGTTTCGACATGTGAAAATTCACACCCAAGGCACAGGCTAGGGCGCACAATACAAAGTGTCAACATGTGAAAATTCACACCCAAGGCACAGGCTAGAGGCACACAACACAAAGTGTCAACATGTGAAAATTTGTGCCCAAGGTGAAGGCTGGGGGCGCAAAACACAAAGTGTCAACATGTGAAAATTCACACCCAAGGCGCAGGCTGTGGGCGCACAAAAAAAATTGACCACATACAAAAATTCGTGCCCAAGGCATAGGTTGGGGGTGCAATACAAAAAGTGTCGACATGTGAAAATTCGTACCTAAGGCTCAGGCTCGGGGCGCACAACACAAAGTGTCGACATGCAAAAATTTGTGCCCAAGGTGAAGGTTGGGGGCGCAAAACAGAAAGTGTCGACATGCAAAATTTCTCTCCCAAGGCGCAGGCTGGGGTCACACAAAACAAATTATCGACATGTGAAAATTCACACCCGAGGTGCAGGATAGGGGCAGACAACAAAAAGTGTCGACATGTGAAAATTCATGCACAAGGTACAGGCTGGGGGCACATAACATAAAGTGTCATCGTGTGAAAATACTAGCCCAGGGTGCAGGCTAGGGGCACACAACACAAAGTGTCGACATGTAAAACTTCATGCCTAAGGTGTATGCTTAGGGTGCACAACAGTAAGTGTCGACATGCAAAAATTTGTGCCCAAGGCGCAGGCTAGGGGAGCACAACACTAAGTGTCAACACGTGAAAATTCGTGCCCAAGGACAAACAACCTACTGGGCGTGCCACAAACACAAAGTGTCGACATGTGAAAATATGCACCCAAGGTGCAAGCGAGGGGCGCATAACACAAAGTGTCAACATTGAAAAATTTACGCCCAAGGCGTAGGCTGGGGGCGCACAACACAAAGTGTCGACATGTAAAAATTCGTACCCAAGGTGAAGGTTGGGGGCACACAACAGAAAGTGTCGACATGTAAAAATTCTTGCCCAAGGAGTAGGCTTGTGGCACACAACACAAAGTCTCCACATGCAAAAATTCACATGCAAGGCGCAGGCTGGGGAGCACAACACAAAGTGTCGACATGCAAAAAGTCACGCCCAAGGGTGCAAGCCGAAGAGGCCACACAAACACAAAGTGTCGGACATGTAAAAATATCACCTAAGGCGAAGGCTGGGGGCGCACAAAACCAAAGTTCAACATGTGAAAATTCCACCCAAAGGTGCATTTGCGGGGGGGCCACACAAACACAAAGTGACAACATACGAAATTCCACACCCAAGGTGCAAGAGGGGGGTGGGGGGGACACAACACAAAGTGCGACATGCGAGAATTCATGAGAACAAGGCGCAGTGGTTGGGGGCATACAACACAAATGTCAACATGCAAAAAAATTCATGCCCAAGGCCCGTAGGTCTGGGGCGCATACACCAAGTGTCGAGTGTTAAACTTTTCCATTTTGCAAGCTGGGCGTTGCATAATACAAAGTGTCAACATGCGATAATTTGTGCCCAAGGCGCAGGTTGGGGAGCGCAACAACACAAAATGTCGACAATGCACAAATTTGTGCCCAAGGCGTAGGCTGGGGTGCCCATCACTAATGTTGACATGCAAAAATTTTTGTGCCAATGCGCTAGGTTGGGGGTGCCTAACAAATGTCGACCTGTGAAAATTCATGCCTAAGGAACAGGCTGGTGGCACACAACACAAAGTGTCAACATGTGAAAATATGTGCCCAAGGCACAGGCTGGGGCACACAACACAAAGTGTCGACATGCGAAATTTTTTGCCTAAGGCGCAGGCTGAGTTGCGCACAACACAAAGTGTCGACATGCGAAAATTTGTGCCCAAGGAATTGGCTGGGGGTGCACAACACAAAGTGTCGATATGCTAAAGTTTTTGCCCAAGACGCAGTTTGGGGGTGCATAACGCAAAGTGTCAACATGTGAAAATTCACACCGAAGACATAGGCTATGGGTGCACAACAAAAAGTGATGACATGCGCAAATATGCACAAAAGGTGTAGGCTTGGGGCGCACAACACAAAGTGTCAACATGTGAAAATTTGTGCCCAAGGCGTAGGCTAGGGGTGCACAACATAATTTGTCCTACTTGTAAAATTCACACACCAGACGCAATGCAAGGGGTACACAACACAAAGTGTCGAACATGCTTAAAATTCCCACCCAAGGGTAGTAGGGAGTGCACAACACAAAGTGTCAACATCCATAATTTCCACCAAAGGGCCGCAGTCGGGGGGGGAGCCACAACAAAAAGGGAAAAATGAAGAAATTATGTGTCCACGGTTAGGTTTGGGGGAAAAACAAGCACAATGTGTTTAAATGAGAAAAATCTGCCAAGGTGCAGGTAGGGGGCGCACAACACAAATTCGTAGGCTGGGGGTACCCAACACAAAGTGTCGACATGTGAAAATTTGTGCCCGAGGAGTAGGCTGGGGGCATGCAACACAAAGTGTCGAAATGTAAATATTCACACTCAATGAGCAGGCTGGGGGCGCACAACACAAAGTGTTGACATGAAAAAATTCTCACGCAAGGCGCAGGCTGGGGAGCACGACACAAAGTGTTGACATGCAAAAATTCACACCAAGGCTAAGCTAGAGGTAAACAAACACCAAAAGTGTTGACATGCAAAATTCCACGCACAAGTTGCAGGCTGGGGGGCGCCCAAACCAAAGTCAAAATATAAAAATTTACACAAAGGCACAGGTGGGGGCGCCACAACACACGTGACTACCATACACAAAATTCGTGTGAAACGTGTAGGATGGGGGCGCACAACACAAAGGTCGACATGTGAAAATTCACACCCAAGGCGTAGGCTGGGAAGCACAACAATAAGGTCGAAATGTGAAAATGTGTGTGCGAGGAGCAGGCCAAGCGTAGCGCACAAAACTAAGTGTTCGACACGTTGAAAATTCGTGCCCAAGGCACAACTGGGGGGGCACAACACAAAGTTTCGACATGTGAAAATATGTGCCTAAGGCGTAGGTGGGGGGGCATAACACAAAGTGTTGACATTTGAAAAATTTACACCCAAGGCGTAGGTGGGGGGAACAACAAAGTGTTGACATGTAAAAAATTCATGCCCAAGGCGGAAGGCTAGGGCACACAACACAAAGTGTCGGACATTTTTAAAATTCATGCCAAAAAAGGCACCGGCTGTGGGGCCAAACAAAAAAATGTGTTGACATGTAAAAAATTCAACACGCAAGGCGTTAGGCTGGGGAGCACAACACAAAGTGTCGACATGTAAAAATTCACTCCCAAGGGGCAGGCCAGAGCGCACAACACAAAGTGTCAACAGTGAACATTATCAACCCAAGGCGCAGGCTGGGCTGCCGCACAAAACACAAAGTGTGCCAGCGAAAATTTGGCCCAAGGAATTGGCTGGGGGTGCACAACACAAAGTGTCGATATGCTAAAGTTTTTGCCCAAGACGCAGTTTGGGGGTGCATAACGCAAAGTGTCAACATGTGAAAATTCACACCGAAGACATAGGCTATGGGTGCACAACAAAAAGTGATGACATGCGCAAATATGCACAAAAGGTGTAGGCTTGGGGCGGCACCAACAACCAAGTGTCAAACATGTGGGAAAATTTGTGCAAAGCGTATAGGCTAGGGTGCACAACAAAAAGTGTCGAACATGTGAAAATCACCACCCAAGACGAGGATAAGGGTGGTACACAACACAAAGTGTCGACATGCATAAATTCCCACCCAAGGCGTAGGTAGGGAGTGCACAACACAAAGTGTCAACATGCATAAATTTCCACCCAAGGCGCAGTCTGGGGGAGCACAACACAAAGTGACAACATGAGAGAATTTGTGTCCAAGGTGTAGGTTGGGGGCAAACAACACAATGTGTTAACATGAGAAAATTCATGCCCAAGGTGCAGGTAGGGGGCGCACAACACAAATTCGTAGGCTGGGGGTACCCAACACAAAGTGTCGACATGTGAAAATTTGTGCCCGAGGAGTAGGCTGGGGGCATGCAACACAAAAGTGTCGCAAATGTAAATATTCACCCATGAGTTCAGGCTGGGGCGCTCACACAAAGTGTTGACATGAAAAAATTCTCACACGCAAGGCGCAATGGCTGGGAGCACGAGCACAAATTGTTGACATGCAAAAATTCACAACACACCAGGCTCAGGCTAGAGGCGCACAACACAAAGTGTTGACATGCAAAAATGTCACAGTCACAATTTGCAAGTCTGGGGGCGCACAACACAAGTGGTCAAAATATAAAAATTTACACCCCAGGGGCCAAAAACACAGGCTTGGGGCGCACAACACAAAGTGACTACATACAAAATTCGTGTGACACGTGTAGGATGGGGGCGCACCACACAAAAGTGTCGACATGTAAAAATTCACAACCCAAGGCGTATGCTTGGGCAGCACAAACAATAAGTGTCGACATGTTAACATTTTTGTGCGAGGAGGCGCAGGCCAGGTGCGACAAAACTAAGTGTCGACACGTGACATTCTGCCCAAGGCCCAAACCTGGGGTGGCACACACAAATTTTCCGACTGTTGAAAATTGTGCCTAAGGCGTAGGTGGGGGGCTCATAACACAAAGTGGTTGACATGTTAAAATTACACCCAAGGCGTAGGTTGGGGGGGGGGCACAACACAAAGTGTTGACAATGTAAAAATTCATCCCAGGCGAAGGCTAGGGCACACAACCCAAGTGTCGACATTTAAAATTCATGCCAAAGGCCACATGCTTGGGGGCACACAAAAAAATGTTTGACCTGTAAAAACATCACACCAGAGGCGTCGGCTGGGGAGCCAACACAAGTGTCGACGATGTACAATTCACCCTCCCAGGTGCCTACGGCCGAGGCGCACAACACAAAGTGTCAACATGTAAAATTCTCACCCAAGGCGCAGGCTGGGGGTGCACAACACAAAATGTCACATTTAAAATTCACCACCAAGGTGCAGCTAGGGCACACCACAAAAAGTGCCCACATGAAAAATTCACACCAAAGCAAAGCTGCTGGGGGCGCAAAACCAAAGTGTCGACATGTGAAAATTCATGCCCAAGGCACATGTTGGGGCACAATAAAACTTTCCGACATGCAAAAATTCATCCCCATACGGTATGCTAGGCACATAACCCAAAAGTTTCCAATCGAAAGTTTTGTGCCAAAGTGCAAGCCGGCGGCGCACAACACAAAGTGTCGACATTTGTAAAATTTGCGCCCATGGTGCACTCTGGTGCGCACAACAACAAAGTTTCAATAAACATCTATTATTTTGCCAAGGCCAGCTAGGGCGCCAACAAAAAAGTGTCAACATGTGGAAAAGTCGCACCCAATCCATGGCCTGGGGGTGTACACGCAAAGTTTCGACATGTGAAAATATGTGCCCAAGGCGCAGGTTGGGGGGTCACCACAACACCATGTGTCGACATTTGAAAAGTCATGCCCAAGGCTAGGATAGGGGCACACAAAACAAATGTGTCAACATGGTGAGAATACGTTCCAAATGTGCATGATGGGGCCGCACACACAAAGTTTCGACTACGAAATTTACGCCCGAGGCGCAGGATGGGGGCGCAACAACACAAATGTCGACATTTAAAATTCATGCCCAAGGCATAGGTTGGGGGCACATCCCAAAATATGTTGATAATTGAAAATTGTCACCCAAGGCGCCTGCGGGGGTGTACAACACAAATTGTCGAACATGTTAAAAATTCCACACCCAATGGATGGCTGTGGGCGTCAACAAAAAGTGCCTACATTCGAATCACAACCCAGGTGTATCTAGGGGCGCACAACACAAAGAGTCAACATGTAAAAACTTGCACCCAAGGGTAGGTTTGGGGCACACAACAAAAAAGTGCGACATTTTGAAAATGCGCACCCAATTTTTAAGCGGCAGGGGGCACATAACACAAATTTGACAGCATAAATTCCCACCGAAGGCGCGGCAGGGGTGAGCACAAAACACAAAGTGTCGCATGATAAATTTGCAGCAAGGTGCAGGCTGGGGGGCTCATAACACAAAGTGACAACATGAGAAATTTGTGGACAAGGCGCAGGTGGGGGCACATAGAACACGAAGTGGTTGACTGTGAAAATTTGTGCCCAAGCACAGGCAGGGGGCACACACACAAATGGTCGACATGTGAAAATTTATTCCCAAGACGTAGGCTGGGAGCGCACCACTACAAAGTGTCAACAGATGAAAAATTCGATGCCCGATGCGTAGGTGGGGGCATTGCAACACAAAGTATCGACATGTAAAAACTCATGCCCGAGGCAGCAGGCTGGGACGCAACAACACAAGTGTTGACATGCAAAAATTCACGTAAGGCGCAGGACTGGGGAGCAACACAAAGTGTCGACATGAAAAAATTCTCACACAAGGCATAGGCTGGGGGTGCACAACCACAATGTGTCAACATGTTAAAAATCACACCAAGGTGCAGGTTGGGGGCACACCAACAAAAGTGCCACATATGCAAATTCGTGCCAAAGGCGACGCTAGGGGCGTACAACACCAAAGTTTTGACATGTGAAAATATGCACCAAGCGTAGGCCGGGGGAACAGGGAAGGGAACATAACAAAAAAGTTCAACATGTGAAAAAGTCATGCACAAAGCATAGGCTGGGGTACACATCACAAAGTGTTACATGTGAAAATTTTGCGCCAATGCGCAGGCTGGGGGCGCACACACCAGTGTTGACAAATGAAAATTCTCCGCAAGGCGCAGGCTGGGGAGCACGACACAAAGTGTTGACATGCAAAAATTCACACCCAAGGCTCAGGCTAGAGGCACACAACACAAAGTGTTGACATGCAAAAATTCACGCACAAGTTGCAGGCTGGGGGCGCACAACACAAAGTGTCAAAATATAAAAATTTACACCCAAGGCACAGGCTGGGGGCGCACAACACAAAGTGACTACATACAAAAATTCGTGTGAAACGTGTAGGATGGGGGCGCACAACACAAAGTGTCGACATGTGAAAATTCACACCCAAGGCGTAGGCTGGGGAAGCACAACAATAAGTGTCGACATGTGAAAATTTGTGTGCGAGGCGCAGGCCAGGTGCGCACAAAACTAAGTGTCGACACGTGAAAATTCGTGCCCAAGGCACAACCTGGGGGGGCACAACACAAAGTTTCGACATGTGAAAATATGTGCCTAAGGCGTAGGTGGGGGGCGCATAACACAAAGTGTTGACATTTGAAAATTTACACCCAAGGCGTAGGTTGGGGGGGCACAACACAAAGTGTTGACATGTAAAAAATTCATGCCCAAGGCGAAGGCTAGGGGCACACAACACAAAGTGTCGACATTTAAAAATTCATGCCAAAGGCACATGCTTGGGGCACACAAAAAAATGTGTTGACATGTAAAAATTCACACGCAAGGCGTAGGCTGGGGAGCACAACACAAAGTGTCGACATGTAAAAATTCACTCCCAAGGTGCAGGCCAGAGGCGCACAACACAAAGTGTCAACATGTGAAAATTCTCACCCAAGGCGCAGGCTGGGGGTGCACAACACAAAATGTCAACATGTAAAAATTCACACCCAAGGTGCAGGCTAGGGGCACACAACACAAAGTGACCACAGAAAAATTCACACCAAAGGCAAAAGCTGGGGGCGCAAAACACAAAGTGTCGACATGTGAAAATTCATGCCCAAGGCACAGGTTGGGGGCACAATAAAAAAATTTCCGACATGCAAAAATTCATGCCCAAGACGTAGGCTAGGGGCACATAACACAAAGTGTCCAGATGCGAAAGTTTGTGCCCAAAGTGCAAGCCGGCGGCGCACAACACAAAGTGTCGACATGTGAAAATTTGCGCCCATGGTGCACGCTGGGTGCGCACAACACAAAGTGTCAACATGCTATTATTTATGCCTAAGGCGCAGGCTAGGGGCGCACAACACAAAGTGTCAACATGTGAAAATTCGCACCCAAGGCATAGGCTGGGGGTGTACAACGCAAAGTTTCGACATGTGAAAATATGTGCCCAAGGCGCAGGTTGGGGGCACACAACACAATGTGTCGACATGTGAAAATTCATGCCCAAGGCATAGGATAGGGGCACACAAAACAAAGTGTCAACATGTGAGAATACGTGCCCAAGGTGCAGGATGGGGCCGCACAACACAAAGTTTCGACATACGAAAATTTACGCCCGAGGCGCAGGATGGGGGCGCACAACACAAAGTGTCGACATTTAAAAATTCATGCCCAAGGCATAGGTTGGGGGCACATAACAAAATATGTTGATATGTGAAAATTTTCACCCAAGGCGCCTGCTGGGGGTGTACAACACAAAGTGTCGACATGTGAAAATTCACACCCAATGGATAGGCTGTGGGCGTACAACAAAAAGTGACGACATTCGAAAATACACACCCAAGGTGTAGGCTAGGGGCGCACAACACAAAGAGTCAACATGTGAAAACTTGCACCCAAGGCGTAGGCTTGGGGCACACAACAAAAAGTGTCGACATTTGAAAATTCGCACCCAAGACGCAGGCAGGGGGCACATAACACAAATTTTTGACATGCATAAATTCCCACCGAAGGCGCAGGCAGGTGGCACAAAACACAAAGTGTCGACATGCATAAATTTGCAGCCAAGGTGCAGGCTGGGGGCTCATAACACAAAGTGACAACATGAGAAAATTTGTGCCCAAGGCGCAGGTTGGGGGCATAGAACACGAAGTGTTGACATGTGAAAATTTGTGCCCAAGGCACAGGCAGGGGGCACACAACACAAAGTGTCGACATGTGAAAATTTATGCCCAAGACGTAGGCTGGGAGCGCACACTACAAAGTGTCAACATATGAAAATTCATGCCCGATGCGTAGGCTGGGGGCATGCAACACAAAGTATCGACATGTAAAAACTCATGCCCGAGGAGCAGGCTGGGGACGCACAACACAAAGTGTTGACATGCAAAAATTTACACGTAAGGCGCAGGCTGGGGAGCACAACACAAAGTGTCGACATGAAAAAATTCTCACACAAGGCATAGGCTGGGGGTGCACAACACAATGTGTCAACATGTAAAAATTCACACCCAAGGTGCAGGTTGGGGGCGCACAACACAAAGTGACCACATATGCAAATTCGTGCCAAAGGCGCAAGCTAGGGGCGTACAACACAAAGTTTTGACATGTGAAAATATGCACCCAAGGCGTAGGCCGGGGGAACATAACAAAAAGTGTCAACATGTGAAAATTCATGCACAAAGCATAGGCTGGGGGTACACATCACAAAGTGTCTACATGTGAAAATTTGCGCCCAATGCGCAGGCTGGGGGCGCACAATACAAAGTGTCGACATGTGAATATTTACACCCAAGGCGCAAGCTAGGGGCACACAACAAAAAGTGTCGACATGAAAAAATTCATGCCCAAGGCATAGGCTTGGGGTGCATAAAACAAAGTTTGGAGATGCAAAAATTAGTGCCCAAGGTGCAGGCTGGCAGTGCACAACACAAAGTGTCGACATGTGAAAGATGCGCCCATGGTGCAAGCTGGGTGTGCACAACACAAAGTGTCAACATGCGATAATTTTTTCCCAAGGCACAGGCTGGGGGCACACAACACAAAGTGTCAACATGCCAAAATTTGCACCTTAGGCACAGGTTCGGGGCGCATAACACAAAGTGTCGACATGTGAAAATTCGTGCCCAAGGCACAGGCTGGGGGCACACAACACAAAGTGTCAACATGTGAAAATATGTGCCCAAGGAGTAGGCTGGGGGCACACAACACAAATTTTTGACATCATAAAATTTATGCCCAATGTGCAAGCTGGGGGTGCACAACAAAAAGTGTTGACATGCGAAAATTCGTGCCCAAGGCATAGGCTAAGGGTGGACAACACAAAGTTTCGACATGTCAAAATTTGCACCCAAGGTGTAGGCTGGGGGTGTTGTTATCCAAAATGTGACCCCTACTCATTTTGTGGCTAACTCCTCTCATTCTTCCCTCTCTTGTGCCTCAGTCACAAAATTTTGCTTTTAAGGCACTCAAAACCTTATGGAAATGGCACCATTGGATAGAGCTCTTTCTTAGCTTTCCAGAAAGGTAAATTTTTCCTCCTAACTCATGTATTTTTCAAGTTATGGCTTGGTGGAGTTTTGTGGGAAAATTTCCCCTAGAAGGCCCGCAGCCAATCAGAACTCGCCACATGTCCAGGCCAAAAATATAAAAGCGACCCGATTTGGCCCTGTTTTGCCCTAAAACTTCAAATCGCCATATCTTTTGATCCAGAGCTCGGGTTTTTGCGTTCTTTATATCAATGGAAAGCTGGTGAAATTTTGTACAAGATTCCGAGGTCAATTTTTTATTTTGGTGGAGTTTAGAGAGATAAAATCAAAAAATTCTTTTGGCATGTGGTCATGAATAGAAATGACGTTTCAACCACTAATTTTAATGAAGAATGGCATACATTCTCTCCCAGCATGGTTAAAAATGTCAGGGAATGGGTCTGTCAAGTCACCCATGCTATTTTGATGGCATTTTAGTCAATGGTTGAATCCCTTCCACGCTTTCCCGTGTTGCTCTCTCCTGGGCTCATCCCTTGCACTGTAAAAGCCAGATTTGGCTCATTTTTCAAAGGGTTGAACATTTTTTATGTATGGAAAGCTCCCTTTTTCACCTTGGAAGTGATTTAGCGGAATAATAGACCTTTTCTAGAAACAGCAACTATATTTTTGCCTTTCAGGTGTTTGAATGCAAGTGATTTTGATGTTAAAATAACAATACAGGCCTTGTGATTAGTTTTTATCCTCTGCTGGTGTTGTTTGCCTAATTTCTAACACTTCATTACAGCTATCAGTTTGTGCATGTTGTTTTTTTTACATTTTATGAACTATGTCAATTTGCAGAAGTAAAAAATGCTCACCACTCCTTTGGTGCATCACCTATTAGCATTAGTTTTAGTTCTTTCTTTTTGCATTTTCTATCCTTGTCCCTTTGAAATTTAGAGTAGATTTAGGAGTTTGAACCTCTGTAATTGTGCAAGTAAAATAGTTGATCAAAGGAGTTGAGGAACCAGCCTCTAATCTAGAGATTTCTCTTCGATTTTTGCAAGTCCCACACTTGGGAAGATGATTCAATGTTGTGCAATCACACTGGATGCTAGTATGATCAAACTAGAAATCTGATCAACATCCAGGGGGTGCTGCTGATTTGCAACAACAGTTTTGGCATGCCCGGTGGGACCTTACAGGTCTTCCACTTTATCTTTGATAGGTTGGTGTGTTCCTGTTAAAGCTCCAGCCTTTTGGAGGAACTTTCAAAAGCACATCTGGCGAATCCATCTGGTAAACAACTCATTCTCTAAGTTGCAGACCTGTTTTCCATTCATTTCCATCCATTCTTCTTTCCATCATTTTTATTCTTTTGCATTCCATGAAGTTGTGCAATCATGACTTCATTTCCATCATGGAATTCACATTTACAACAGCAGTATATCACACCTCCAACATGTTTTACAAATCCTCCAAATCAACATTTTGATCAAATTCAAAATCAGCATGTCTACCCATATGAGCAGCAGTGCCAAAGTCAGTTTAGATATGAAGCATGTCAAGCACAAGGGTATACTGGTTGTGAGGGTAGTTAAGAAGAAAATGTAGATCTTCTAGAACAAATCCAAAAGATGGAGGTAAACATGGTGCAATCCAGGGCTCAAGCACAAATGAAAGCATTTAGAATCAGTTGTAGAGCACCTTGTTCATTGGTGGGACCTTTTCCAAGGCATTACAGCCCTTAAGAGAAGCTAGACTTCATGATTACTACACTACCATTGCTTGCAAATTGGACTGAAGGAATAAAGGTGTATGAAAGGATTATTCAACAACCTTGTCAACAGGTAAGCACACCATTTCATGCCTTTTCTCTCCCTCTTTCCCAATCTGTTTTATCTCAGCAGTGTCAAGTTTTAAACTCTCCATCTGCTGTCCCAAGTGTTGAATCCATTTCTCCATTCCCTAGTCTTCCACCCCATCTCAATTCTTTTGTCCTTTTCCCTTCCAAACAGCCATTTCCTCCAAAGAAACAAGAGTTCCTACCTCCTCCACCACCAACAAAAATTTGCAAAATCAATTGAGTTACAATCCACTTCTCCTCTTGCATTCCCAAATCCATGTTGGGAGGATAAAAATCAGAATGCCAATCAAGGAAAATAGCAGCAGAAAGAAGAGCCAAACAAGGATGAAGAAATTCAAAGTCTGAAGAGTTGGGCTCTTAAATTTGGGACGACAAAGATCCGCTTGATGGTTAAGCCTTTAGAAAAGGTTGGAGTTGGAAAACAAGTGGTGGTTAAGATTGAATTTGCTGCAGGAAGAGAAGAGCAAAAAGAAGAAGCAGATCAACAATCAGTTTTCTTAGAAAGTAGTTTCCATGTTAGCATTCTATTTGAAGAGAATGCTGATTCAATTCAAGTTGCACAATCAGTCATGGAGGAAGAAAGCTCTGAAGAAGATCCTACAGTCCCAACTTGTCCTCTAGAGCAGCAGATCGAAGAGTTTGACTTAATGAACTTCGTGCTAGAGGAAGAGTTCTATCAAGAACAAGATTGTCTTCAAGTAGTAGAAGAGGGAGAAGCTGCTCCAAATCCAAAAGAAGAGGAGCACATTCTAGTTGTGGAGGAGAAAATTTCAGATCCAAGGGCTTTGAACATAAGGCAGGCTACAGTAGAACCTTCAGTTCTTCTTTCTACTTCATCGCTCTCATGTTCTAGTGCTGAAGAAAAGTTTGATCTTTCAAACTTAATGTTGGAGGATGAAAGAAACCATGATGATCAAGTTACAGATCAAGAGGAAACTATGGAGGAAGTTGAGCATTTGCATCAGGAAAACCATGAGGTAGTGTATCTGTCAGATTTGGAGGACTGTTTTGATGAAGAAGAACTGGTTGAGTTTCCACCATTCTCTCTTTCATCTTCCACGTCCCAAATACTTGAGCCTGTTGTCATGAAGGAGAGCATTCATTTGCAGCAGCCTGCATCTTATAGCAGCTCTTTGGAACCAAGATTGGAAGATTTTAATCTTTCATGTTCTTCATTGGAGGAAGAGAAAGGGCAGAAAAGTCCTACCATTGCTTCCACATCACCCACCCAAGAAGGTCTACAAGAAGACTCCATTTTTGGAGTTCAAAATCAGGGCAATGGGTATACTCAAAGGACCATACCTTGCCCAATCAGGTATCTGGCTTCATTCAAACCAAAGGAGAAGTCACAATCAGTCATGCTTTCTCCTAAGCATGAGGATGAGCTACAAAGAACCAAGGATCAGTTGTCATATGTCTCCAATCCACATGCAGAACAACTAAAAGAGGTATTGAATTTTCCTTCACCTGATACCTTGATGATTTGGGTGGAAGACCAGCTTCTTATTGATTTTCCATTCATCCAATCAGCCATGTTCAATGCCAAATCAGTTGCATGGTTGCCAATTTTGAAGAAAGGAAGCTATTTTGCACAACCAGTTGCAGGATTTGTTTAGCCCACTTTTGCTTCCAGTTAGAGTAGGAAAGGTAGTTTTGCTTTTAGTAAAAGAAGTTCTTGTGCACACTCTGCATGTTCCATTTTCAAGAATGTATGAACCTTTAGTTTTGTACATAGTTTTTGTGGTGCTGGTTTTGCTCTTGCGCAGTCCATTTCAGTGGGTTTCCAAGTGGCTCAGAGAGGAGGTTTTCAAAGTTCAGATCAGTTTGTAGGCTACAACTCATGACTCCATGCCCACTGGATGCTTCAGGCAACTGGTAACTTCATCCAGCAGGTAGATGACCCCTCTGAGTCACCAAAATTGTTATCCAAAATGTGCCCCCTACTCATTTTGTGGCTAACTCCTCTCATTCTTCCCTCTCTTGTGCCTCAGTCACAAAATTTTTCTTTTCAGGCACTCAAAACCTTCTGGAAATGGCACCATTAGATAGAGCTCTTTCTTAGTTTTCTTGAAATGTAAAGTTTTCCTCCTACCTCATGTATTTTTCAAGTTATGGCTCGATAAATTTTTTGTGGGAAATTTTCCCCTAGAAGGCCCGTAGCCAATCAGAACTCGCCACGTGTCCAGGCCAAAAATATCAAAGTGACCCGATTTGGCCCTGTTTTGCCGTAAAACTTCAAATCGCCATATCTTTCGATCCAGAGCTCAGTTTTTTACGTTCTTTATATCAATGGAAATATGGTGAAATTATCTACAAGATTCCATTGTCATTTTTTCATTTTGGTTTAGTTTGGAGAGAGAAAATCAAAAAACACTTTTGGCACATGGTCATGAACAGAAATGACATTTCAACCACCGATTTTAATGAAGAATGGCACGCATTCTCTCCCAGCATGGTTAAAAATGTCAGGGAATGGTTCTGTTAGGTCACCCATGTTGTTTTGATGGCATTTTGGTCAATGGTTTAATCCCTTCCACATTTTCCCGCATTTCTCTCTCCTGGGCTCGTCCCTTGCACTGTAAAAGCCAAATTTGGCTCATTTTTCAAAGGGTTGAACATTTTTTGTGTATGGCAAGATCCCTTTTTCACCTTGGAAGTGATTTAGTGGAATAAAAAACCTTTTCTAGAAACTGCAACTATATTTTTTCCTTTCAGGTGTTTGAATGCAAGTGATTTTGATGTTAAAATAACAATACAGGCCCTGTGATTAGTTTTTATCCTCTGCTGGTGTTGTTTGCCTAATTTCTAACACTTCATTATAGCTATCAGTTTGTGCATGTTGTTTTTGTTGCATTGTATGAACTGTGTCAATTTACAGAAGTAAAAAATGCTCACCACTCCTTTGGTGCATCACCTATTAGTATTAGTTTTAGTTCTTTCTTTTTTGCATTTTCTATCCTTGTCCCTTTGGAATTTAGAGTAGATTTATGAGTTTGAACCTCTGCAATTGTGCAAGTAAAATAGCTGATCAGAGGAGTTGAGGAACTAGCCTCTAATCTAGATATTTCTCTTCCATTTTTGCAAGTCTCATAGTTGGGAAGAGGATTCAATGTTGTGCAATCACACTGGATGCTAGTATGATCAAACTATAAATCTGATCAACATCCAGGGGGTGCTGCTGATTTGCAACAACAGTTTTGGCATGCCTGGTGGGACCTTAGAGGTCTTCCATTTTATCTTTGATACGTTGGTGTGTTCCTGTTAAAGATCCAGCCTTTTGGACACACTTTTAAAAGCACATCTGGTGACTCCATCTGGTAAACAACTCAATCTCTAAGTTGCAGACCTATTTTCCATTCATTTCCATCCATTTTTCTTTCCATCATTTTCATTCTTTTCCATTCCATGAAGTTTTGCAATCATGACTTCATTTCCATCATGGAATTCACATTTACAACAGTAGTATATCACACCTCCAACATGTTTTACAAATCCTCCAAATCAACATTTTGATCAAATTCAAAATCAGCATGTCTACCCATATGAGCAGCAGTGCCAAAGTCAGTTTGGATATGAAGCATGCCAAGCACAAGGGTATGTTAGTTGTGAGGGCAGTCAAGAAGAAAATGTAGATTTGCTAGAACAAATCCAAAAGATGGAGGTAAACATGGTGCAATCTAGGGCTTAAGCACAAATGAAAGCATTTAGAATCGGTTGTAGAGCACCTTGTCCATGGGTGGGACCTTTTCCAAGGCATTACAGCCCTCAAGAGAAGCTAGACTTCATGATTACAACACTACCATTGCTTGCAAAGTGGACTGAAGGAATAAATGTGTATGAGAGGAGTATTCAACAACCTTGTCAACAGGTAAGCACACCATTTCATGCCTTTTCTCTCCCTCTTTCCCAATCTATTTTATCTCAGCAGTGTCAAGTTTTAAACTCTCCATCTGTTGTCCCAAGTATTGAATCCATTTCTCCATTCCCTAGTCTTCCACCCCATCTCAATTCTTTTGTCCTTTTCCCTTCCAAACAGCCATTTCCTCCAAAGAAACAAGAGTTCCTACCTCCTCCGCCACCACAAAAAATTGCAAAATCAATTGAGTAACAATCCACTTCTCCTCTTGCATTCCCAAATCCATGTTGGGAGGATAAAAATCAGAATGCCAATCAAGGAAAATAGCAGAGAAAAGAAGAGCCAAACAAGGATAGAGAAATTCAAATTCTGAAGAGTTGGGCTCTTAAATTTGGGATGACAAAGATCCCCTTGATGGTTAAGCCTTTAGAAAAGGTTGGAGTTGGAAAACAAGTGGTGGTTAGGACTGAATTTGCTGCAGGAAGAGAAGAGCAAAAAGAAGAAGCAGATCAGCAATCAGTTTGCTTAGAAAGTAGTTTCCATGTTAGCATTCTATTTGAAGAGAATGCTGATTCAATTCAAGTTGCACAATCAGCCATGGAGGAAGAAAGCTCTGAAGAAGATCCTACAGTCCCAACTTGTCCTCTAGAGCAGTAGATCGAAGAGTTTGACTTAACGAACTTCGTGCTAGAGGAAGAGTTCTATCAAGAACAAGATTGTCTTCAAGTATTAGAAGAGGAAGAAGCTGCTCCAAATGCAAAAGAAGAGGAGAACATTCTAGTTGTGGAGGAGAAAATTTCAGATCCAAGGGCTTTGAACACAAGGCAGGCTACAGAAGAACCTTCAGTTCTTCTTTCTACTTCATCCCTCTCGTGCTCTAGTGATGAAGAAAAGTTTGATCTTTCAAACTCAATGTTGGAGGATGAAAGAAACCATGATGATCAAGTTACAGATCAAGAGGACACTATGGAGGAAGTTGAGCATTTGCATCAGGACAACCATGAGGTAGTGTATCTGTCAGATTTGGAGGACTGTTTTGATGAAGAAGAACCGGTTGAGTTTCCACCATTCTCTCTTTCATCTTCCACGTCCCAAATACTTGAGCCTGTTGTCATGAAGGAGAGCATTCATTTGCAGCAGCCTGCATCTTATAGCAACTCTTTGGAACCAAGATTGGAAGATTTTAATCTTTCATGTTCTTCATTGGAGGAAGAGAAAAGGCAGAAAAGTCCTACCATTGCTTCCACATCACCCACCCAAGAAGGTGTACAAGAAGACTCCATTTTTGGAGTTAAAAATTAGGGCAATGGGTATACTCAAAGGACCATACCTTTCCTAATCAGGTATCTGGCTTCATTGGAACCAAAGGAGAAGTAACAATCAATCATGCTTACTCCTAAGCATGAGGATGAGCTATAAAGAACCAAGGATCAGTTGTCATACCTCTCTAATCCAAATGCAGAACAACTAAAATAGGTATTGAATTTTCCTTCACCTGATACCTTGATGATTTGGGTGGAAGACCAACTTCTTGTTGATTTCCATTCATCCAATCAGCCATGTTCAATACCAAATTAGTTGCATGGTTGCCAATTTTGAATAAAGGAAGCTATTTTGCACAACCAGTTGCAGGGTTTGTTTAGCCCACTTTTGCTTCCAGTTAGAGTAGGATAGGTGGTTTTGCTTTTAGTAAAAGAAGGGCTTGTGCACACTTTGCATGTTCCATTTTGGAACATGTATGACCCTTTAGTTTTGTACATAGTTTTTGTGGTGCTGGTTTTGCTCTTGCGCAGTCCATTTCAGTGGGTTTCCAAGTGGCTCAGAGAGGAGGTTTTCAAAGTTCAGATCAGTTTGCAGGCTACAACTCATGACTCCATGCCTAATGGATGCTTCAGGAAACTGGTAACTTCATCCAGCAGGTAGATGATCCCTCTGAGTCACCAAAATTTTTATCCAAAATGTGCCCCCTTCTCATTTTGTGGCTAAATTCTCTCATTCTTCCCTCTCTTGTGCCTCAGTCACAAAATTTTGCTTTTCAGGCACTCAAAACCTTCTGGAAATGGCACCATTGGATAGAGCTCTTTCTTAGTTTTCCAGAAAGGTAAAGTTTTCCTCCTAACTCATGTATTTTTCAAGTTATGGCTCGACAGAGTTTTTGTAGGAAATTTTCCCCTAGAAGGCCCACAGCCAATCAGAACTCGCCACGTGTCCAGGCCAAAAATATCAAAGCGACCTGATTTGGCCCTGTTTTGCCCTAAAAATTCAAATCGCCATATCTTTTGATCCAGAGCTCAGTTTTTCACGTTCTTTGTATCAATGGAAATATGGTGAAATTATCTACAAGATTCCGGGGTCAATTTTGCATTTTGGTGGAGTTTGGAGAGAGAAAATCAAAAAACACTTCTGGCACGTGGTCATGAACAGAAATGACGTTTCAACCACTAATTTTAATGAAGAATGGCTTGCTTTCTCTCCCAGCATGGTTAAAAATGTCAGGGAATGGGTCTGTCAGGTCGCCCATGCTGTTTTGGTCAATGGTTGAATCCCTTCCACGTTTTCCCATGTTTCCCTCTCCTGGGCTCGTCCCTTGCACTATAAAAGCCAGATTTGGCTCATTTTTCAAAGGGTTGAACATTTTTTGTGTATGGAAAGCTCCCTTTTTCACCTTGGAAGTGATTTAGTGGAATAACAGACCTTTTCAAGAAACTGCAACCGTATTTTTTCCTTTCAAGTGTTTGAATGCAAGTGATTTTGATGTTAAAATAACAATACAGGCCTTGTGATTAGTTTTTATCCTCTACTGGTGTTGTTTTCCTAATTTCTAACACTTCATTACAGTTATCAGTTTGTGCATGTTGTTTTTGTTACATTTTATGAACTGTGTCAATTTGCAGAAGTAAAAAATGCTCGCCACTCCTTTGGTGCATCACTTATTAGCATTAGTTTTAGTTCTTTCTTTTTGCATTTTCTATCCTTGTCCCTTTGAAATTTAGAGTAGATTTAGGAGTTTAAACCTCTGCAATTTTGCAAGTAAAATAGCTGATCAGAGGAGTTGAGGAACTAGCCTCTAATCTAGAGATTTCTCTTCCATTTTTACAAGTCCCACACTTGGGAAGAGGATTCAATGTTGTGCAATCACACTGGATGCTAGTATGATCAAACTAGAAATCTGATCAAAATCCAGGGGGTGCTGCTAATTTTTAACAACAGGCGCACAACACAAAGTGTCAACATGTGAAAATTTGTGAACAAGGCACAAGTTGAGGGTGCATAAAACAAAGTGTCGACATGCAAAAATTCACACTCAAGGCACAGGCTGCGGGCACACAACAAAAAGTGATGACATGAGAAACTATGCACCCAAGGCGTAGGTTGGGGGTGCACAACACAAAGTGTTGACATGAAAAAATTTCCACCCAAGGCATAGGCTGGGGGCACACAACACAAAGTGTCAACATGTTAAAATTTGTGCGCAAGGCGCAGGATGGGGGCACACAACACAAAGTGTCGACATGTGAGAATTCACACCTAATGCACAGGCAGAGGACGCACAACACAAAGTGTCGACATGCATAAATTCCCACCCAAGGTGTAGGCTGGGGGCACACAACACAATGTGACCACATGCTAAAATTCGTGCCCAAGGTTACAGGCTAGGGGCACACAACACACAGTGTTTACATGCGAAAATTCATAACCAAGGCACAGGAAGGGGGTGCACAACATAGTGTCGACATGTGAAAATTTATGCCCAAGGCGTAGGCTGGAGGCACACAACAAAAAGTGTCGACACGGGAAAATTTTTGCCAAAGACGTAGGCTGGGGGCACACAACACAAAGTTTCGACATGTAAAAATTCACGCCCTAGGCGCAGGCTGGGGGCGCACAACACAAAGTGTCGACATGCAAAAATTCACACGCAAGGTGCAGGCTGGTGAGCACAACACAAAGTGTAAACATGTAAAAATTCATGCCCAAGGCACAGGATAGAGGCACACAACACAAAGTGTCGATATGTAAAAATTCATGCCTAACGCGCAGGCTAGGGGCGAACAACACAAAGTGTCAAGATGTAAAAATTCACACCCAAGGTGCAGGCTGGGGGCGCACAACAAAAATTGACCACATACGAAAATTCATGCCCAAGGCACAGGTTGGGGGCGCACAACACAAAGTGTCGAAATGTGAAAATTCATGCCCAAGGCGCAGGATGGGGGAGCACAACACAAAGTTTTGACATGCAAAAATTTCTGCCCAAGGTGCAGGCTCGGGGCGCAGAACACAAAGTGTCGACATGCAAATATTATCTCATAAGGTGCAGGCTGGGGTCGCACAAAACAAAGTGTTGACATGTGAAAATTCACACCCGAGGTGCAGGCTAGGGGCACACAACAAAAACTATCGACATGTGAAAATTCACACCCAAGGTTCAGGCTGGGGCCGCACAACACAAAGTGTCGACGTGTGAAAATACACGCATAGGGCACAGGTTGGGGGCGCATAACACAAAGTGTCGACATGTGAAAATTTAAGCCCATGATGCAGGCTAGAGATGCACTACACAAAGTCTCGACATGTAAAAATTTGCGCCCAAGTCACAGGATGGGGGCACACAATACAAAGTGTCGACATGTGAAAATTTTTTCCCAAGGCGCAGGCTGGGGGCGCACAACACAAAGCGTTGACATGTGAAAATTTACACCCACCGTGCATGTTGGGCACGCATAACACAAAGTGTCAACATGTTGTAATTTATGCCCAAGGTGCAGGCTGGGGGCACACAACACAAAGTGTCGACACGAGAAAATTCGTGCCCAAGGCATTGGCTGGGGGTGCACAACACTAAGTGTCGACATGTAAAAATTTGTGCCCAAGGTGCAGGCTGGGGGCGCACAACACTAAGTTTCGACATGCAAAAATTTGTGCCCAAGGTGCATGTTGGGGGCGCAGAACACAAAGTGTTGACATGTGAAAATTATCTCCCAAGGCGCACGCTGGGATCACACAAAAAAAAGTGTCGACATGTGAAAATTCACACCCGAGGTGCAGGCTAGGGGCACACAACACAAAGTGTCGACATGTGAAAATTAGCACCCAAGGTATAGGCTGGGGCCACACAACACAAAGTTTCGACGTGTGAAAATACGCGCCCAGGGCGCAGGCTGGGGGTGCATAACATAAAGTGTCGACATGTGAAAATTTACGCCCAAGGCGCAGTCTGGAGGCACGCAACACAAAGTCTCAACATGTAAAATTTCGTGCCCAAGTTACAGGATGAGAGCATACAACACAAAGTGTCGACATTCGAATATTCGTGCCCAAGGCGCAGGCTGTGGGTGCACAATACAAAGCGTTGACATGTGAAAATTTATGCCCATGGTGCAAGCTGGGCACACATAACACAAAGTCTCAACATGCGTTAATTTATGCCCAAGGCGAAGGGTGGGGGCGCACAACACAAAGTGTCGACATGTGAAAATTCGCGCCCAAAGCGTAGGCTACGGGCACACAACACTAAGTGTCGACATGTGAAAATTTGTGCCCAAGGCGCAGGTTGGGGCGCACAACACAAAGTGTCGACATGTAAAAATATGTGCCCAAGGTGAAGGCTGGGGGCACACAACACAAAGTGTCCACATGTAAAAATTCCTACCCAAGGCGCAGGCTTGGGGCACACAACACAAAGTGTCGACATGCAAAAATTCACATGCAAGGCGCATGCTAGATAGCACAACACAAAGTGTCGACATGCAAAAATTCACGCCCAAGGTGCAGGCTAGAGGCACACAACACAAAGTGTTGAGATGCAAAAAATTTCACCTAAGGCGCAGGCTGGGGGTGCACAACACAAAGTGTCAACATGTGAAAATTCACACCCAAGGCGCAGGCTGGGGATGCACAACACAAAGTGACACCATACAAAAATTTGTGCCCAATGTGCAGGATGGGGGTGCACAACACAAAGTGTCGACATGGGAAAATTTGCACCCAAGGCACAGGTTGGGGGTGTATAACACAAAGTGTTGACATGCAAAAATTTGTGCCCAAGGTGCAAGCTAGGGGCGTACAACACAAAATGTCAACATGTGAAAATTTTTGCCCAAGGCACAAGCTGGGGCCGCACAACACAAAGTGTCGACCTGTGAAAACACGTGCCCAAGGCGCAAGCCAGGGGAACACAACACAAAGTGTCGAAATGTGAAAATTTGCACCCAAGGCGCAAGCTGGAGGCACATAACACAAAGTTTTGACATGCAAAAATTCATGCCCAAGTAACAGGTTGGGGACACACAACACAAAGTGTCAACATGTGAAAATTCACACCCAAGGCATAGGTTGGGGGCACACAACACAAAGAGTTAACATGCAAAAATTCACTCCCAAGGCATAGCCTGGGGGTGCACAACATAAAGTCTCAACATGCAAAAATTCTCGCCCAATGCACAGGCTAGGGGCGCACAACACAAAGTGTCAAAATTTGAAAATTTACACCCAAGGCATAGGCTGGGGGCACTTAACGTAAAGTATCGACATGTGAAAATTCACACCCAAGGCGCAGGCTGGGGGCGCTTAACACAAAGTGTCGACATGCAAAAATTCACACGCAAGGCGTAGGCTGGGGAGCACAACATAAAGTGTCGACATGTAAAAATTCATGCCCAAGGCATAGGCTAGAGGTGCACAACACAAAGTGTCGATATGTGAAAATTCATGCCTCATGCGCAGGCTGGGGGTGAACAACACAAAGTGTCAACATGTGAAAATTCACACCCAAGGCGAAGGCTGGGGGCGCACAACAAAAATTCGTGCCCAAGGCACAGGTTGGGGGTGCACAACACAAAGTGTCGACATGTGAAAATTCATGCCCAAGTTGCAGGCTGGGGGCGCAGAACGCAAAGTGTCGACATGTGAAAATTATCTCCCAAGGCGTAGGCTGGGGACACGTAAAACAAAGTGTCGACATGTGAAAATTCACACCTGAGGTGCAGGTTGGGGGCGCACAAAACAAAGTGTTGACATGTGAAAATTTGAACCCAAGGTACAGGCTGAATCCGCATAACACAAAGTGTCAACATGTGAAAATACACACCCAAGGCGCAGGATGGGGGTGCATAACACAAAGTGTCGACATGCGAAAATTTAAGCCCAAGGCGTACGCTGGAGGTGCACTACACAAAGTCTCGACATTTAAAAATTTGCGCCCAAGTCATAGGATGGGGGCACACAAAGCAAAGTGTCGACATGCAAAAATCCATTCCTAAGGCGCAGGATGGGGGTGCACAACACAAAGCGTCGGCATGTGAAAATTTACACCCATGGTGCAAGTTGGGCACGCACAACACAAAGTGTCAACATGCGAGAATTTATGCCCAAGGCGCAGGCTGGGAGAACACAACACAAAGTGTCGACATGAGAAAATTTGTGCCCAAGGGATAGGCTTGGGGCATACAACACTAAGTGTCGACATGCAAAAATTTGTGCCCAAGGTGTAGGCTTGGGGCGCACAACACTAAGTATCGACATGCAAAAATTCATGCCCAAGGCAAAGCCTGGGGGTGCACAACAATAAGTGTTGACATGTGAAAATACGAGCCCAAGGCGCAGGAGGGGGGCGCATAACACAAAGTGTCGACATGTGAAAATTTATTCCCAAGGCGCAGGTTGGGGGCACACAACACAAAGTGTGGACATGTAAAAATTCATGCCCAAGGCGAAGGCTGGGGGCACACAACACAATGTGTCAACATGTAAAAATTTTTGCCCAAGGCACAGGCTTGGGGCACACAACACAAAGTGTTGACATGTAAAAATTTACATGCAAGGCGCATGCTGGGGACCACAACACAAAGTGTCAACATGCAAAAATTCACGCCTAAGGCGCAGGCCAGAGGCACACAACACAAAGTGTCGACATGTGAAAATTCTCACCCAAGGCGCAGGCTGGGGGCGCACAACACAAAGTGTCAACATGTGAAAATTCACACCCAAGGGGCAGGCTGGGGGCGCACAACACAAACTGACCACATATGAAAATTTGTACCCAAGTCACAGGATGGGGGTGCACAACACAAAGTGTTGACATAAGAAAATTTATACCCAAGGAGCAGGCTGGGGGCGCATAACACAAAGTGTCGACATGCAAAAATTTGTGCCCAAGGTGCATGCTCGGGGCGCATAAAATAAAGTTTTGACATGTAAAAATTCTCACCTATGGCGCAGGATGGGGGCACACAACACAAAGTGACGACATGTGAAAATTTGCATCCGAGGTGCAGGCTGGGGGCGTACAACACAAAGTTTCGACATGTGAAAATTCACGCCCAAGGCACAGGCTAGGTCCGTACAACACAAAGTGTCGACATTTTAAATTACACGCCCAAGGTGCAATGCGGGGGAACACAACACAAAGTGTTGACATGCAAAAATTTGCGGCCAAGGCGTAGGTTGGAGGTGCACAACACAAAGTGTTGACATGTGAAAATTTGCACCCCAGTCAAAGGCTGGGGGCACACAACACAAAGTGTCAACATGTTAAAATTCATGCCCAAGGCACATGCTGGGGGTGCACAACACAAAGTGTCGACATGTAAAAATTCACTCCACAGGCATAGGCTGGGGGTGCATAACAGAAAGTGTCGACATGTGAAAATTCTCACCCAATGCACAGGCTGGCGGCGCACAACACAAGTTGTCAACATTCAAAAATTTGCACCCAAGGTGCAGGCTGGGGGCACCTAACGCAAAGTATCGACATGTGAAAATTGAAACCCAAGGCGCAGGCTGGGGGCACACAAAATTCACGCCCAAGGTGTAGGTTGGTGGCCAAAAACACAAATTGTTGACATGCAAAAATTCACACGCAAGGCGTAGGCTGGGGAGCACAACATAAAGTGTCGACATCCAAAAATTCACGCTCAAGGCACAGGCTAGGGGCACATAACACAAAGTGTCGACATGCAAAAATACGCACCCAAGGCACAAGCTGGGAGCACACAACACAAAGTGTCGACATGTGAAAATTTGTGCCCAAGGCAGAGGCTGGTGGTGCACAACAAAAAGTGATAACATGTGAAATACGCACCCAAGGATCAGGCTGGGGGCGCACAACACAAAGTGTTGACATGCAAAAATTTGTGCCCAAGGCGCAGGTTGGGGGTGCCGAACACAAAGTGTCAACATGTGAAAATTTGCACCCAAGGTGCACACTGGGGGTGCACAACACAAAGTGTTGACATGTGAACATTCACACCCAGGGCATAGGTTGGGGGCGCACAACACAAAGTGTCAACATGTGAAAATTCATGCCCAAGGCACAGGTTGGGGGCACACAACACAAATTGTCGACATGCAAAAGTTTGTGCCCAAGGCGTAGGTTAGGGGCGCATAACAAAAACTGTCGAGATGCAAAAATTCATGTCCAAGGCACAGGCTGGCGGTGGATAACACAAAGCGTTGACATGTGAAAATTTGCACCCATGGTGCAAGCTGGGCACGTACATCACAAAGTGGCAACATGCGATAATTTGTGCCCAAGGCGCACGCTGGACGCACACAACACAAAGTGTTGAGATTCAAAAATTTACGCCCAAGGAGTAGGCTGGGGGAACACAACATAAAGTGTCGACATGTGAAAATTTGCACCCACGGCGCAGGCTAGGGGTGCACAACACAAAGTGTTGACATGTAAAAATTTGTGCCCAAGGCACAGGCTGGGGGCGCATAACACAAAGATTTTACATGTAAAAATATGTGCCCAAGGCGTAGGCTAGGGGCACACAACACAAAGTGTCGACATTCAAAAATTTACGCCCAAGGCGCAGGCTTGGGACGCACAACACAAAGTGTCGATATGTGAAAATTCATGCCCAAGGCGTAGGCTGGGGGTGCACAACACAAAGTGTCGAAATGTGAAAATTCACACCCAATGTAGAGGCTACAGGCACACAACAAAAAGTGATGACATGCGAAAATATGCACCCAAGGGGTAGGCTGCGGGTGTACAACACAAAGTGTCGACATGAGAAAATTCATGCCCAAGCCACAGACTGGGGGCGCACAACACAAAGTGTCAACATGTGAAAATTTGTGCCCAAGGCGTAGGTTGGGGGAGCACAACACAAAGTGTCGACATGTGAAAATTCACACTCAAGGCGCAGGAATGGGATGCATAACACAAAGTGTCGACATGTATAAATTCCCACCCAAGGCGTAGGTTGGGAGTGCATAACACAAAGTGACCATATGTGAAAATTGGTGCAAAAGGTGCATGCTAGGGCACAAAACACAAAGTGTTGACATACAAAAATTCGTGCCCAAGGCACAGGAAGGGGGCACACAACACAAAGTTTCGTCATGTGAAAATTTACGCCCAAGGCGTAGACGAGGGGCGCACAACACAAAGTGTCAAAATGTAAAAATTCGTGCCCAAGGCGTAGGCTAAGGGCCCACAACACAAAGTTTCAACATGTAAAAATTTATGCCCAAGGCGCAGGCAGGGGGTGCACAAAAAAAGTGTCAACATGTAAAAATTCACACGCAAGGCGTAGGCTGGGGAGCACATGACAAAGTATCGACATGAAAAAATTCACGCCCAAGGCTTAGGCTAGAGGAACATAACACAAAGTGTCAACATGTAAAAATTCGTGCTCAAGGTGCAGGCTGGGGGCGCACAACACAAAGTGTCAACATGTGAAAATTCACACCCAAGGTGCAGGTTGGGGGCACACAACAGAAAGTGACCACATACAAAAATTCGGGCCCAAGGAGCAGGCTGGGGGTGCACAACACAAAGTGTCGACATGTGAAAATTCACACCCAAGGCGCAGGCTGGGGGGCGCACAACACAAAGTGTCGACATGCAAAAATTTTTGCCCAAGGTGCAGGCTGGGGGTACACAACACAAAGTCTCAACATGCGAAAATTCTTTCGCAAGGCGCAGGCTGGGGACACACAAAACAAAGTGTCAACATACGAAAATTCACACCCGAGGTACAGTCTGGGGGTGCATAACACAAAGTGTCAACATGTGAAAATTAGCACCCAAGACACAGGATGGGGCCGCACAATACAAAGTGTCAATGTGTGAAAATACATGCCCAAGGCGTAGGCTGGGTGCACACAACACAAAGTGTTGACATGCGAAAATTCACACCCAAGGTGTAGGCTTGGGGTGCACAACATAAAGTGTTGACATGCCAAAATTTGTGCCCAAGGCGCAGGCTGGGGGCGTAAACCACAAAGTATCGACATGTGAAAATTAATGTCCAAGGCACATGCTGGGGGCGCACAACACAAAGTTTCAACATGTGAAAATACGCACCCAAGGCAAGGGATGGGGGCACACAACAAAAAGTGTTGACATGCAAAAATTTACACCCAAGGCTCAGGCTGGGGGCGCACAACCCAATGTGTCGACATGCAAAAATTCTTACCCAAGGCATAGGCTGGGGGCACACAACACAAAGTGTCGACATGTAAAAATTCATGCCCAAGGCGCAGGATGGGTGTGCACAACAAAAAGTGTCGAAATTCAAAATTCACACGCAAGGCGCATGCTGGGGAGCACAACACAAAGTGTCGACATGGAAAAACTCTCACCAAAGGCGCAGGCTGGGGGTGCACAACACAAAGTGTCAACATGTAAAAATTCACACCCAAGGCACAGTCTGGGTACGCACAACACAAAGTGACCACATACAAAAATTCGTGACCAAGGCATAGGCTGGGTGTGCAAAACAAAAAGTGTCGACATGTAAAAATTCATGCACAAGGCGTAGATTGGCGGCGCACAACACAAAGTGTCGACATGCAAAACGTTTTTAACAAGGTGCAGGCTGGGGGCGCACAACACAAAGTGTCGATATACAAAAATTATCACCCAAGGCATAGGTTGGGGGTGTACAAAACAAAGTGTTGACATGTGAAAATTCACACCCAAGATACAAGCTGGGGGAGCACAACATAAAGTTTCGACATGTGAAAATTTGCACCCAAGGCACAGGCTGGAGCCGGACAACACTAAGTGTCGACGTGTGAAAATACGTGCCCAAGGCGCAAGCTGGGGGCACACAACACAAAGTTTCGACATGTGAAAATTCATGCCCAAGGCGTAGGCTGGGGGAGCACAACACAAAGTGTCGACATGTGAAAATATGCGCCCAAGGCACACGCTGGGGGTGCACAACACAAAGTGTCGACATGCAAAAATTTGTGTCCAAGCCACAGGCTGGGGGCGCTAAACACAAAGTGTCGACATGTGAAAATACACTCCCAAGGCAAGGGCTGTGGGCACACAACACAAAGTGTCGACATGAAAAAATTTACACACAAGGCGCATGATGGAGGCGCACAACACAAAGTGTCAACATGCAAAAACTCTTGCCCAAGGCACAGGTTGGGGAGCACAACAAAAAATTTTGACATGTAAAAATTCATGTCCAAGGTGCAGGCTAGAGGCAGACAACATAAAGTGTCGACATGTAAAAATTCTCACCCAAGGCGCAGGCTGGGGGCGCATAACACAAAGTGTCAACATGTGAAAATTCATACCTAAGGTGCAGGTTGGGTACGAACAACACAAAGTGACCACATACGAAAATTCGTGCCCAAGGCGCAGGCTGGGGGCACAAAACGCAAAGTGTCGACATACAAAAATTCTCACCCAAGGCATAGGATGGGGGCGTACAACACAAAGGGTCGAAATGCAAATTTTTTTTCCCAAGGTGCAGGGTGGTGGCGCACAACACAAAGTGTTGATATGTGAAAATTCTCACCCAAGGCGTAGGCTGGGGGTAGATAAACAAAGTGTCGACATACGAAAATTCACACCCGAGGAGTAGGCTGGGGGAGCACAGCACAAAGTGTCGACATGTGAAAATTTGTGAACAAGGCACATGCTGGGGCCACATATGACAAAGTATCGACGTGTGAAAATACGCATCCAAGGTGGAAGCTGGGGGCGCACAAAGTGTCGAAATGTGAAAATTCATGCCCAAGTCACAGGCTGCGGGCACACAACACAAAGTGTCAACATGTGAAAATTCACACCCAAGGCACAGGTTGGGTATGCACAACACAAAGTGATCAGATACGTATATTCCTGCCCGATGCGCAGGTTGGGGGCACAAAACACAAAGTGTTGACATACAAAAATTCATGCCCAAGGCGCAGGAAGGGGGCACACAACACAAAGTTTCGTCATGTGAAAATTTACGCTCAAGGCGTAGGTGAGGGACGCACAACAAAAAGTGTCAAAATGCAAAAATTCGTGCCCAAGGCGTAGGCTAAGGGCCGACAACACAAAGTTTCAACATGTAAAAATTTATGCCCAAGGCGCAGGCTGGGGGCGCACAAAAAAAAGTGTCAACATGCAAAAATTCACACGCAAGGCGTAGGCTGGGGAGCACATGACAAAGTATCGACATGAAAAAATTCACGCCCAAGGCGTAGGCTAGATGAACATAACACAAAGTGTCCACATGTAAAAATTCATGCTCAAGGTGCAGGCTGGGGGCGCACAACACAAAGTGTACACATGTGAAAATTCACACCCAAGGTGCAGGTTGGGGGCGCACAACAAAAAGTGACCACATACAAAAATTTGGGCCCAAGGCACAGGATGGGGGTGCACAACACAAAGTGTCGACATGTGAAAATTCACACCCAAGGCGCAGGCTGGGGCCGCACAACACAAAGTGTCGACATGCAAAAATTTTTGCCCAAGGTGCAGGCTGGGGGTACACAACACAAAGTCTCAACATGCGAAAATTATTTCGCAAGGCACAGGTTGGGGACGCACAAAAAAAAGTGTCGACATATGAAAATTCACACCCGAGGTAAAGTCTTGGGGCACACAACACAAAGTGTCAACATGTGAAAATTAGCGCCCAAGGCACAGGATGGGGCTGCACAACACAAAGTGTCGACATGTGAAAATACATGCCCAAGGCATAGGCTGGGTGCACACAACACAAAGTGTCCACATGTGAAAATTCACACCCAAGGTCTAGGCTTGGGGCGCACAACATAAAGTGTCGACATGCCAAAATTTGTGCCCAAGGTGCAGGCTGGGGGTGTAAAACACAAAGTATCGACATGTGAAAATTTCTGTCCTAGGCATAGGCTGGGGGCACACAACACAAAGTGTCGACATGTGAAAATACACACCCAAGGAAAGGGATGGGGGCACACAACACAAAGTGTCGACATGCAAAAATTTACACTCAAGGCGCAGGCTGGGGGCGCACAACCCAAAGTGTCGACATGCAAAAATTCTTACCCAAGGCGTAGGCTGGGGGCACACAACACAAAGTGTCGACATGTAAAAATTCATGCCCAAGGTGCAGGATGGGGGTGCACAACAAAAAGTGTCAATAGGTTTCACTCGGAATTGTTTCATTCCTTTTAGAAACAGATAAGGTTAGGGGCTAGAAGGAATACCTGTAGAATGTCGAGATGGTGTGCGCGTACCGTAGAGAAAGATCAGGCTGATTGTGAAGAACTCCTTTTTGTCTTGGAAGAACTACCTGTAAATAAGAACACAAGACCACAAGATTTTTATTAGACAGTAAATGAGGAAACTGCCTTGGGCCCAGGAAATATAAAACTTCCTTTCGAAGGTGGTCAGTTTCCCTGCTAATATGAATTAACACAAAAGACTGTAAAATATCAATTAAGTTGCTTCATTGAACTGGGTAGGGGAAAGGCTGGTTTTCTGGTTTTGATCAGAGGAACCGATGCCGGTTACTGATAACCGATGCCGGTTACTGATAACCGATACCGGTGGATTCTAGGATCTATAGGTTGGTCGCTTTATGTGGTAGTTGTGTTGTTTGTAAGGCTGTATATAGGTGGTATTAGGAAATAAGGTGATGAGAGGTAGATGAATGATAGTTAGAGGTAATATGCATGCTGGGTAGTGGATTCAGGGATGGATTTATGAGGACTGTAATTCAAAAGGCATAAGAAATGTTATAACAGAGGACATGCGAGATGTGACTTACTGGTTTTGACGAAGATGCAAGCTGATCTCCTTTGCTATAAACACTTCTGGTATTTCCACTCATCTCTGCTCGGTCAAGTGAAGGTCTGGACTCTCTCGATCGCTCCCAATGATCTATGTTGATTCAAAAATCATTCGACCCTTGATTTTGGTTCAGGGAGCCCATTTACAGGGAGCCAATGGCAGTTACGTAACCGACGGCGGTCGAGTAGGAACCGGCATCGGTAAGGAAAAAGTAGGCTATTTTTAGTAAAATAGCCCACCTTCCCTGCTTTTCTCTTGAGAGATCAGTTGCGGGCTTGGTCAAGTGGCTAGAAGGTCGGTTTTGGGTGCGAGTAAGGAGGCATTATTTATGGATGTGAGTCTAGACCAAGTCATAGGTCTTAATTAGGTTAGTTTAGGGTTAGGGCTAGGTCATGATGAGGTGGCAAAATGAGGTGGCAGGTAAGGTGATGGTGGATTTATCAATTACAAGGTAATTAATAAATAATTGTGTAAGGTTTAGGTGATGAGGTTAAGTTGCGAGATGAGATGCGGGTCACAAGGGGTCGTAAGACACAAATTTGGTGTCTACATTAGCCCCTTATTGTCGTGTAGCTTGTTTTGTAAAGTTACACGGACAATAATATGAAGTGGTTTCCCCTGTTAAGGGTATAGGTAATCCCCCTCAAATATATCACAGATTGAGTGAACGGGAAATCAGGGATAGGGTTGATAAAGGGTAAATGGGGTAGAGGGGATGGTAAGATGGTGGGGTAGGTCCAAGGAAGCAGACGCATGGTAAAATGCAATAGTATGACTAGGGTACATGATTTGACCAACAAACCAGTAGTGCATAGGCAAAGGTCGATAGTTTATCCAAACAAGGGTGATATAATCCTGGTATCCAAGGCATAGGAAGTAGCTCCAGGGTATATAACAGGTAAGGTATAGGAACATTTAGGCATGTTCGGCAGTACCAAATGGTTGGTTTGGTTGAGATAAATGTCACGGTCTAGGTCTGAGCAAAGTTGGTTGACAGATCAAGTTAAGGACCCTAATCATGCTAAAACACGAATACGTGAGCTCGATTGAAAAAAAAACTACAGGATGGGAGGATAAAAGTGGATGGTTTTGATTTTGGGTAAGGTATTGGAGTGATACGGCCGTGGGTCAGGCCGAGTTGTTGGGTTACAACCTTGGGTCGGGCCAAATGGGTAGGGCGAGGCCTTGGGTCGGGCCGGTTGGTTAGGGCGAGGTCTTGGGGCGGGCGGGTTGGCTAGGGCGAGGCCTTGGGTCGGGCCCCGGTAGGGTAGGGCGAGGCCTTGGGTCGGGCCGGTTTGTTAGGGCAAGGCCTTGGGTCGGGCCGGTAGGGTAGGGCGAGGCCTTGGGTCGGGCCGGTTTGTTAGGGCGAGGCCTTGGGTCAGGCTGGTAGGGTAGGGCGAGGCCTTAGGTCGGGCCGGTTTGTTAGGGCAAGGCCTTGGGTCGGGCCAGTAGGGTAGGGAGAGGCCTTGGGTCGGGCAGGTTTGTTAGGGCGAGGCCTTGGGTCGGGCCGGTTTGTTAGGGCAAGGCCTTGGGTCGGGCTGATTTGTTAGGGCAAGGCCTTGGGTCGGGCTGGTAGGGTAGGGTGAGGCCTTGGGTCGGGCCGGTTTGTTAGGGCAAGGCCTTGTGTTGGGCCGGTAGGGTAGGGCGAGGCCTTGGGTCGGGCCGGTTTGTTAGGGCGAGGCCTTGGGTCAGGCTGGTTTGTTAGGGCGAGGCCTTGGGTCGGGCCGGTAGGGTAGGGCGAGGCCTTGGGTCGGGCGGGTAGGGTAGGGTGAGGCCTTGGGTCGAGCCGGTAGGGTAGGGTGAGGCCTTGGGTCAGGCCGGTAGGGTAGGGCGAGGCCTTGGGCCGGGCCGGTTTGTTAGGGCGTGGCCTTGGGTCGGGCCGGTTTTTTAGGGCGAGGCCCTGGGTCGGGCTAGTAGGGTAGGACGAGGCCTTGGGTCAGGCCGGTTTGTAAACAAATGGTGTTCAGCAAAGGTGGATATAGGCGATATGTGGTTAAAAAGGGGCAAATGGTAAATAAGGGCAAAAAAAAATTGGGGGAAAGTTGGAAGAAAAAAACTGATGTCGATTCTACGTGACCGATATTGGTTAAGGGACCGATACCGGTTCATTAGGGCAACATGAAACCGATATCGGTTAAGGGTGAAAAACCTATAAAAAGAAAAATATGGCTTGTCATTGTCACTTTGTTATTTTGAAAACCAAATTGACTTGTCTGACGTGGAGAGTTGAGATTGGAGGTTTATTGAGTGAGGTGGAGCTATTTTGCTGGAGGAGTGAGTTGTTTGCGGGCCCAAGTGAGGAGGAGGCAGCAGTTGATTGGCCAGGGACCCAGCAGATCAGAATTGGAGCTATGGCACAGGTAGGAGGAGTAGGAGGGGCTTCCTCTAGATCGCGTGCAGTGACAATTTGGATTTGTGTAGGATATACCCCAGGCTTATAGACCCTATATGAGGATCGACGCAGAGGCAGTATTCTCACCTCCCTAGCCAACACCTCCAGAAGGTCCTCAAGAAGTAGTAGCCGATCACAGGGTAATGGACGCAGGAACGACAGAGGCCTGTAGATTATGGTGGGTAACAGAGCTGCAAGGTGTACGTGATCATACTGACATAGCGGTGATTACAACAGAGAGGGATCATCTACAGCGTTTGGTTCAGCAGCTCCAAACGCAGGTGAATGAGACAAGAGGATTGTTAGTGGTTGCGGAGTCACGGGCAGAGAGACTAGAGGCTGGAGTCCTCCATGCGAGAGGGCGTATTCATATGTTACAGGAGAGATTGGAATATTAGTGGGTGGTACCAATAGCCATGGTACCATTGAGGACAGAGAGGCCTGGCGAGAGGGGTCGATGATCACGATCATCGCCTAGTTCGAGATGAGGCGTGAGGGTCTAAATAAATGTTAGCAAGGTATAAGAATAAATAAGAGTACCGACCTGCGTGTCGATGATAGAGAAGATGTATTTGTTTAACATCTAAATAAAACGAGATATGTATGTTGATTTGAGTTATAATAATAAGAATGTTTTCATTTTGACTTTTGGTGTTTTGAAAAAGGATAAAGAGGAATGTGATTAAATAGAAATACACAAAAATATTTATATTTACCACACATGATAGGTTATGGTAGGGGATGGTCGAGCTAACCTTGGGAGACCCCATGTCTCCGAAGTGCTGCCTACATAGCCCTTTTCACAAAGCAAGGAGGGGCCTCAGACCGATGTAGTTCTCCCTTAGGATCAGGGAGAGGTGAATTCAGGAAATTTGGTACGGTTTAGGCAATTGGTTGGTTGGTAATAATATTGATATTAATATTGGTAAGGTAAGGTTGTTGGTGTCAGTAATGAATTGGTGATGTTGTAAAAGGTATAAGGGAAGTGAAAGTTATCCTACCCAAGTGGTAGGGAACCATGTCCTGATTAAGATCAACACACAATCCTAGATGCGAGGCAAAGTGGAAAGAGTGCTCCATAGGTGAAAAGAGCTAAACAAACCACCAAACGTAGAACGAGCTTGAAGCCCTAGGTACCGTGCATAGACGAGAAGTCCATAGGTGAAAAGATTTGTATGATCACAATATATCGGGTGAACGTTACGTCCCTTGAGTTGAAACAAATGGTGAGGTGAGGTGGATGATATAGCTGAGGTACAGAGAACTTATTACAAAGTGAGTGTTCTGACGAAAGAGAACCTACCCTAAATAGACAAGTTCGTGACCCAAAAAGTTCTTCTGAATGAGGCTTTTATTTTATTGAATATAGACTGATTGATGCGGGAAGTCTACAAGGGATATTGATTGTTTTATTCTTGAGGTCTTCACCAAGCTGATCAATGCGAGAAGCTTCTGATAAAGGCTGACTATGTATAGCTTTCCTTCGAGGGAGCAATCTATTTATAGTAGCAGATATGATTTTAATGCATAGCTATCCTTCGGGGGAGCAGTCTATATATAATAGCAGCAATAGTTCGGCATATAGCTGTCCTTCAAGGGAGCAGTCTATATTTAATTTAGATGACTAGATATTCTTTTGGCGTGAAGCATCTAGTTTAGTAGGAAGTTTGACTCAAGAAAATCCCATAAGAATATGGCTTATTTTAAAATTTTGAAGTCACGGACTAGACTAAAAAGGGGAAGGCATCGTTAAGAGGAGGTGAGAAGTGATCTTGATTTTATTTTGAGATGTAGGAAAACAAAGTGTATATAGCGGTAAATGAGCTCAAGGGACGAGCAGTAGGTAGATAAGAAGTGATATAACACTAATTTCAATAGTAGAATGGTCGAAGATGCAAGGCATTAAGGGGCTCAGGCTCAGGTTTACCATTAAGCGAAGCTAATTGATAAGTTCCTGATCCATAAGTGTGAGTAATTATATAAGGCCCAATCCAATTGGGAGAAAATTTTCCACGTTTGCTCTTTTCTAGTTTGGTTACATGTTGATTCTCTTTGAGGACAAGATCACCAACCTTAAAGGTACGCTCATGGAGTCGCTTATCATAAGCATGCTTGATGCGTTTTTGATAGATTTGAAGGTGATCAAGAGCTGTAAGACGACGTTCGTCAAGGAGCTCCAATTGGGCTAACTGCTCTTGGCGGAAATCATCGTTGGTGAGAATATCCTGAAGAGATATTCTAAGGGAGGGTATTTGTATTTCGAGAGGCAAAACAGCCTCGGTAACATATACCAAAGAAAAAGGTGTGGCATTAGTAGGTGAAAAGAGCTAAACAAACCACCAAACGTAGAACGAGCTTGAAGCCCTAGGTACCGTGCATAGACGAGAAGTCCATAGGTGAAAATATTTGTATGATCACAATATATCGGGTGAACGTTACGTCCCTTGAGTTGAAACAAATGGTGAGGTGAGGTGGATGATATAGCTGAGGTACAGAGAACTTATTACAAAGTGAGTGTTCTGACGAAAGAGAAACTACCCTAAATAGACAAGTCCGTGACCCAAAAAGTTCTTCTGAATGAGGCTTTTATTTTATTGAATATAGACTGATTGATGCGGGAAGTCTACAAGGGATATTGATTGTTTTATTCTTGAGGTCTTCAGCAAGCTGATCAATGCGAGAAGCTTCTGATAAAGGCTGACTGTGTATAGCTTTCCTTCGAGGGAGCAATCTATTTATAGTAGCAGATATGATTTAATGCATAGCTGTCCTTCGGGGGAGCAGTCTATATATAATAGCAGCAATAGTTCGGCATATAGCTGTCTTTCAAGGGAGCAGTCTATATTTAATTTAGATGACTAGATATTCTTTTGGCGTGAAGCATCTAGTTTGGTAAGAAGTTTGACTCAAGAAAATCCCATAAGAATATGGCTTATTTTAAAATTTTGAAGTCACAGACTAGACTAAAAAGGGGAAGGCATCATTAAGAGGAGGTGGGAAGTGATCTTGATTTTATTTTGAGATGTAGGAAAACAAAGTGTATATAGCGGTAAATGAGCTCAAGGGACGAGCAGTAGGCAGATAAGAAGTGATATAACACTAATTTCAACATTAGAATGGTCGAAGATGCAAGGCATTAAGGGGCTCAGGCTCAGGTTTACCATTAAGTGAAGCTAAATGATAAGTTCCTGATCCATAAGTGTGAGTAATTATATAAGGCCCAATCCAATTGGGAGAAAATTTTCCACGTTTGCTCTTTTCTAGTTTGGTTACATGTTGATTCTCTTTGAGGACAAGATCACCAACCTTAAAGGTACGCTCATGGAGTCGCTTATCATAAGCATGCTTGATGCGTTTTGATAGATTTGAAGGTGATCAAGAGCTGTAAGACGACGTTCGTCAAGGAGCTCCAATTGGGCTAACTGCTCTTGGCGGAAATCATCGTTGGTGAGAATATCCTGAAGAGATATTCTAAGGGAGGGTATTTGTATTTCGAGAGGCAAAACAGCCTCGGTAACATATACCAAAGAAAAAGGTGTGGCATTAGTAGGTGAAAAGAGCTAAACAAACCACCAACGTAGAACGAGCTTGAAGCCCTAGGTACCATGCATAGACGAGAAGTCCATAGGTGAAAATATTGTATGATCACAATATATCGGGTGAACGTTACGTCCCTTGAGTTGAAACAAATGGTGAGGTGAGGTGGATGATATAGCTGAGGTACAGAGAACTTATTACAAAGTGAGTGTTCTGATGAAAGAGAAACTACCCTAAATAGACAAGTCCGTGACCCAAAAAGTTCTTCTGAATGAGGCTTTATTTATTGAATATAGACTGATTGATGCGGGAAGTCTACAAGGGATATTGATTGTTTTATTCTTGAGGTCTTCAGCAAGCTGATCAATGCGAGAAGCTTCTGATAAAGGCTGACTGTGTATAGCTTTCCTTCGAGGGAGCAATCTATTTATAGTAGCAGATATGATTTTAATGCATAGCTGTCCTTCGGGGGAGCAGTCTATATATAATAGCAGCAATAGTTCGGCATATAGCTGTCTTTCAAGGGAGCAGTCTATATTTAATTTAGATGACTAGATATTCTTTTGGCGTGAAGCATCTAGTTTGGGTAAGAAGTTTGACTCAAGAAAATCCCATAAGAATATGGCTTATTTTAAAATTTTGAAGTCACAGACTAGACTAAAAAGGGGAAGGCATCATTAAGAGGAGGTGGGAGTGATCTTGATTTTATTTTGAGATGTAGGAAAACAAAGTGTATATAGCGGTAAATGAGCTCAAGGGACGAGCAGTAGGCAGATAAGAAGTGATATAACACTAATTTCAACATTAGAATGGTCGAAGATGCAAGGCATTAAGGGGCTCAGGCTCAGGTTTACCATTAAGTGAAGCTAAATGATAAGTTCCTGATCCATAAGTGTGAGTAATTATATAAGGCCCCAATCCAATTGGGAGAAAATTTTCCACGTTTGCTCTTTTCTAGTTTGGTTACATGTTGATTCTCTTTGAGGACAAGATCACCAACCTTAAAGGTACGCTCATGGAGTCGCTTATCATAAGCATGCTTGATGCGTTTTTGATAGATTTGAAGGTGATCAAGAGCTGTAAGACGACGTTCGTCAAGGAGCTCCAATTGGGCTAACTGCTCTTGGCGGAAATCATCGTTGGTGAGAATATCCTGAAGAGATATTCTAAGGGAGGGTATTTGTATTTCGAGAGGCAAAACAGCCTCGGTAACATATACCAAAGAAAAAGGTGTGGCATTAGTAGGTGAAAAGAGCTAAACAAACCACCAAACGTAGAACGAGCTTGAAGCCCTAGGTACCATGCATAGACGAGAAGTCCATAGGTGAAAATATTTGTATGATCACAATATATCGGGTGAACGTTACGTCCCTTGAGTTGAAACAAATGGTGAGGTGAGGTGGATGATATAGCTGAGGTACAGAGAACTTATTACAAAGTGAGTGTTCTGATGAAAGAGAAACTACCCTAAATAGACAAGTCCGTGACCCAAAAAGTTCTTCTGAATGAGGCTTTTATTTTATTGAATATAGACTGATTGATGCGGGAAGTCTACAAGGGATATTGATTGTTTTATTCTTGAGGTCTTCAGCAAGCTGATCAATGCGAGAAGCTTCTGATAAAGGCTGACTGTGTATAGCTTTCCTTCGAGGGAGCAATCTATTTATAGTAGCAGATATGATTTTAATGCATAGCTGTCCTTCGGGGGAGCAGTCTATATATAATAGCAGCAATAGTTCGGCATATAGCTGTCTTTCAAGGGAGCAGTCTATATTTAATTTAGATGACTAGATATTCTTTTGGCGTGAAGCATCTAGTTTGGTAAGAAGTTTGACTCAAGAAAATCCCATAAGAATACGGCTTATTTTAAAATTTTGAAGTCACGGACTAGACTAAAAAGGGGAAGGCATCATTAAGAGGAGGTGGGAAGTGATCTTGATTTTATTTTGAGATGTAGGAAAACAAAGTGTATATAGCGGTAAATGAGCTCAAGGGACGAGCAGTAGGCAGATAAGAAGTGATATAACACTAATTTCAACATTAGAATGGTCGAAGATGCAAGGCATTAAGGGGCTCAGGCTCAGGTTTACCATTAAGCGAAGCTAATTGATAAGTTCCTGATCCATAAGTGTGAGTGATTATATAAGGCCCAATCCAATTGGGAGAAAATTTTCCACGTTTGCTCTTTTCTAGTTTGGTTACATGTTGATTCTCTTTGAGGACAAGATCACCAACCTTAAAGGTACGCTCATGGAGTCGCTTATCATAAGCACGCTTGATGCGTTTTTGATAGATTTAAAGGTGATCAAGAGCTCTAAGACGACGTTCGTCAAGGAGCTCCAATTGGGCTAACTGCTCTTGGCGGAAATCATCGTTGGTGAGAATATCCTGAAGAGATATTCTTAGGGAGGGTATTTTTATTTCGAGAGGCAAAACAGCCTCAGTACCATATACCAAAGAAAAAGGTGTGGCATTAGTAGAGGTACGGATGCTAGTACGATAAGCCCAAAGGGCAAAGGGGATGTGATCGTGCCAATTTCATCCGGACTCATTGACAACTTTCATGAGGATTTTGGTTAGGGTTTTATTAGAGGATTTGGCTTGTCCATTTGCTTGTGGATAGTAGGGTGATGAGAAGCTGAGTTTGATACCAAAGTTGTCACAAAGGTCTTGCAACAACCTATTTTTGAAAGATTTTCCATTATCTGTAATCAGGCGATGAGGAACACCAAAACGACAGATAATGTGGTGGTTAATGAACTCTACAATTTTTTCTTTTTTAGTTGAAATGAGTGGAATAGCCTCCACCCATTTTGTGTAATATTCAGTTGTTGTGATAATCCATCGGTGACGTTGTGAAGAGGACGGGTGAATCTCACCAATAAGGTATAAACCCCATTGTGAGAAGGGCCAAAGATCTCGAGCGACCTGGAGCGGGTGGCTAGGAGTATGTTGAAGGTTGGCATGTTGTTGACACATAACACAACGCTTAACATATTCGTAGCAGTCGTTATTGAGAGTAGGCCAATAATAACCAAGGCGAAGGATTCATTTGGCCACGGCAAGGCCACTAAAATGTCCACCACAAATACCGTCATGGACTTGTTGGATGGTATGGGTGATCTCCGCACCGGTGAGACATCGAAGGAGGATGCCATCAAAGCCACGTTTATAAAGGAGTCCCCCCATAACTACATAATGAGAAACGCATTTAAGAAAAGCATGTTTACCAGTATAGTAAGGTCAGAAGGGAGAACAGATGTTGTAAGGTAGTCATGGAATTGGTGATACCAAGTATCATGCGAGTTAGCAGACACAGTATTTATCGTACAAACAACCGGGGCTGAATAAGATGGGGCAAAGAGTTGTTGGACCAAGACAAACATGTCAGAGTCAGTTGATGAGGCTGGAATTTTCGAGGCTAAGCAAGCCATAGTATCCGCAAATTTGATAGTAGAGCGTGGAATGGTTTGGATAGAATAGTGAGTAAATAAGGCTAGAAGTGAATCCACGTAGTGTTTGTACTTTTGAAGTTCCTCATTTTTACATTGGTAGATGCCCATAACTTGATTGATTACCAATTGAGAGTCGCCAAAAATATTGATAGATTTGATACCTAAGTGCAGCACAACCTGGAGACCCAGAACAAGGGCCTCGTATTCCGCTGTATTATTAGTGCAAGGGAAATCGAGTCGGAATGAAAGAGGTATAGGCTCGATGTCAAGAGGAACGAGAACAACGCCAGCTCCTCCACCGCGTTGGCATTTGGATCCATCGAAGAAGAGAGTCATTGGATATGACTCCTCCTTGAGTGAAAGAGTGGCGATGAGTTCATCAGGGAATGTAAAATTGGTAAATTGTTCTCCAGGTAAAGGGGCTTCTGCAAGTTGGTCTGCGATGGTTTGTCCTTTGATTGATTTCTGGTGGACGAACTCAAGGTCGAGGTCGGCGAGGAGCATGAGCCATCGGGCGATGCGTTGGTTTAGATGAGGTTTGGCATACATGTAATGGATGGGGTCTGTGGTTGTGTGGTGATGACGAAAGTTTTGTGATTCAGAAGGTAGTGTCGGAGCTTGGTAGTCACGAATGATAGGGCTAGGCACAAATTTTCTACATGTGTATACCTAGTCTCATAATCCACCAAAGTACGACTTATATAATAAACGGCTTGTTCTCGATTTTCAGAGTCACGATGTGCAAGCATGGCCCCTACAGCGTGGTTAAGTGGCGGAAAGGTAAAGGTAGAAAGGGCGGTCGTCTTGAGGTGGGATAAGCACGGGTGGCTGCAAGAGATAAGTTTTGAGAGCTTCAAAGGCTTGGTGGCACTCTTCACTCCATTGAAATTCAATGTCCTTTTTAAGGAGGTGATGGAAAGGTTGACATCGATCTGAGAGTTGGGAGATGAAACGTCGGATAGATTGGAGCTTACCTTGTAAACTACGCAATTATTTGAGATTGGTAGGTGGGGGCATTTCGAGAATAGCTTTGACTTTAGATGGATCGACCTCAATGCCACGCAAAGAGACGATAAAACCAAGAAGCTTTCCCGAAAGGACACCAAAGACACATTTCTTTGGTTGAAGACGGACAAAATATTGTAGTAGGCGGTCAAAAATAATGGTTAAAACATCGAGATGTTCACTGTGATGTTTAGACTTGCCAAGAAGATCGTCGACGTAATCTTCAAGGATAGTGTGCATAATGTCATGAAAAATGTAGGTCATAGCCCGTTGATAGGTGGCACCAGCATTCTTAAGGCCGAATGGCATTACACAGTAACAGAAGGTTCCCCAAGGAGTTATGAAGGTAGTTTTGTGTTGATCGGTAGGGGCAACCAAAATTTGGTTGTATCCTGAAAAGCCATCCATGAGAGAGAGCATCTCATGGCCTGCAGTGAGATCAACAAGTTGGTCAATGCTAGGTAGGGGGAAGTCATCCTTAGGGAAAGCAAGGTTAAGATCCCAGAAATCCATGCATATCCGAAGTCCCCCCGTCGCTTTAGTGACAGGTACGATGTTAAAAATCCATTGAGGATAGTCAATAGGCAAGATGAAGGAAACAGAAAGAAGTCATTGAAGCTCTTCTTTGACCAAGAGGGCAATGCGTGGATGCATTTTTCTCAGTTTTTGTTTGACTGGTTTAGAATCGGGGTTCAGAGTGATGCTATGGACGGCAATGGTAGGATCAATTCCTGGCATGTCAGCGTAGGACCAAGTGAAAGCTTGGTTGTGAGCACGGAGGAAAGTAGTAAAGGCGACTTGTTCTGATGCGTTAAGGGATTGTCTGATCTTCACAATGTGAGGATCCTCCTCTGTGTGGATGTTGATTTCTATTGTAGATCCGTTCAGCATGGTTTGGGTTTCAGATGGTAAGGCTCGTTGAATATAAGAGTCATCCACGCCAAGGTAAGTGAGGATGGAGTCATCATCCTGGCACTCAACAATGTTAATTGAAGGTGAGTCCTCTTCGATCATGTCTGGATATAGAAGGGGGATAGAAGAGGGGTCCTCATTATCGCGTTGATAAGTGAGAGGGCCTAAGAAGATAGCATTTATGAAAAAAAAAAAAAAAGTTAGGAGGGATAGATTCATGATCTATCGACTTAGTGGGTGACGATGGCAAAGTGGGTGATGATGGTTTGTTAGGGGTAACGTCGTTCTCTTCCAGAAGGCAACTGTCACGAGGTTCTTTCGATGTAAGTGTTTCCAGAAATCTGAGACCACTATGATCATTGTGTTTGCGTGTGGTGATGGGGATGAGCGTATGTCGGCCTTGTTCATAAAGACCAAAACCAAATCCTTTCCAAGCACAGCGAGTCAAGAAGGTGAGGGCAAAGCGACGATTGGTAAGGTATTGAAAATCAGACTGGAAAGGAACCACACCAAGAGGAGGCTCAGGGGAAATGAAAGATGCGTCAACACCCCCATATGTTAGGTTAGTGCGGCAGTGAGGTGGTCCGTAGGAGATTACTTCCCCCACACGACGGTCATAGTTAGGATGGGCATGTACCTGTCCGTACTCCTGTGGGGTATGGAAAGAACTAACGTTATATAGGCGATACTCCCCCAGTGTAAGGCGCTAAAAAACATCTACTAAGGGGTCCGCGGTTGGGATGTTAGCTGCGGGAAGGGAAGTGGTTTTTGCGACGGTGGTTTCATCAGTTGAAGGCGTAGGTGCGATTGAGGTACATGGTTGAGGCATAGTTAAAGAAGATGGTTGGGATAAATTATGGTCTTCAAGAGGTGGGGTTGTAATAATGATAGATCGTGGTGAGGCGGGGATAGATGGTATAGGAGAGGGAATTAAAGCTAAAGGTCTCTCCATTCGTAAGTTGTCTTTCTTAACCTTTCTATCTGGGAGAGGTGACTGAAGAAGGATGGTTTTTAAAGCTTTGCATCCCTCCACATCATGTCCTGGTGTGCGGTGATAAGCGTAGATTTTAGACTCATCGTAACCTACAGGCCAAGGTTTAGACGGGTCATAAGGTCTAAGTGGGGGTATGGAAATGGTCGCATTCTCTACCAACATGGCAAGGATTTTAGCGTAAGATCCTTTGAGTGGGTCAAAATCAGAGGAGGATGAGGTTATTGGTTGTGTGGGTTTCGGTAATGTTTGGGCGTGGCTGGTTCGTATGGGTGGTGGTTTAGCCAAGGGGTGTTGACATGTGGTTTTCACTAAACGTGGTTTCTTTGGCGCAGGAGCTACGTTCGGCTGGTTAGATGATGAGGCTATAGATGACATGGTAGCGGGAAACAACCACGGAGAAAGGGGAGTGACAGAAAATAAATCCTTTGATGATGGAGTTTATTTAGGGTTGATGGGTGAACAAGATACATGGGGTGATAATGTTGATATACCCTTAGATCTCGGTATAGGTGCAGAAGGCGTATGTCTTTTTAGAGAAAACGCAGGAGGTGTGATATATTGGTGCAAGGTGGAAGGCTGAGGTCCCAATATGGAAGGTAGGTATGACGATGATGGTTTTGATTGTGATAGAGGCATGGGTTGAGTGTGTCTCCTAGGTGGCGGGGCGGCTTTATTCTTGGACAAATCTAGTCGATTAGGCGGGTGTGTTAGACTGGGTATGGGTAAGGTCCCAAGCGTAGGGGAAGATTTGGCTAAGTTAATAGAAGTGGACGAGGCATTTGGTAGAGGTGAGGGGGGTGAAGGTGAAAACATGGACATTTTAAGCTTCTGTAAACACTTCGGGTATATGGTGGAGGTCTCAGGATTGGTCATCTGCATTTGAGTAGAATAAGGGGTACTCAAACGTTCCCATAGGATTTGTCTATCCTCTGGAGAATGACAGTCTTCAGGTTTGAATTGTAAATTTGTTATGGAAGAAAGGTTGGTTGTGATTCCAGTCCACTGTGGGTGTGATACAGTGAGTAGATGAGGCACTGTATCAATAGATGTTAAGAGGTCAACCGGTCATTGAAAAGATTTAGGCAATGAAGAACTAATAGGTAAGAGGGCATGTTCGAAAGGATCCGTCATGGTTAAAGAATTTGGTGATGTCGGTGCAAGAGATTTCTCATCTAAGGATGTCAAAAGGAGTGGCATACCTTCCTCTTGTGCAACAAGAGGGGTAGAAGGGGAAATCTGGGAAATAGATAGATTAGATAACATCCGTTCGCAGTCTTGTAGGGATGTGGTATAAGCAGACTCATCGATGGGAAGAGGAGTCTAGGTAGTTAACTCCCTTATGGGTAAAGGAATGATTTTGCTTTGGTTCGATGGTGGTAAAGGAGGTTCGGGCTCCTGTGTTAGTGAAGAGGCTTGATTCAAAATTTTCTCGATAGAGGCTTTGGGCTGGGTATCAAAGACTGCATGGATCTCATGAACACTCTCCTTGGCTAAGATATCCTGGTTTGTGTTACTGTTGGGAGAGTGATTTGGGAATGGTTTGTTGAAGATTTTCAAATTTCGGTTAGCAGGGGCATTAGGATTATCGAGGGTTATATCCCCTGCGTCAACCATTTCCTGCACTATGTTTTTCAACATCTTACAGTTCTCATGACTGTGTCCCTTCACGCGGTGGAAGTTAGAGAAGTCATTTTCTTTGTACCAGGAAGGTATGGTGTGAGTGGAATCAAACCCAGAATGAGGTTTAACAGGAGGTAATGTAATGGCTCCTGCTTTGAGCAATTTTTCCAATATCACACCATATGTTTCTCCCAAGGGAGTGTAGTTGATGGGCTCGGCTTTGTACTTATAGGTGGTTTTTGGTGGGGTATTAGACGGTGTTTGAGATTTAACCATCACCGCATGGACAACTCCTTTTGATTTAGAAGAAGTGGACGTGTGAGGAGTGGTGGTATTTGGTTTATTGGTAGAATCAGGAGTTCGGAAATTGGGGTTTTTGTTGCGCAACCGCAATTTCTCTTCTTCTAAGGCTCGAATTTCTAGTTTCCGAGCCATGGTAAAGGCCTCATCAAATGTGCGGAAAGTTTGAATTTGAAGAGTAGGAGAAATGTGCTTAGCACATGCCCGTGTGAAAAGTTCGATAAGTTCATCCTGAGGCAAGGCATATGTAAGTTGGTTGATAAGGCCACGCCATCATCCAACGAAATCTGTGATAGATTCGTCTTTGAATTTTCGGATGGCATAAAGGTCGGTGATGGATACTTTCTTAGCAATTTTAATGGAGAAGTGATCCAAGAAAGATTGGGCTAGTTGGTTAAAAGAGAAGATTGAGTGCTGGGTTAAAGCACTGTACCACTCCAAGGCGGGTCCTGATAAGGACATGGGAAATGTGTGGAGTAGCAAGGCATCATCATGGGCAATCAAATAACAAGCATGTCTAAATGATCGCAAGTGCTGTTGAGGATCCTCTTTACTATTAAAACGAGTAAATTTCGGTAGTTCCCATTGAGGAGGATATGAGTGAAGGGGAATAGAAGGGTGAATGGGCTCCCAAAAAAATTGCTCGTATGTCAAGGCGCTATGACTTCCCGACACAGAAGCCTCCAGATTTTTCATTTTGTCCATCATTTGTTTGATGAAATCTATGGTTGGATGAGATGATGGTGCGGTTGTGGCAAACGGAGGCAAATTGGGCCAAGGGCCTCCACTGGACAATGCTGGGGTTAAGTGTTGATAAGGTATGGAGGATGAATATGTTGAGGCAACAGAATAGGGATGTCCCATATAAGGTGTTGAGGTTACTGGATGCATGTATGGGAATGAAAAGGTAGGCGGAGCTTGAGAAGGAAAGCTCATGTGGATAGGTGGCAGAGAGCAAGTCATGAATGGAGTAGTCTGCAAGAGAGATGAGGTAGGGGCAGTCGTGGTAATGATATGTGGGGTCCGAGATTAGCCAAAGAAAAGCCAATCTGAGTCGTATGAACCTCTGAAGCTGTTGGATTGGGAGATGGGGCTAAAGGTGCCGGAAGCAAGGCGGTGTTATCAGGCGGAGTGGGGGCTAAATGAGCAGCTATACTAATAGGCATGCCAACAAAGAGCTGACCATCAGGTGTACGGTCAGGGGCATGAGACAAATAGTATTGTACAGCACTAGGATTAGCATCCAAAAATTTGGCAAAGTCCTTGTCTCCTACAGGAATTTGGGGGATCTCACTGGTGTCTGTAGGATTCCCCACAGAATGTGAAGGGGGTGATTCAGGTAAAGAAACAGAGCAAGCATGTGAAACCATGGCGGCGGCTTGCTTTCGAGTGATAACAACCATGGATAGGTGTTCACAGTAGGGTTTCAATCTATCAGGAATAGAAACAAACTCAGACTCGTAAAATTGGTAGGTTGTTGGTTTGTTAGGAATTGGAAAAGAGAGTAACCGAGATTGGTCTAGTAACCGATGTCGGTTACACTATAGCCGACGTCGGTTAGGTAACCGATGTCGGTTGAAGAAGTCTGGGCTAACAAGATATAAAAATCCTGCTAAATTTATTTTAAACAACGTTTAGTATATTTGTCAAAGTATTGATCACAGAAGACAAAATATGACAAAGAAAACAGAACTAAAAACAAGCAAGATGCACACGCAAATCCAGAGACTAACCCTAGGGTTAATTTTAATTATCGTGGGCTTATGCCTTTAGACGTAGAATGATGTCAGAATCCTAAACAACAAGACTTAGGGGAAATGTCAAGTTTGTTTTGGCTTATAAGGCTACCTTAATCGGGCGGAGGAATACCGTGGAAAAAAGGGGGATGTTTGAGCTGTTGTGTTAATTGTGAAGTGATTCGGTATGTGTTGTGCAGTGAAAGTAAGATTAATTTCTTGTCAATACCGTGGATATCACCCCCACGTGTACGACCTGTTACTTAATCTATGTTCACTAGAATTGAAAAACAGCAAGCAGTAATGCAATACACGTGTTTTAAACCCAAATCGAAAATGATATTCGATGAAGCAAAAGAGATGACTTTCACTAATGCGAGATGTAAAAGCAAAGAAAGTTCTTTTATCAAAATAATACAAAACCTTGTGAATATCTTTTATAAGAAGAAAACAGAAAGTATACTCCCTATATGAAAGCAAGCAAGAAATAAAGAAACCCAAAATGGGTCCCACCGGGCGTGCCAAAATGTTTCACTCGGAATTGTTTCATTCCTTTTAGAAACAGATAAGGGTTAGGGGCTAGGAGGAATACATGTTGAACGTCAAGATGGTGTGCGCGTACCGTAGAGAAAGATCAGGTTGACTGCGAAGAACTCCTTTTTGTCTTGGAAGGACTACCTGCAAATAAGAACACAAGACCACATGATTTTGATTAGACAATAAATGAGGGAACTGCCTTGGGCCCAGGAAATATAAAACTTCCTTTCGAAGGTGGTAAGTTCCCCTGCTAATATGAATTAACACAAAAGACTGTAAGATATCAATTAAATTGCTTTGTTGAATTGGGTAGGGGAAAGGCTGGTTTTCTGGTTTTGAACCACAATAACTGATGGCGGTTACTGATAACCGATGGCGGTTACTGATGACCGACGTCGGTACTGGTAACTAGGATACCTGTGGATTCTAGGATCTGTTTTATGGGGTGGTCACTGTGTCGTAGGGTAACGTTGTGTTGTTGGTAAGGCTGGTAGATGAGGTGATATTAGGTAATGAGATGGTGAGAGGTAAATGAATGATAGTTAGAGTGCAATATGCATGCCGGGTAGTGGATCTCAGGAATGGATTGGTGAGGACGAGGACTATGATTCAAAGGTATAAGAAGTATTATCAAAAGGACATGCAAGATGTAACTTACTCGTTATTGACGAAGATGCAGGTCCAGGAACTCTGATGACAAAGGCAGAACTTAGGTAAGATGGCCTGACACCCAGAAGATGAGATATCTCCCTCCCGATGATCAGCTAAGTATCACAGGGCTCTAGCTGTTCTGTTGCAGTTTTGGGCTTGATCTCCTTTTGCTGTAAACTCTTCTGTTTTTCTTCCACCCGTCTCTGCTCGGTCAAGTGAAGATCTGGACTCTCTTGATCGCTCCCAAATGATCTCTCTGGATTCAAAAATCCTTCGACCGATCCAAAATGAAATTCTGATCCTTTGTTTTTGGTTTGGGGAGCCCATTTACAGGGAACCGATGGCGGTTACATAACCGATGGCGTTCAAGTAGGAACCGGCATCGGTAAGGAAAAAGTAGGCTATTTTTAGTAAAATAGCCCACCTTCCCTACTTTTCTCCCGAGGGATTAGTTGCGGGCTTGGTCAAGTGACTAGAAGGTCGGTTTTGGGTGCGAGAAAGGAGGTCATTAGTCATGGGTGTAGAGTGTAGACCAAGTTATAGGTCTTAATTAGGTTAGTTTAGGGTTAGGGCTAGGTCATGATGAAGTGGCAAAATGAGGTGGCAGGTGAGGTGATGGTGGATTTATCAATTACAAGGTAATTAATAAATAATTGTGTAAGGTTTAGGTGATGAGGTTAGGTTGCGAGATGAGATGCGGGTCACAAGGGGTCGTAAGACACAAATTTGGTGTCTACAGAACATTTAAAAATTCACAAGCAATGCGTAGGACATATCTAGCTAGTTGCAAGACAAAGAGTCGAGCATGTAAAAATTCATGACCCAAAAAAAGCAGGTCTAGAAATCCCAATAACCCTATAAAATGAGCTCAGACATGCAAAAATGCACACCTAAGGCAAATAATGAGTATGCACAACACAATTTTTCCACATACGATAGTATTCGTGCCCAAGGCATAGGCATGGGGGTAAAAAAAAGAAAAATGTGGACAAAAATAGAAAATGGGGGTCAAGAGGGTCCCAAAGCTCTATGGATGCATAACACAAAGGGGCGACCCATCTTGGAGGTATTTTGGTGAGCTAGGTGCAAGTTGGGGTGGGCAGTATAGAGAGGGAACTTGCCAAGTATAGCAGGTGATTCTCACCCAAGTGACCTAGGTCCATGGGAGGAGTACGAGTCGTACCAAGTGTTGACATTGTGGCAAGATTCACACCTAAGGTACAAGCATTGTTGAGTGGAGCTCATCTCGCTGAGGGGTTTTGACATGTGAAAGTTGACTACCCAAGGCACAGGCTGGGTAGTGCTACAGAGACATGAAGTGTCTAGGATGACGAAAATACGCTAACAAGAAAATGGCATCTAGGAGCACATGATACATGTGGTGAGGGAGGATGACAACTAGATGAGTAGAGAGCTATGGGGTACATGTCACTAGGGTGACCTGCTACAGTTAGCAAAGAGTCCGTCAACTGATGCAAGTAACTGATTGCCCAAGGCGCATGGTGTGAGGGAGTACAGGAAAATTTTTTGACACACAAAACTTCGATAGTCCATGGAGCAGGTTCCAGATGGCATGAGAACATAAAGTGATCGATATGCCAACATGTAGAGAGCCAAGTGAACCAAGGATGGTATGGATGCACAACGATCAAAGTGTTAACATGGGGTAGACAAGATTGACATCCAAGGTGCAAGCTGGGTAAGCATAACAAACAGTGACCACAGAGCTCAGGGTCGTGCCCAGAGGTTCCTAACATAGAGCTGGGGGCACATAATGCAAAGTGTTGACATTCCAAGGAATTCTGGTGACCAAGGTGTAGGATGTGGGTAGTACAGTATAACTAGGGTCGAATTGCAGTGATTTGTGCCCAAGGTGCAGGCCAACGTGGCGCACAAAAGCAAAGTGTCGACCATGTGAAAATTCTCACCCAAGGTCTAAACATGGGTATCACATATCCAATGCAGTGTACAAGATTGGTTAAGCAAAATTCACTACCCGAAATCATGCAGGCTGAGTTTGGAAGCACCATACAAAGTGTCGATGATGTGAAAAGATTTGTGCCCAATGAGCACATGCTGGGGCCGCAGTTGGGATACACAAAGTGTAGACGTGTGAAAACACCCTTTAACCAACCTGCAACATGGTGGGCAACACAAAAAATGTCGAAATCTGTTAACCTCAAGCCCAACTCACAGGCTGCGAGCACTACAACACATACAGTGTCAACATACGAATATGGGACAGGCCCAAGGCACAACTTGGGTAAACACCAACACAAAGTGAACCATGAACACATGAATAGTGGTCATAAAACCCTGAATGTGCAGGCTGGGGAAATAAATACACAACTAGTGTTAACCATGTATGAATAATTTGCGCCCAAGAGATGTGACTGTCACGTTGGACAAGCACAAAGTGTCGAAACACAAAAATTCGTGCCAAAGAGTTGTATGGATCCACATGATGTGTGCATCTGATACCATGAAAGAGTCGATATGTGAAAATTCTGACCCAAGCACGTAGGATCATGAGGGATAGCACTAAACAATGTGTCAGACATGTGCAAATGATCACACCCCGATGTGCAAGATCTTGAGAAGAGTGATCATTAACACAAAATTTCGACTTGTGAAAGATTTGCACCCAAGGCACAGGCTAGCGACCTCCTTACAATCCACAAAATCTCGACGTGTGAAAATACTCACCTATAGGCTGCAAGCTGTGGTGTGCACAACAAGAGGTTATTGACATGTAACCCCTAATGCTGCAAGGCATGACAGGCTTGAGTGGAGAGGGGGATTTAGCATTCCCGGACATGGGAAGTAATTCACGCCCAAGTCATAGTCTGGGGGTACATTAATGCACTAATGTGTAAGGGACATATCAATAATTCGACCCCTAAATGCACATGCATACCTATGATCTCAACACTAAGCATTGATATGTAAAAATCTCACTAATGATGTGCTAAACTGGGTACTCACAACACAATAGCTATTGACATGTCACCCCAATAAAATTTGTGCCTTAGCCTTGAGAAAACCTTTTAGGGGCATGAACACATAGTTTCGACATATCCTTGATACAATTTCCTATGAGTAAGTCACATTATGGTCCCATAAAATATGTAAACTGTCGACATTTGATTATAAGGTTCTTCTAACCCAAAAATTACTACAACCTTTACGGCGATCCAACTACAAAGCATCGACTTATTTACAAATTATATGTCTAAGAAAGGTGTCAAAAGGCTGGTAGAAAAGATATATTTATTAAGTGTTTACATGAGAGATAATTAACTTACTGCACCTATGCACAGGCATGGAGCCTCACAGTTACACACGGTGATCTTCGACTAATCCATAAATAGTCTACACCCAAGGCATAGA